>BLKR01002143.1:0-219060 GCA_011170035.1 Teleogryllus occipitalis
AGATGTTCCTTATTTGAATCCAAAATAACTTCACGCCCTGTTCAAAGCAATATATAACAATTTTGGGAATTCCTGAAGATGTTGCTTAAATACAGACGCACGGGTCGAAGACAATGAGCTCGCGCGGCGTGGAGCAATAATAATAATAATAATAATAATAATAATAATAATAATAATAATAATAATAATAATAATAATAATAATAATAATAATAATGTATGCATTTGGCGTTATTGAGTCGGTAGTCCGACTTCACCGACCAGCTACCGGTGCCCCCTTGCCTCGGCCTAGTTAAATTCCCATGCTTGGGAGAAAGAACGACACGAGGGGAACATGGTGTATTCTCTTCACCGTAACCAGCAAGATCCGCCAGCTTGTGCTTTTCTTCATCATACAGCTACAGAACTGGGACGATTTTAAAGGAAAGCTACATCTCTATTTTTGCCTCGACCGAGAATCGTACCCTGGAGAAGCTGGTACGCTGTTCATCAGCCATCGCAGAGGCCATATTAATATTATTATTAATATATAATAATGAATTATTATATTATATATAATAAATAATAACAATGTTAAATCCTCCGACAATTTCTGCTAATCAGAAACTATAGTTTCTTATTCTAGAAATTCCTCAAGAAATTCATAAATAATTATTGTGCTCGTCGCGGCTAATATGCAAAGCAAAATTTCCCAGTTATCTGGAAAAATTGCTGTCTAGAAAATTCTCAGAAAGTTCACCCATATTGAAATTTGGACTTTAATAATAATAATAATAATAATAATAATAATAATTATTATTATTATTATTATTATTATTATTATTATTATTATTATTAATGTTATTATTAATATTATTATTATTATTATTACTGTTTTATTATTATTATTATAAATATTAGTGTTATTGTTATATAGTATTGATTGTAATATATCTTTATATCAAAAATAGGTTCCACTGGGGTATTTATCTTTTCATAACATGATTTTTTCAAATATTCTGTAGTTTACAACGTTTCGGAGCTCATGCTGCGTCTCCATCATAAGGTAATTAAGTTTATTATAAATGTGACAGGGGTTATAAAAGTGTGAATTCTTCCCCTTCGGCGCACCGGACTGTGACGCCTTCTCCTCGCTGCTAGGCTTCGTCACGGAGCGGTCCTTCGCCGGGGTGGGGCGTGGGCGGTGGGCGAGGGCGGGTCGCCGTGCGTCACCGCCGCCGTCAGGCGCGCATAACGAGCGACGGCGCTGCCGGGCGAGCGAGTGATGGGCGGCGCCCCGTCGCCCGCAGGCTCCACCCCCTCCGCCCCCGCCATCCTTCAGGCGCCCGACTATCCTGCGCTGCGTCCCTCCTGCCCCGGCTCTGAGTCCTCGTTCCCCGGTCGTCGGTCGTTGTTCGTGGGTGGTGACGCGCGGTCGCCTTTTCACCCTTGTGCGCGACTGCCCGCCGCGCCGCAAGTTGATTCAATGGAGGATCTCAAGCAAGTTGATGTAGTGCAAGCAAGTGGATCCAATAGTGTATTTCAAGCAAGGTGATCCAATAGGGATCTGAAGTTGATGTAGTGCAAGCAAGTTGATCCAATGGAGGATCTCAAGCAAGTTGATGTAGTGCAAGCAAGTTCTGTAGTGGAGAATCTAACGATAATCAAGTTTAAGAAGATCAAGTGGAAGATTCTCAAGCAAGTTCATCAAGTGGAAAATCTCCGCGCAAGTCGAACATGTGTAAGATCACCGCGTAAGACGATGAAGTGGACTGACAGGGATGATCACTTTGCGAAAGGTGACATTGTACTGTGAACTTGAAGTGAACTCTGAAGGTTCTAGAGTTCGAATAGGATTTTTGACAGTACCTAGCGCGCTAGGTCAAGTTCAACCGCTGTCTGGAGAAGAATTCTAGTGGTCGGCTGCTCTGATCGGTAGTTTCTCCGATCAACACCAGGCAAATGGCGGAGAAGTACCCTACCAAAAGAGCCACAGACCGCGCATAATCTTTCATTCCACTTTACTGTCGTATCCTCACCCTTTACTTACAAACACAGTTACATGCACTACACTACCACATGTCGAGAGTCCATAAGGCGGCTTAGAGCGTGTGCCGGTTGGGCTGTTCCTCGCTAGCAGGAGACACCTGGCTGGGGAAACCCGCCAACCGATGTGTAGGTTGGCGTCGTATTTCCAACGGTAGAGGAATACCGCCACCTTAGACGACAAACACGTTTTACAGGAATAATTATTGTATCAGTAGTCGCGCCTGTAAATATGAAATAATCAATCAATGACTGTTGGCTTTTGAATTTGAACTTTGTGAGTATGTTGTACTGAACTTGTTTGTATGTTATTAATGACCCGCAGTCAGAAGGGAGATACATGAGAGGGAAATATCCAGCGGAGGTATAGTTCAGTGCTGGATCTTACCAATCAGTGAGACTGGAACAGCGCTATCTTCAAGCACAAATAAACATTCATTAAACAAACCAAATAAGTTTACGTATCCTAATACATTAATTAATCAATGAATCAAACCGGTAAAATAGAGATTGGTCTATTGGCGCTCCCCAGACTCAAGTGCAAATGCTGTGAATTTTGTATTTTACCTCTACAGGTTCTCAGCTTTGCCAGTAAATTTGACTCCTATATTAGCCGCCAGGGAGCCCACGACAACAGTCTCATTCATTTTTATCCCGAGCGTTCTCAAGTGAAGCAAAGATGCGATTAGTACAGGAATTGTTGAAGAGTTTATTTTTACCGAGAGTTTAACCTGGTTTCCTTTACATGTCGTCATGACGACGATAGATATTCCGTCCTTTGCAAATCCATGCACCTCACCCGAGGTCAAACCTTCGCTCTTGAGGCTAAAGAGATTGCTTGAACGTGTGATCCGGCGCCGACCTATTCGTCGGCTTGCAGAATTTTCCCTCCCTACGCGGAAACGACCGAGCCGGGACATCACTACACATGTGATACTGTATTATACAAGAGAATGTGTCAGTGTGTACGCGAATGTCAGGGGGAGAGTGGGGACAAGTGTGAGTGAACAAAGAAAGATCGCGCGCGATCCGTGACCCGTTTCTTAGGTACTGCCGCGGCTTTTGCCTGTCTTTGTTGGGAAAACCCACGGAAAATTATCGATCAGAGCAGCCGGCCGCTAGAATTCTCCTCCAGTCAGAGGCTGAAATTGATCTAGCTATGTTGTCGGAAATACGCTGTCTGTATTCTATCTGGCAACGGTTATGGCCATTCCCCTGGTTGACTCACCCGGTCTGAAAACTATTAATTTTCATCAGAATAAGGAATATTGTTGACCCATATTCTGAAGGTATAACGTCCGTAACTTCATTCCTAGTCTTCTACAAAGAAATGAGCAATGCGCCCACACCAAGAGAAAACTCTTTTTGGAATAGTATCCAAACGACAAGGAGCAGCTTTACCTATGAAATGTGCCACGGATCGCGCGCCATCTTTCTTTGCTCACTCATACTTATCCCCACCTTCCTCTTGACGTTCACCTACACAGCCACTCACACTCGCTTAATGTTCTACAGTATCACATAGGTATCAATGTCCCGTCTCGGCTGATCCTCTCGACCCAAACGTCTACTACTATCCACTACCCATGAAGTGACCAAGGTCTTTTCGAAACCCTTCCCAATTTTTATTCTACAAGAATGTCCCGATTGTTTTGGAAGGTATATCGGAATCCCTACTATTTGTGTTAGATTAAACAAATATGTACAAATTTACGCGGAATTTAATACTGATTTGACGTCACTCTCCCCACAGTTGGTTAAATCAATCATCTTTATTGCTTGACCCTGAAAGAACCTTCTCTGCAGTCATCAAAATTGTGTCATGGTTTCGGTTCTCAGAGAATGAACTATATGACGCCTATGTGTTTATCAGTTTGTAATTACTAATAAATGAGTATATGGACTGTAGAATAACCTTAAGCAACTGAAATGTGCGGTAAATTGATTGCTCATTTCAGCCAGATTCACAAGGGGCATTCTCAATTTTAGTGAAGTGAGTGGTATTCGTCTTCAACCTTTCTGGCTCCAATGCTGCAACTAAAAGAGAATTTTCACACGTGAATAATATAGGGTCCTTTGACATGTTGTTATAGCCACTACAAAAGAAATGCTAGTAAGTAAAGTAATTATAAGGAAACTTGTGTAGTTTTTGTTTTGCATTTAAAACAAAAATACTTGATAAATTAAATCATGGCAGTGAAAAATACAATCGGTTTGATGGTGCTCTTTGTTCGTCTTCAACATATGGACTTATTTACACCAAATACAGAAGTATTTTTGTGCTATTACAATAATTTTCTATCTTTTTAACATTTTTTTCATTATTCCAAAATCGTGAATATTTCCCAAATGTAACGAAACAAAATGGTTACTTTTCTACTGACTACGGCACTATCCGATAACGGGTGTATTAGCTGAGATGTCCTGAAACCACAGGGTACGTCATCAGCTTCCCTCAAAATTTTCAAAATGCAGACAAAGAAGAGCCTGAAATACACCTCTAAAAAAGAGAAGAGTTAGGTACTATACCGACGCTCAGTAACATGGATAACGTAAAGTGAGCTTGCTATTCTCCCGTATACATTTGTGGAACATAGGACGAAGTGTTCTGCAGGTCACAAGGTGGGCAGAGCACTTTGGAACCATGCAGGATGAAGAGTCCTGACCCTAAAATGTGTGTATATACTTACATATATCTATCCATATATAGTATCATACATCCCTCAGCGTGAACGGGCACTTTGAAAAGAGTTGATCACTACAACTTCTTCCAAATTTTAACCACTCTTTTCAGATTGCAACACTCGTGCCTTAGGCGGTCATGAAGTCATGCGAGTACAAAACATCTGCCGACCAGCCAGAACGTCGCCCGAGGTGCCTATTGGCCGAATGGAGATGAGGTCGTTGACAACAATAGCGGAGGAGAACATTCCAGAATGCCCAGATGTGAGCACCCACTGGGGCGACGTTCAGCTCCAGGGAGGAAAGAAGAAAAGGAATGAAGACAGTTATGGACTCGACCGCGTAATGGACTGCCAAAAACGTACGTTAAAAAATGAGGGAAAGAAATGGTAAAAATAGACATGTGGGTGGTAAATTGAAGGTCAGAATGGGATCAGTGGTCTGACAGAATGAAACATTAGTGTTGTAGCACGTTATAGAACATGCAAATAGACAGTATCGGGAAATCTGTGAGCACTAGTAATTAAATATACATAATGAATATTTATTTGCTTATCCAATTCGTTGGGTGTTACGTATGTAGCATGAAAGACGTAAATAAATGATGTGTAATAACTAGGGCCCAGACCTTAGACAAAATATCTTTTTTATTTTTGTTGCTACGATTTTCAGGTTTTGATACAGTGACTCACACAATTTTACTTCCGTGGTTGTTTTAGATTTCCATTTTACTTTTTTTGTCTATTTAAGCTTCTGGTGACTATTAATAGTATTTTGTCTTATTATGGCGTTTTTCTTCTTTTTCATAGTTTTTTTTTCGACCTCGATTCATTTGTAAATTTATCTGCAAATGTGGACAACCTCAAGACACTGTCGAGCTTTGTCTTTTCGCAATGGTTGCTCAGAGGAATCCTACCCTACATTCGAGTATGACTTCCGATCTCTTTTGAAGATAAAGTTCTCAGTACATGAAATACTATGCCGCCCTTCCCAGTGCTGGTGAATACACAAATGGGAAGAACAAAATATGAAATAGCGTTTTTACAGATGACATTCCAGATTGAAAAGAGAGTTCACAAAAACATTTCGTAGAGACAGCGACGCGAGAAATATATTCGTACTCGTAATACCGAAATTTAGTGTGCCATTAACACTATTGATTTTTCATTGTTCACATGCTTTTTCCACTCCTTATTTAATCCTTATTGCATTACTATTTTCGTAAAGGTAAATGCTTCTTGAGAGCCTAATTTGCTTTAAGAATTAAAATACATGCCTGAACTACCCGACTGTATTAATCACATTTTAGGTGCACTGATGTATGAATAAAATGTTATAAGATATATTAAATGAAGACTTCTTGCTTTTTTAGCGAGTCACTAAATATATAAAGTCGAGCTGATCATCAGCTCCGGAACAAGTTCAGCGGCCGGAACAAGTTCCAAGCCCCCGATGGTCTCCCGGCATATATAGTAGTGTAGTGCATGTAAGTGCTAATTGATGTAATGGGTGAGAATAGGACAAGAATTACGAAGGAAAGGTCGCGCGTGATCTGTGGTCCGTTTGGTAGGGAACTGCTCCATTCACCTGGAACTGATCGGAATAAAAACCACGGAAAACTACCGATCACAGCAACCGGCCGCTAGAATTGTCCACCAGACTGGCTCTCTGGCTTGTGTCGAAAATCCTGCCGCCATCGTGAAACGAACCCCAGGACATCCCGGTCAGATGTACTACAGTGACACCAGTTAATGCCCTGAGCCACCTGGTCTGGTGTGGGGTTGTTGGGCCGCCGCGGTTGGCGGGACGACGGGCATCGGCGATCAGATCAACACAGAGGCGGCGGGGCGGTCCGTGGCCTGTTTGGTAGGGAACTGCACCAGCATTCACCTGGCACTGATCGGAGAAACCACGGAAAACTACCGATCACAGCAACTGACCGCTAGAATTGTCCACCAGACTAGCTATCTGGCTTGTGTCGAAAATCCTGCTGCCGTCGTGAATCGAACCTCAGAACATCCCCGTCAGATGTACTACAATGACACCTGAGCCACCTGTTCCGGTGTGGGGTTGTTGGGCCGCCGCGGTTGGCGGGACGGTGGGCATCGGCGAGCGGATCAACGAAGAGGCGGCGGGGCGCGTCGGCGGCGCCTGTGCATCGGGGCTGGCAAATAGAACGCAGCGGGGGGCGAAGCGGGGCCGGAGGCGCGCGGCTGGGCGCTGGGCTCGCGTGCGGGGCGGCGGCGGCGCGATATCTCACTGCAGACGGCGAGGGGGCCGGCGGCAGCGCGGCGTGGCGCTCCCGGAATAGTCCGATAGCGCAGGGCTCCGAGGTTGGACGCTGCCAGCGCCGCCGACAGATAGCAAAGGGTCACAGGGGCAAACTAAGGGGCCACAATTGGCAGAAGGGATGAAAAATACATATAACCGCATAACCAAAATGTTTATTTTGTGTGTAATAATAATGTTAAAGGTATCCCTGTGCAATTGCTCAGAAGTCGATGTGGCTCACAGGGGAGGTGAAGGTAGGACTATACACTGTAGTTTTACGTTGCTGCGTTTGACATTGGAGCTGTTACGGTGCCGTCTAATCGGGACCTTACACGTCTCTACAGTGACGTCATAATGGTGGAGTTCTGCCTTACGATTGGATGAGCCCATATCAGATGATTTACTTCAAACGCAGTTCTGTAAAATCCGCATTTCACCTATTCGTCACCATCGGCACAAGGATGCGGTTGTGTGACGAGCACAACGCTCCTGTCACCCTTATCCCCTGAAAAGATCCTGGTACTCACTTGGAAAGGAGGCTGAGTCGACCTCAGAGTCGCGCTGAATGGAATTCAAAGATTCCAGCCTAAGCCGGGATTCGAACCTGGCACCTTCAGGTCTGGAAGTCAGTGCCCTACCACTGTGCCACCGTGGCTTCCCGGAGCAATCCTTTCAGCATACCAAATGCTATACTGCTTAAAAAATATATACTCCTTTAAGAAAGTTCTGTAAATTTAATTAAAAGTAAAAAGATGTAGTTAGAATTATACTGGAGAACGTTAATTAATTTCAATGAATACTTGACTCTTGGCCCGCTTTACACGGACATTTTTTCATCATTTTTCTGTACAGAAAATGGATTGAAAAGGACCGTTCATTTGTGTGTGCTAATGTACGGTAAGAAACTGAATGAACGAAAATGAACGTTTCACACGGTTATTTTGTTTTCTGCGGGATATCGTGATGAAAATATTTTCTGTGGACTCCACAAAAAGCGGTGAAGATCAAACAGGTGAACATAGCATCCATGGTAACAAATTATGTAAGGATATATTAGGACTGAGCACGGAACGAGGAAATATTACAATGCAGTATATGTTTCTTTCTCACTACATAATCACTTCACATTAAAATTCATCACATTAGGATGCTCTCCAAACTGTACAAAAGGAACAAATCACAGCACACGCATAGCAAACTAGAGAAATATCCAAAAGTGACCCCTGGAGCGCTTTAGCAAAACTGACAGAAATCTGTACCAAAAAATGCAGCATTCTTCATTTTTTCTCACAAATTACATCGTCTGGTCCGTCAGTTTGCTATACCGACCAAAAATGAAAACATGGGTATGTAAAATGGGCTTTAAGACGGGTCCACTCATTCTTTATTCGGCGAACAGCGAGCAACCGCTCGCCGAATCCCGAGTAGTGTGGATGAGTTGCTTGCTATTTGCCGAGTGACGAACATTCGGTGCCTGCCCTACCCCCCCCCCGTGTGTCGGTTTTTAGGACACATCAAAGGGAGCAAACATTCGCCGAACGTATCAGCTCTTCGGGATTGGGCGAGCAGTAGCTCGCTGCTCGGCGAACGCCGAATGCGCCGCCTTTATATTCTACTGAAGCATCACTTTAAAAATGTCACGATTGTGTGGCTTGTATGGCAAGTCGCAGGGGATGCGACCCCTTCCAAATTCTCCGTTTCCTCTCCACCGGATCGGCCGTCAACAATTTGATGAGCGGGTAGGAGAATGTTGGAGATATGGAACGTTCAATTGATGCCACGGGATTGACACTCGGTATATGATGAAATTATATTCCAAGAATCCACTGTTTCTGATACCAAACGTACGGCAGCTTCACGTTAAATGTCGGAGAACATGGCATTCTAGCCTTCTAGAAACATAGGCGCAGTGTATTGTATTTTTGTGTCCTTTTCAAAAAAACTAAGTCTTATTTTCAGTTTATTGTTTGGGTGTTTCTTTCCGACGCGCGTACGCCAAAATAGGATTTACAATACTCGTATTGCAATGAAGTCATGGTCGTATAAAACAACTAGGTACTTCAAAGAAAAGAAAATAGTGCAGTGATATGGAATCAACACGACTGTTACATTGCGGACGTAGAATGAGCCCAAAAGTATGTACTAGAAAGTTTTCATGAAATCGTATAAAAAATAATGTTCGCAGTTTGTTTGAAAGTATCATTGACGTCCTCATTTCAAAATGCCGTTCACAACCACTGCGATTCGACGACGAGACCACTACGGTTCGGCAAAAGTGTCATTTGTATCAGCATTTGATCTTTCTGGTTGCAGTGTATTTTTCAAGGCTCTGCCGAGCCAAAAAGGACATTGTTCATTACATGATTTCCAAGATCAACTACTTATAATAATATGAACATCCATATTTTAATGGTGTTATATATTGGGATGCAGTGGTTAGCAAATGACTTTGACTGTGTGTCTATCTGCACTGACACAACAGCTCCTGATGGGGTTAAGGCCGATCAGCGCCGTCTTGGCCTTGCGGCCATGGGTTAAGGGGGACGTGTGGTTAGCACTTAAGACATCCCTACGCCGTAATCTGGTCTCCTCAACATGAGAACTGAGCTTTCTTATCGTCACACAGGAACAGACACAGGGTTGATTGATTGATTTTTCGTGTTTCGGTCATTAGTCCCGTTAATGTAGTGCAAGTTTTTTTCGCAGGAGAAGGCGGTGATCTTCTCTCGCTGGATGGCGAGATCCAGCGCCAACCTACCGTCGGCCAGTGGGGGTTCCCCCTAACCAGGACTCTCCCACCAGCGGGGGCACCGCCGCAGCCGGGACAAACTCTAAGCTCCCGACAGATCTCCCGGAATATATGGTAGTGTAGTGCATGTTAATGTAAGTGTGGGTGTAAGGGGAGAGGATAGGACAAGGAAGAGGAAGGACAGATCGCGCGCGGTCCGTGGCCCGTTTGGTAGGGTACTGCTCCGGCATTCGCCTGGTGTTGATCGGAGAAACCACGGAAAACTATCGATCAGAGCAGCCGGCCGCTAGAATTCTCCTCCAGACATCGACTGAATTCGACCTAGCTGAAAAGTTAGTGTCGAAAATCCTGCCGCCGTGAGGACTCGAATCTAGGACCTCCCGGTCAGAGGCGCTGCAGTGACATCAGTTGATGCACTGAGCTACCGCTCCCGTTAACAGACACAGGGATGTTGCAAGGAAAGCGCAGACTATATTCTTTCGTCACAGAGAATCGAACCCGGAATCGCCTAATGGAAAGCGAGCACTCTGACCCGTGGAGTAAATGTCTAGGAAACCCTCTTAAACACGGAGCCCTAAAAATCACGGATCAATGATTAAACAATGACAGTGAAAATAAATTAGAATAGTCAAAATATGAGGTAAATAAAACGACAGAACAAGAAATTGTTTTTCAACACAAGTTTCACATATTTCAACTAGTATTTAAATAGTGATCACATAGAAGATGAGGTTGATCAAAGAGTTACAATTTTCTAATTGTGGTTATAAAAGACTAGATGGTGGTTTTAATGAAACGTCATTTTATTTCTGCTTAGTTTGGAACAATGCCTGTAAGTACGGAAATTCATTTTATGTTATAAAAAAAGCAAATGACCTATTTTTATATGGCATTTTTTGCATTTTTCGTTTGATTTCATCGATTTTAATATTTTAATGGTACTCGCTACAAATAAACTTTACGGGAAGCAACAAATGTTCTCCTTAGAATTACTCAGTAGCTTACTCAATTTCTTCGCTCAGAAATTGTAATGTCAGTCGTGGTATGCAATCTATTGTTCCTGTGAAGCCTATCAGCGTCATTGTCAGTTCGATAGATTTCGAGATAACTAGAGATAGAGATTTCCTAAAAAAGAACGGTCTAAACCAAACGTTTGCACGCTGAGTTCATTTGAATGAAAGGAAGAAGCCTCTATTACATCAGTAGAATTCAGTTAGATCCAATAATTTGAGTTGTTCATCAGAGCTGGTTTTTATAATTTTTTTTCGGAATATTTCTTTGCTTTTAGAGCATTTTTAAAACATTTTAAGAGCATTTTATTGACCATTTCTGGCGATGGTTTAGGTCATCAAAATTCGGCGCTCTTAATAACTATTATTTCCTACATTTACTAAAATTACTAATTTTGAATATCCTGATATATGAAATGATTTCGGTAATGTGATGTGATTCTGGTAATTTATCTAATAATGGGATGATTAACAATGACGAATGATAAAATGGGAAACGTAGAGGAATCCTTAGGAAAATGGTTTACGGATCGAAGTTTCAGCTTGGATATTTAGTGACAAAATACACCAACCTGCACTCTATCATGACTTATCTTCTACGCAAAAATCATTTCACTGTGATTTTTTTCAAAAAATCTACCACACAACAAATTATCAAGCTTCTGGATTTACCTCACAGTTATTAAAATGAAAGTAACTGCGAATGGATATGTTGTTTTAATAAGAAGAGTAACACATCACTTTTCGGTATAATTGATTTTTAAGGTCTTGCACTTGGGAACAGTCGTTTTATCACATCCTTATCTCCTTGAAGAGAACATACACACTTTGAAGTGGGCTACCGCGAGAACGTGTCAGCTCTTGTTCTCCCTAATTTTGCCTTGCGACATTGGAAATTAGGATATGGCGTGCCAGCCTCAGATTTCGGTTAACAGCTCTGAGATTGAACAAATAGATATACTTAAAATGATATATCGGAATACTTTTGGGGACCAGGGCGAATGTGGTAAACCTGGTTTTCCCTCTCACATACCCACTGCGCACTTCTACTACGAGGCACTGGTAGTAACAAGCAATGTGGGTATCGCCGGAAAATCCAAGTGGTCGTTCCCACATCTCAAACCGTCTAAAAACTTTAATAGTAGAGCTAGAAATGCCCCTGGCACTACAGTGACTCTGACCGTGAGGTCCAGAGACTCGGCTCTCGAAAGAAGTGAATTTACGAAAACAGCTAAATAGCTAGTGTAGCGTCGCGCGGTTCGGCGCCGCTGCGTCGGGTCGTTTCGGGGAAACCCGCTCTAAGCCGGATGTAGAATGGGGGTGGAGGGCGGCGGCACCACGCTGCGCCGGCTATAAAGCCCCGTAGGAATCCCGGCTGGAAAATCCCTGAAAAGGACGCGCGCGGACGCGAGTTTAAGCGATGTCGGTTGCAGCCCTGGAAGGGCTCGTCAGCGAGCCGTATGACGCCCGCTGCTTGTAGGGTGGGGGCGAGCCGACGGATATTTAAGGCTGCGCCGACAGGCGCCTCGCGGGATACGCAGGGTGTCGAAATACGAGAGGTATCTCCAGTGCTATCATTGCACGTGATCTTCAGGTCGAAGATCGGTTTGGCGACAGGCCATGTAACTGGTGTACTTACGGGACTCTATGTCCGACAGCTTCGCACCTCGCGTTGCTTTTTGCTGCTTCCGAAGCAGTGGTTCTGGGCGAGGCCTAGGGACGGTCGCGGAGTTTCGCGGCTAAGAGAACTGAATGGTTGCCAAGGGGTTAGATTTTTGTATTATAATCTTTATACATTAATTGTAAATATACTGTAAATATATTGTAAATATCAATCAGAACAGTCGTCTGTGTTTTTCATTCTAGTACGTCACACTAGGTCACATTCATCAGCTGCTTACAGAACTCTACCGGCCGGTAGATCTGATCAGTAGTTTTTCGTGGATTCCCCGATCAATACCACGCAAATGTCGGATTTTTTGATTGATTGATTTTTTCGTGTTTCTGGGCGCGTCAACTGCTTTGGTCATTAGTCCCGTTAGTGTAGTGCATGTTTTTTTCTCGGGATCTTGCCATCCGCTGGATGGCAAGATCCGGCGACGACCTACCGTCGGCTAATGAGGTTTCCCCTCCCGATCGGTCTCCCGGAATATGTGGTAGTGTGGCATGTTAGTGTGTTTGTGTATAAGGGGAGAGGATAGGACAAGGAAGAGGAAGGACAGATCGCGCGCGATCCGTGGCCCGTTTGGTAGGGTACTGCTCCGGCATTCGCCTGGTGTTGATCGGAGAAACCACGGAAAACTAACGATTAGAGCAGTTGGCCGCTAGAACTCTTCTCCAGACAGCGACTAAATTCGACCTAGCTGGAAAGCTAGCGTCGAAAGTCCTGCCGCCATCAGGACTTGAACTTAGGACCTCCCAGTCAGAGGTACTGCAGTGATATCAGTTAATGCACTGAGCTACCACTCCCGGTGCGAATATCGGAGAAACATCCCTAATAAACGGGCCACACGCGATCTTCCTTTGTCCTCCTTGACCAATCCTCTCCTTTTACTAACACACATACACTTTCATGAACTACACTATCACACTTGTCAGGAGCTTAGAGCTTGTCGCGGTTTGGTTGGTATTCCGCTGGGAGAGATACCTGGAAGTGAACATCCTTTGGGAACCGATTTGTAGGTCGGTACCGGTTCTTAACCATCGGGAGGGAACACCGCCACCCCCGGACTAAATCTTTCACTACACTATTGTAAATAATGACTGCAGCAGATGACGTGCCCAGAAACAATCAATCAATCATTAATAGCTCGAAAAGAACAGGTCGACAGACCCAGCTTCTTAAGAACTGCTATACCTTAGTAGCAAACTCATTGTCTTTCATTGCCAGTCTCATTGTCGACTGTGGCGGAATTTGGTCGCGAACTACATAGATTTATCGGATTCGGACACTGTATGAAAGAGAATCCTACCAATCAGTTCCTGTTATCGATAGTTTTCCAATTCCACTTACTAGCGGGGGAAGATCACTTGCAAATTCCGGTACACATTCTCTACAATTACTCTAACTTGTTAGCAAGTTAAATAATTGACGCACTCGGAATCAAAAATTCACTCACTCCGAAATTCTCCCTCCACTGACCTCCGAGGGTCGATGTAACAATACACTACCTCTGTAATATTATTGTCTAATAAATTTCTTTCAGATATTGAATAAATGACTTCACAAACGGATCAATTTTATTTTTTTTACATTTGAGCATAGGCTACTTTTATAACATAATTCTAAAAGTTAATAAGTCAGAATTTTTTTTATAGAGAAACATTATCATATGAAAATGTTATCGGAAATAATACATGCAAATATTTCAAAAAATATCTTAAATTCACAAATCGAAATATCTAAATTAAATAAAGTATAGGTTTCCATATTTTTTTAGTAATTTTGTTTTAATCTTTACATTCAACATTGCAAATGAATCACTAGGGTACTTGTTTATTTATGTTCGAAATTTCAACTTTTATTAAATTTATAAGTCACATTGCAGTGTTTGAAAAATTTCTATTATTTTCTATTATTCAACTATTATAATGTATTGAAAAAATATTGTAAAAGTTTCAAAAAGTAATTTGTATTATTTATAGAATTCGTTAAAAGTAATGGATATTTCGTTATTGTCATACTTTAAAATAACTCATTATTTCATTTCGGATTCATATTCACACCTGAATGAAAACCCCAAAACAGAGTTCAAAAGTTAAAAATGAAATTGGTCTGCTTGTTTGGTTATTTGTCTAATACATGAAATATTCAACATCCTTTCTCGCCTTAACCCATTAACTGCCACGGTCCATACTTGGGGATTTCCAACCTTTTTCATTGTTGCTTGACATTGTATAACATAATTTGCGAATTACATTGTTGACGGATCATCGCAGCTAAGATCTAACGGTTTTGCTTCTTCTTATATAAAAAATGCTTGTATAACCATCGTTGGGCGCTTTGTAGCGCTCTAGTAGTATAATTTAGCCACATAACAATTGATTAGCAATAAAAGTTGCAAAAACATGACACCAGAGGGCTCCAACAATGACTGGGCGCGCACGAACGTGATGACAATAAGCGAGCGCAATGCGCACAAAATTAATTCGCCAGACAATGGGTTAATAAGAACAGTGTGAGCATACTCTTGCGCATACGGGGTCAGCGGTGGCCTGAAAGGCACGGTGGTAGGGGAAGCACGGGTGACGAGCCTTCTCAAAAATTTCTAATGGGACCCCGTAGTCCAACGCAATATGTTTTATTTCCGTAAATTTGACCAAATCGTTTTTTAAGCAGCTTAAGCTTTTAAGCAGACAATTTGGAGAATTGATTCACGATATTTCGAGAAGGGACTCTCCAAATTACCATTCACACTAATTGTATTTATTAATTACAACATTAAAGTTGTTTATTTTCATTACATTTTATTCGACTTATTGTTTTATTTATTTACTACTAAAATTATTAATATGTAAATTTTAAAAAGAATTAAATGGAAACGGTGAAACCGTGAGAGTTGAAAGGGGACCCAATATGTCGTTGACACCCCTCTTGTTTGATTGTTTGAATGATTGATAAGTGTTTTCGAGCTTGTCAAAGTTCGAGCTTGGTAAAGTCATTAGCCCCGTACGTGGAGTGAATTTTTACCCTCATGAGGTGACGGTGATCTTCCCCCTGCTGGATAGTGAGATTCGGAACCTGCTTACCTGACAGCTATTGAACTTTTTCGCAACCAGTATTTCCTACCACGAGGGTACCGCCTCAGCTGAAATAAGTCGTAGGACATGTGTGACAGTGAAATGCGTGTAAGTGTGTGTGTAAGAAAGGGGTGAAGATAGGATAAGAAGGGGAAGAAAAGATCGCGCCCGGTTTGTGACACGTTTGTTATGGTTCTGCTCCGACATTTGCATGGTATTGATCGGAGAAACCACGGAAAACTACATCAGAGCATTTGGCCGCCAGAATTCTCCTCCAGACAGCGACGGAATTCGACCTAGCTGACACGCTAGTGTCGAAAATCCTGCTAACGACGGGACTCGAACGTAGGACCACCCGATCAGACATTGCAGTAATATCAGGCACTGCAGTAAAATCAGCTGATGCACTAAGCCACCTCTCCCGGTGCCCTCATCGGTAGAGATGACTCAGAACATCAACCGATGTCACTGAAGACCATCGGCCTGGAAGGTCCTAGGCTCGAGACCCGACGGCGGCAGGATTTTCGACAGCTTGACAGCTAGGTCGAATTCAGTCGCTGTCAGGAGAAGAATTCCAACGGCCAGCTGTTCTGATCGGGAGTTTCTGTGGTTTCTCCGATCAACACCAGGCGAATGCTGAAGCAGTACCCTAACAAACGGGCCACGGACCACGCGCGATCTTTTCTTTCACTTTCTTGTCCTATTTACATACACACTTGCAGTAACCCCCTTACACACACACTTGCAGTAACAAACACTACGCGCACTACACGTACGGAACTAATACCCGGAGTAGTTGAAGCGCCCGGAATTAATATCAATCAATCAGTCGGTCCTCCCTCTCTTAGACCGGGAGCGGTGGCTCAGAGCATCAACTGATGCCACTGCAGTGTCTGTGACAGGGCGGTCCTACGTTCGAGTCCCAACGGCGGCAGAATTTTCGTCACTAGCTTTTCAGGTAGGTCGAATTCAGTCGCTGTCTGGAGGAGAATTCTAGCTATCGGCAGCTCTGATAGGCAGATTTCCGTGGTTCCTCCGATCAACATCAGGCGAATGCCGAAGCAGTACCCTAACAAACGGGCCACGGACCGTATGTGATCTTCCTTGTCCTATTCTCACCCCTTACACACACACTTACATTAATATGTACCACACTATTACGCATGCCAGAAGAGCGGTCGGAGAATTAGAGCTGTTCCGGCTGAAATCCCGCTGGTGGGAGATACCTGATCGGAGAAAACACTGCTAGTCGGTGGTAGGTCGACGCCGATCTCACCATCTAGTAAGGGGAGATCATTGCCACCTCCCAATGAAAAACATGAACTACACTTACGGGGCTAATGACCTCAAAAGTTGACGTGCCTGTAGTCGTTAATCAATCGATCAAACCCTCTCTTGTTTCGTGTCCCCTTTGAGTGTGATCATTAGAGACCGGAAAAATATGTAGTATAAAACGTCTAAATATGAACATAAATATGTAATGAAAACAGTAAGAATATGTAATAAATATGTAAAACCGGATAAAAGATGTAATATTAAAATTAATTTATTATAAAATAAGAAATTACATTTACAAAGTAGTCCTAAACAAAATTTAAAAATAACACAAAATTCTTAAAAATCTTTTGGAGAACACAAATTAATGCACACTTTGCACCCTACAACTTTCCCATCGGTTGAAATCTATTGCTATTCAGAACTGTAGTTTTGCAGCCAGACTAGACGCAATAGAAGACATCATGCAAAATGTGAATATTAACGACCAGCGATCTCTGCAAAGTGAAGCACATAAAATTGAAGGAAATAGATATAACAAAAAATATTTTGTTAAAATACCAAAATATGTAAAATATGTACTGTAGTACCAAATATGTAAAAATATGTAACGAAAAAATTGAATACTGTGTTAGGACGGGGCTGATTCGCCCAGTTTACAAATTTGAGAACGGTAAGTAGAAAGACCAAAAATATGTAATTACATAAAAATCCTATCTCCAGTGATCATAGAGTAAATTGATTGATTGATTTTTTCGTGTTTCCGGGCGCGTCAACTGCTCTGGTATTTGTACCGTTAGTGTAGTGCATGTTTTTTCTCGGGAGATGGCGGTGATCTTCCCCCGCTGGATGGCGAGATCCGGTCAGTGGCCCGTTTGATAGGGTACTGCTCCGGCATTCACCTGGTGTTGATTGGATAAACCACGAAAAACTACCGATCAGAGCAGCCGACCGCTAGAACTCTCCTCCAGACAGCGACTGTATTCCACCTAGCTGAAAAGCCAGTGTCGAAAATCCTGCCGCGGTGGCGAGTGGGAACCTAGGACCTCCCGGTCAGAGGCGCTGCAGTGGCATCGATGCACTGAGCTCCCGGTACATCATAGAGTAAAGAATTATAGTCTTTAGCCTATCCTCACAGTCTTTAGTTTATCCCCTTTAGTCTCCGGTGTGATCCACTGTGCGCCGCCAACGCGAGCGCCGTCTGCGCCCGACGCCCGCCGCGCGGCGCGCGCGGTCGATGCACGTCGGAGCAACGCATCCTCCGACATCCCCTCCCCTCCCCTCCTCACCCCTTCAACTCCCCCTCCGCCGCACCCGGAGGGCGGGAGGAAGGCGGTCGACGGGACGGGCAATTCCGACAAAAGAGCCGGGACGTCACCAGTCGTGGACCTCGTCGTCAAAGTCGTTTGCTAAAATACGAGCCTCGTCAACCGCCGCCCGTTGCTGCCGAGTTTGCTACGCGACTTCCCCGCGCTCTTTCCGATTTTTTTGGTCTCTTGCTCGGAGCACGCGTGACTGCCAAAAAGGAAAACAGTCGGAGGAAGTTTTTGCGCGAATATTATGGGAAGATAAGTAAACTGGATATCCTAGTTCATTTTTGACAAAAGGACAGATTTTAAAACGTTTTTTTTTGTTTTGTTTGTTACACCAAACAAAAAGAGTGGACCGCATACACCATCTTCCGTCGTTGTATGAAGCTCCGTAATCACTATCCCCTGTCTATTATCTTACATGTTTGAATTATAATAAAAGAGCGCAACGAGTTTTTGGCAACATTTGGTAACAAGACATTGTCGACATTTGGTTAGATAATAATGCCGATGAAATAACAAAAATAACCTCTTCTCTCGCAATAAGAAAGCTTAAGAAAACATGCACAGACAGTAGTCTTCTAAAGTATTTAAATTTTGAGATTCTTTACATAATGTTATCGTGTTAAAAGACCGGTACCAATTTTTGCGTCGGTGGTTTTTCCCAATTTTTTAACACATATGCTGAAAATAATATTTTGACCGACCAGAATAAAACATACTGAAATTCTAAATAATGTTACTTTTTATATGAAATATTTGTTATTTTCTCTACACAATATTCTTGAAACTGACTGTCAGGTGGAAAAGTGAGACTGATGAACCTAACTTCTCCAAATAATAATAATAATAATAATAATAATAATAATAATAATAATAATAATAATAATAATAATAATTGTTATTATTAATTTAATTAATATAATAATAAATAAAAATATATATTTATTGCATCGGTAAAGATATATGCCTTGCGCTGCGTTTTCTGTTTGTGATATCTCGGCCTTTCTTAATATCCTCCTTCTTATCGTTTCAGCACATACTTTGCAGAACGTTTCAACATTTTGAATTTATGTCGCAACAACAGGTGTCAAGCTTTACGTAAGCTCGGAAAACAACCTACGGCAAGAGAAATTTCAGAACGTAACTAAAACACGGGAAGGTCATCATGATACAAGAACACAGAAAGCCAGAAAAATAAAATGGCACAGTGCTAGAAATCTTCCGGACATTGAAACCAAATGTCCCATCACATATTCGGAACAAATGTTATCTTTCTCAGACGGGATTCCCCCATGAAAAACGGATCCCGGAACAGGATGGGGAGATGCAAATTCAGCACGCTGGAAGGAATCGCTAGCCTCTACTTCCGTCTTTGGGGCGTTCCCTTCTTTCAAACTTCTTTCTACTGCTTCCATCACCAGCCTTTGCTTCCACCCTATCTTCTGTTGAGTGTTGTCAAAAGCACCATTTTTTTGTCTTGGCTTACTAACAATGATATACGATTTCATCTGCAACGTAGGAAGCATTTAAATAACGAAACACCACCCAATTGAAAGAATACTTGTGAAAAGTGAAAATATAAAAGGTAAAAATTATCCAATACTTCGATTATATCACTTGAAGTGAAACAGATGGAAGTAAGAAATACAGGAGAACATGCTCCAATGTAGCGTCTCTCAGCGTAGTAAATAGGAAAAGTTGTATTCGTCAGCAATTTGTGGATATGAGAAAAGACTATGCAATGCAAAGTTCCTCGTTTGTCCTGGCGCCACAGAATTCTTGTTATTCTTGTCATTATATACATAGCTAATTCCCCGTCGTAATAGCATTAAAGACTTGTTGATATGTTATGAATTTCCATTTCTGTGTTATTTTAAGTACTTTAACGTTCATCAATGTACTTGTATATATCTATATCAAACAGTTGTCTTATAAAACACCAATTTATGTTTATTTTATTACTAATTTGCTTCCATCAACAAGAATTGGAGGTCAACGCTGTTCCTTCCTACCCCCACAGATATGTTCTGCAAAAGATTTCAGCATTTTGAGAATATAAATTTGATAGAGTTGTCCATTAATAACCAATTCCATGGATTTGAACAGATTTCACAAATCCAAACATACATTTGACAGCAGGCAAACTAATGAAAGGAATATTATATGAATTAATTGCTATTCACGGAAGTGAGAATTACTAAGTAAGCATTTGGACTTTATCAGACTTTGCTCAGTGGATCAAGGAAAACTGAACGAAAAACACAATGAAGATTAGATATTTTTTTTCACAATTATATTACTCCAGGGTGTGCTGATTGTTATTTCTTTATTCTTCAGGAAGTATTTACAAAAGCGACTCTTTTTGTTACACTTCTGTTTTGTCGAAATCCTAATGTTACTCTTAATATACTGTTTATCATATCTACTCTATTTGAACCCAGTGAGTATTCAGTGTCAACAAATATTCACAGATAACATATACTATAGTTTAACCTAGTAAGTATTTATCAATAAAAAATAGTCACAAAGAAAATTACACCGAATATGCTTCAAAATTAACAATTCATATCAATTTATATTTCTTGTATTTGAGGTTCTACTAGTCCAATTAATAATATCATACTTATTAAACCTATCATCTTCAAAAGCAAACAGGCACACTCTACCCCTTTGTTCAAATATATTTTAACTAATTAAACGCATAAAACGTTAACTAGATATGCAAACTAGAGAAAATGCTGATCCACCTACTCACAACACACCAGATTCCTTTCGAAATCTCACTTTTTCCACTCCTCCCTTCACAGCCCCCTCCACCCGCGCGTCATCCGACGCCGCCGCTGCTGCTTCAGAGATGTAGTCGACGGCGGTCGCGGGTTTCGAAAACACCATCAGAAAAGTTGTGGGGGCGGGGTGCGTCGGCTACAGCGGCGGTGGCGGCGGCGGCGGCGGCGAGAGTCGCGGCCCAGACGAAAACAAGAACCACCCGCCCCCGCGCACCCCCCCAAGCTGCGTCGGCCGCCTCCGCAGCCGCTGTCCGACAGGATTATGATCATTTATGGAATGGAGTGGGAGGGATAGAGCGAGGTGTGGGCGGAGCGGGGCGGAGCGGGGCGGAGCGGGGCGGAGCGGGGCGGAGCGGGGCGGGGCGGGGCGGGTCATGGCGGGGCGGGGCGAAGCGGGGCGGGGCGGAGCGGAGCGGAGCGGGCCGGGGCGGAGCGGGCCGGAGCGGGGCGGGGCGGGGCGGAGAGGGCGGAGCGGGGCGGAGCGGGGCGGAGCGGGGCGAAGCGGGGCGGAGCGGGGCGGAGCGGGGCGGAGCGCGGCGGAGCGGGGCGGAGCGGGCCGGAGCGGGGCGGAGCGGGCCGGAGCGGGGCGGAGCGGGGCGGAGCGGGGCGGAGCGGGGCGGAGCGGGGCGGAGCGGGGCGGAGCGGGGCGGAGCGGGCGGAGCGGGGCGGAGCGGGGCGGAGCGGGGCGGAGCGGGGCGGAGCGGGGCGGAGCGGGGCGGAGCGGGGCGGAGCGGGGCGGAGCGGGGCGGAGCGGGGCGGAGCTGGGCGGAGCGGGGCGGAGCGGGGCGGAGCGGGGCGGAGCGGGGCGGAGCGGGGCGGAGCGGGGCGGAGCGGGGCGGAGCGGGGCGGAGCGGGGCGGAGCGGGGCGGGGCGGGGCGGAGCGCGGCGGAGCGGGGCGGAGCGGGGCGGAGCGGGGCGGAGCGCGGCGGAGCGGGGCGGAGCGGGCCGGAGCGGGGCGGAGCGGGCCGGAGCGGGGCGGAGCGGGGCGGAGCGGGGCGGAGCGGGGCGGAGCGGGGCGGAGCGGGGCGGAGGCGGGGCGGAGCGGGGCGGCGCGGGGCGGAGCGGGGCGGAGCGGGGCGGAGCGGGGCGGAGCGGGGCGGAGCGGGGCGGAGCGGGGCGGAGCGGGGCGGAGCGGGGCGGAGCGGGGCGAGCGGGGCGGAGCGGAGCGGAGCGGGGCGGAGCGCAGGGCGGAGCGGGGCGGAGCGGGGCGGAGCGGGGCGGAGCGGGGCGGAGCGGGGCGGAGCGGGGCGGAGCGGGGCGGAGCGGGGCGGAGCGGGGCGGAGCGGGGCGGAGCTGGGCGGAGCGGGGCGGAGCGGGGCGGAGCGGGGCGGAGCGGGGCGGAGCGGGGCGGAGCGGGGCGGAGCGGGGCGGAGCGGGGCGGAGCGGGGTGGAGCGGGGCCCGTGGGGAACCTGGTTGAGCTCTGGAGAACGCGTAGACGCCTTGGCTCGCGCTACTTGCGTTTAGTGCGTAGATTTCCAAAAGTTTTGCCCCCATTCACCTGATTGCGGAAAGGAAATTGCTGAGCGCCCTTTTCAAATTCTGTTTTAAGGGCTGTCGACACTGAGACGAGATTACATTCCTCTCTTTAATGTGTTTTTAACTGTCTCGCCTGCAGTGCACTAAGTTAATCACATATCTGTATTACTAACTTTCAATGCGCACAGAAAATAAAAAAAAAAGTGAAACTTCCGGCGGTTGAAGAGATGTCTGTAGTTTCATTAGACACTGAAACGAAAAATACAAACACATCTGTACTTCTAATTTCCAATGTGCGCAGAAATTGAAAAAAGCTATGCAGTTACCGGCCACATGAAAGGTGTTTTTGATTTCATTAGATACCAAGTATCATGAGAAAAATCAAAAAACAATGACATTATTGTAGTGTTCGTGAAGAGTGGTTTTGTGAAAATATTAAAATTATTGCAATGTTATGCGAGAGTATTTTATTGGTAGTTCTTAAGCAGAGTTCGCTTAACTTCTTGAAAAACTTACAGCTTCTGCAGGGCACTAGTTATAGATATTAACGTCATTTGGCATATAGGCCTACACCTAACAACAGATGCGATTGAAGTTTCTAAATCGAGGAAATAGTCCAAGTTTATAACCAATCAAGTAATTCTTTTAAGGAAAATAATATAAATAAGAAATATCTTTGTTTTTAGTTTATAGGAGTGCAATGCCATCTTCCATTTCAATTCAATTCGATTCTTCTTCAATGCATCAAATGCGACAGTTTGATTTCGATTCGACTGTTGCGTGAGACGTGGTAGATTTGTTTCTACATGTTCTTCATTTTAATGTGGAAGATAATCCAGACGATGTTTTAGAAATTGCAAATGGTGCAGCTTTCGTCTTGTTACCCGTGAAAACCAAACAAGAAATTATTCCGAGATCTTCAACATTGGTGTCAATGTACGAATATTTACGAAGTAAACAAAACAGTTACACTGGCGAATGACAAAGAAAGATCTCAGACGTACTCTCCCCCATCGTTGTGGACAAAATTCCCAATGTTGAAACTATGTTTAGTAGTTAACGAAAATGTCTACATATCAATGTTAGTATTCCATATTTTTCATTTTTAAATTTCAGGCAAGAAACTTTATTTAGTAAGTGACATCAGAATTCATTTTACCGATTCGGAAAATGTTTCTGGTCAAAATCAGTGTGGCGATCTGCTCTCGAACTCGAAGGTTGGGCGTTCTCGTCAGTAGCAGAAACATATATTGAACAACTAGTATAGAAAATAATTAAAATTATTTTCGATACCAATTGTACAATATTACGGAAATATCGACATTATTACGAAAATAAAATACACGCCTTCAAAAATTTACCAAATTATCGATACCATTAACCAACCGAAGATAACTTTGTAATTAAATAAATAATATTTTAAAAAAGAGTTAAATCGTTGATCTTTAAGTTAACAGGAAACTAAGAAAATTATTAACATTTAAATTATATATTTAACGATGAAATGTCCATATTTGTATTCCAACAGTGCCGCCTCTTCTTTTCATGTACATTCGTCACTTACACATACGCACTCGCGCGCGCACACACACACACACACACACTCACACACACACACACACACACACACACACCGACATACACGGGCCCTAATACACACCCACACACACTCTTCACAAGTCCACTTTTCAATCTCCATGCCTCTTATCGATTTACCCCATCGAAAGAAATCTAATGATATCTGTGTACATATTAAATTATAAAGACATCTTACTACATAATCACAATTTCCCTATACTATCAATGACACACACAGCAACTGACCGATTTTGAAAAAACACGAGAATAAAGAATTATAATAATCATGGTTGTTATAACGGTTTCTCAGATTTTTGCGATTTCACTTGTAAAAATATCGGGTATTAGAAACATTACAAACATAGTCAACTAAATAATATCCTAACAAATAGCATTCCTAATCTGGTTTTTATGTTTTCTTAAAACTAAGTTTAAAGATTGACCTTGACTAAAGAATAGGGCAATTCAAGCACTTAGTTTTTTATTGGTTCTTTTAGACAAATTCATGCCAAAAGTTCTATAAATTTACATGTGAAATGTTGAATACACGAGTTCAAAAGTTTTTGTTTGTAGATACGTGATTTTCTACAATCTTTAGAATATCAAATGGATAAAGAATAACGCATGATTGCTTCTAGCGTATTTAAAATATTTATTAATTGTTTTCAATTTTTACTTAAAACGAATTAAAAACGAAAATAAAAAAAACTGCAGTCATTTACCATTTGCTCGAAGCCATTTACCATTTTGCATTAATGTGAAGACATTTAAGAGCCCGAACCAATCACAGAATGCCCGAGGTCCCAGCGTGATATTTATTTGCTCTTAAGATAGAGATCATCCTTCTACACATCCTGGAACCATTTTTTAAGCCTGATAATATCTTGATCTCAGGGAGCAACTACATACTTTATTACAGACGTTGAGGCGTACATCTGTGTCACTTATAAGCCTATTCCTCCACAAGTCCACGTTTCAATCTCGATCCAATGATTCCAAGGAAGGAGAGCTAATGACTTGTGCGTACGTAAATTATAGAGAGCCATAACCGGCCACCAAAGGGTTTGCCGCCACCCTCTCGGGCAGCGGTCTCGCAGCGGCCACTCCCACCGCCTCCGCCGCCGCCCCCACAGACGCCTTCCCTGCCCCTCAACCGTTGCCGCCCCCGGCCCCAGCCACCACTTGAGTCCCTAGATACAGAGAGTAGCGCAACCGGAACGCCTGCCGCCATTTAATATCCGAAATGAATATTCACAGGAAAGCCTCGCCAGACAGCGTTCAGGAGTTAAGGAGAAATGAGAGTAATCGGACGCATTATGTGGAAATTCGAGTACATTATCATTTTTTGTGGCAGGTTGGTGGTTCTTAACTTATCCACAATACCGTTCAGTTCAACTGGATATAAAATGGCACCGGTGGTGCAAAGGAATTCGTTACTCTCTGTATCCAGGGACTCTAGCCACCACCAGTACCACATCCATCGCTTCGCTGCAACCGCTACCACTGCCAACTTCGTAGCAACCACTGCCACTGCCATTGCCAACCCCCGCCACCACGATGCCAGCCACGCCATCTCCTCCGTCTCCGCCAACACCACCCCCAGCCTCGCCCCCGCCCCCACTACTGCCGGCACTAACGTGACCGCCACCATCCCTATCTCCGTCCCCGGCACCGCCACCACCACTCTGGAGGAGAATTCTGGCGCCCGGCTGCTCTGATCGGTAGTTTTCCGTGGTTTCTCCGATCAACACCAGGCGAATGCCGGAGCAGTACCCTACCCAACGAGCCACGGACCGCGCGCGATATTTCCTTCCATTTCCTTGTCCTATCCTCTCCCCTTACACACACACACACACACACACACACACACACACACACACACACGCACATTAACATGCACTACAGTACTACATATTTTGGGAGACCGGTCGGGAGCTTAGAGCTTGTCCCGGCTGGGGTGGTGCCCCGTTGGTGGGAGAATTCTGATTAGGAGGAAACGTCGCTACCCCACGGTAGATCGGCGCCGGATCTCGTCGTCCAGCGGGAGAAGATCACTGCCATCTCACCAGGAAAAACATACATTACACTTACGGAACTAATGACCTAAACTGTTGTCGCGCTCGGAATCACTAACCAACCAACCAAGTCACCATCACTACCATCGCCACTGTCCCTATCTCCATTCACGGCACCGCTACCACCCGTATCCCTGCCCCCGTTCCCTTCTCCGCCCTCGCCACCGCCATCGTCACCATCACCATCACCAAAACAACAAACGCCCCCACTATAACCTCCGCAACTGTCACCCCCGTAACCTCAGCCCTCACGAGAACCAGCACCGCCACCACCAGATCCATCACTGCCATAGCTCTCGCCGTAACCACCGCCACAGCCGTCCGCGTAGTTACCGCCATAGCCGCCGCTGCCGCCACCGCGGCCGACGGCGACTGCTGCCGCAGACCGCCCAGACATACGAGCGCGCGCCTGCAATTAGGTTCAGTCATCTTTACGGCGGCTGGACCTCCGCCAGGCCGAACGCCTCCGCTGGGTGCGCTTCGACTGTCCCTTTGCTCCCGCCCCCCCCTCCGTCACGACAACCCCCTCCCCCCACGCGATACGGTCGCCGGCCTCACCGCCGGCCCAGTCGATCTGATCGATCGCCGTTGCATTCATTCTCCGGAACCATTTTTTTCTTCCTTTCTATTGACCTGGGAATGGGCTTTGAAAATACCTGACACCATGTGGAGTCGATTACAAACAACAAAGGTTACTAGATTAGACAAAATCGTAGCAACAAAATAAAGCCGGAGTATGAGAGACCAGATGCAAAAGTGTTAAGCAATTAAGGTGGTACAGACATATGGGCATAACAGAAGAATAACGGACATGAGCAGGACGCAGCTACATTGATGGCTGTAGCTACGTGTTATGTAGTGGTAGAAAAAAGAGAAATTTGGGCGTAATTAATTGACAACTCAAGATATCATGATAGCATTTTTTTAAATTATACCAAACATTATTTCTATTGTTGATACAAAAACTACAAAACAATTTCTTGGTTGCAAATTTTACTGGTATTTAACTGGACAGTTTATGTCATCTGCCATGTTGATACCACGTACTCGACAATTTTCCAGCTCGTCACACCTCGATCGTTAGGCTGGCTTAGGTGGCTTACGGCATCAATTTATACCTCCGCAGTGCCTCTGATTGCGAGGTATTAGGGTTTGAATCACTACGGTGGTAGGATTTTAGACATTAGCTAGATTGCTGGGTCTAATTTAGCCGTTATGTGAGCGAGAATTCCAGCAACCGACTGATCTGATTGGTAGTTTATCGTGGTTTCTCCGCTCAACTCTACGCGAAAGCAGGAGCAGTATACTTACAAACGTGTCACGGACCTTGCACGATCTTTACTTCCTCTTCCCTGACCTATCTTCCCTTTCCTTCCTGTAAGTTCCCGACTACGGATTTCACCCTTGGCGGGATTTTCAATAAGGAAAGCCATTTAGACGTTGACAGGAACTATAATCGCGACCGCTCAGCTATGACAGTCGAGGTGGGGAGAACTGGCTATGCACATACAATTGCGCTGATGGGCGATATGTTCCAGGCGTGGTTTGTAAACGTTCTTTACTTCCCGATACTCCTACGTATATGGAATTTCATATTCCAATAATGATTCGTCACCCTACTAGAAACGTATCATACTATGCCCATTTATTAAAATCTACGGTTAATACATTTCATGCTTTCGAATTTTTCAATTTGACGCCAATTCAGTATTTTGCAATGACCATAAAAGCCTTCCTTATTGTTAGGACAAATCTAGTTTAAGCTTGTGCATAATTTCTCTGAGTTGCACACTACGTAAAGAAGTAATATTAAATCGCTGAATGCTGTAAATTCAGAGTGTCACTTGCGCAAGTCACTGTCATGGAAAACCTAAGGTAGTGGTGATCGCGACAGAAGACGTTTTGTTTGGTGTCAGGAGTTGGTCACCCGTCATCGGGTGTAAAGTCGGTGACTTATGGAACGTCTGAATCTCAAAATATGTATGGTCGTTGAATCTACTGAACTGTAGATTGATACAGTGTACTATCTGCCTGTACTCACCGGGGTCTACAGGTGCCTAGCTGATATCAAGATATTTACAATTTCAATTATTTTGAAATGAGACCTATAACGTTTTGTGTCAATTAAGTTGGTACTATTATTGTCTAACAAAATCTATAGAGTTTCCTTAAGTTTAATGCCATCGACGGTTTAGGGAATATGATTATTGTAAGAAGGTGCTGTGGGAGGGGGGTTGTGTGTTAATTATAAATAGTTTTTTTGTTATCATAAGTCTTCTGTGAAGAAGTTTGAAAAATGTGATATTAAAATCCAAATAAGATAGAATTTTTCATTTTTCAAATAGATACCTGTTAAAAAGTAAGCGTTCTTTCTCAAAACGTTTTTGTGACAGGTAATAAAACATATGAGAATAAATTTCTACGGAAATATCAAAAAATGATTGAATAGTAAGAAAAAACCATATCCAAGTTCAATGAATACGGGATGGGCGTACATAGCGTCAAAATAATTTGGGTGTCCCTTAGATCCCACTATGAGCTTCATGTGCGAAAAAGTAAGTGTGCGCGTGTGTGCAGGGTTAACCCTGCGGAAAAACAGCAGCAGCTGGGAAAGTCCACCTGCATCGACGCCTTCCCATGGAACTTGTGTACGTGAACGAAAGTAAAGAAAAGTAAGCGAGGGCTACTTGACATTTATGCTTAGTCTTCATCTATTTAGTGCTTTTAACGAGATATTAATGTGTATGAATGTGTTCACAACATACATTTTGTATTTCAGGAAGTCGTATCTTTAGTGTCTGTGTAAGGTTAAAATTCCGTCCGCGGTTGATTTACGTACATGAGTGCTTATTTACCAAAGTTCTCTGTTGACAATACCGCAAATTGTTGGGTAAATCGTCTGTTTACCGGAGTAGTAATCTCAGAAACAGCACTGCTTTCAATCTAGAGATTTCGGAAGAGTTTGGGTAGAAAGTCTCGCAGTACGCAATGATCCTCTTTTGCAAGGTAATTGGATACAGGAAGTTGGGCTGCATATCGTGTTGTCGAGCACGCACAGAGCTGCTGTGCATGCTCGAAGGTAAGCTCACCAGGTTATTAAAAGGTTTAATTCAGTTGAGTGTGCTTTGAAAAAATTCTCCCGCAAATTACCCTTCCAAACTTTATAATACAAAAAGGACTTAAAATAAAATTAAAACAGTGGATATGAAAATGATGAGGGGTAGGTGGTGACATGCGAGAAAATAAAGAGGAGTAGGTGGTGCCGAAGTATGTTTCTTCAGATATATTACTCAAAATGAGACGTATGTGTACTTTCTATTACACTTTTGGAGATTAATTCTCTGGGATGTTCCCATTCCATAGTGTGGGCGAAAGTTGCGGTTGCTCCTTAAAGGCTCTAGGGCGGCGACCTGCCTAAAACATCTTCATGAAAATAGCTATTAACATACCTAAAAATGTTATTTCTGCTGTTATTACTGAGTGTTATTACTGCCGAGGCCAAAAGTTGAAAATAGAGGCGGAGTGTAACAGACCCGAGATTTTTACTTTAGACGAGGCAGTAATAACATTGTAACATTTCGTGGTATGTTCAGCATTTTATCGGTCATCATAAAATCTCACAAATTACGCGAAAATTTACATGTCATAGTAAACACATTATTTCTGTTGCTGCGGCACGTTAGTTCGATAGTGTGAGGCGTTATATGCTTGCGATATATGTATATAAATAATATTCATATAAATGTAAATGATAACAATTGTAAATTGTTGTGACCGCCCGCGCGCTTTCACAAGTCCCGCCACTGAGCCTTGTAATGGCGGGAAGCGCGCGGGCCATCACGCCAGAATGGGCGGACGGAGACTCGCCGCCATCCTCGGTGGCAGGCCAGCCGGCGAGCCGCGAGCCCCATGGACTATTTAGCGGGCCTCCTCGCAGCGAGAGGGCAGTCCAGAACCGTGACAAAGGAGCGCACGCGGTAGCAGCGAGAGGCAAGGGGGCGGTGAACCTACCCCCCACTTATCTACGCCGTAGGGAGACGGCGTGGCGCCCGGCCTAGTGGAGGCGCGGGCCCGGAGAGTCTGGATCCGGAGCGCACACGGGAGCAGGACCGTGGCGGAGGAAAGCACACGGAAGCAGGTCCGTGGCAGCGGAGTGCCCACGGGAGCAGGACCGTGGCAGGGGAACGCACACGGGAGATGGACCGTGGCGGAGGCAAGCAAGACGGGACGTCAACCGAGAAGACAGTCTTGCAATGTTAGCGGTTGGACCACTATTGTAAAGAGATAAATAAATTGTTATCGTTGACGCGTGCCTTTCTTTTTGTGTACATAACATAAATGATAACAATAAAATACACCCTTGCGAATACAAACTATTCTTATTTAACCTTATTACCGAGCCAAGAGCCACGTGTAACACAATCCCGTAGAATATCAAGTAATTAGTTTAATTTCACATACAGTTGCATATTCTACAATCTCAGAACAGGTGGGGCAGAATCGAGCAGCGTTGAACCAGCTAAAATGTAAAAAAAATATTCAAGAAGATATCATCGTGCAGAATGTGGTGCGGTAAACATTTCTTTGAAGCCTCTAACCTCAAAATTTTAGTTTTAAGGCCCTAAAACGATTCGTTTAGGAGTCATTTAACGACATAGATTAAAACTTCGGCAGTGTTGCGGTATTCATTGGCATGAATATTTAGATGCGGTTTTTATAAAAACTCTTTCATTTTCTAAAGTCAAAGTGATATTCGTCATGTCTCCGTAAAACTCTCTCTTTAGAGACCTCATTTATAAAGATTGGTTGCGTGTGAGAGCCGCAAAAGGTATGTATACATCTTAAATAATATAGGAGGTGATTCTAAATGTTAAAACAATTATTTACTCAAAGGAGAGTTTTTGTACGGGTTCAGCTAATATTTATTTTTAATCTCGTCAAGTGGAAGAGCATGATAAAGATCAAAAGACAAGAAATATTATAATTTAAATAATATATGCCATTTAAAAAATAAAAATAGAAAAAGAATTTAATATAAAGTATGTGCCCTCAGAGATATCTGGATTCCGGAAATTCACAGGATCTCAAGTTCTGCCGACCAATCAGAGAGTCTTATTTTGAAGAAACAGTGTAATTATCTACCATACTTCACAGGCGGACAAAAATATATTTTCATTCAGAACTCCCCAATACAAGTATTTGCACCTAATTGACGAAATCGTTTTCTTTAAAGCAATTTCTTTATTTCCTAATAATTCATTATGTCCTCCTGTTTCTTACTATTCGTAGTGTAAGGACAGAAGGAAAGGTATTTAAGTAAGATATTACTCGAATAATCTTCTTCTAAAACAAACATTTTTACGTTACGCTCTTCAAATCTGACAAAGCATTTTAACAGGCTGTCTGAAAACAGGTTAAGCTTTCATTCGGTTCCTTGCAGCACACTAATGATGCGTGTCAGAATGTATTGTTTTAACGTGGCAATTAAAAGACTAGTTTAAAATAAAACATCAATTACAATATAATTTGAAGTACAGTGCAATTGTATTCAATTCCAATGCCTCGTTTGACTACAAGATTGCCAAAAAATATTTAATAACATTTTACATAGAGTGGCGATATTAATAATAAACAATTAAAATTAAAATTGGACATTTTTAATCAAAAGATCTATTTAGAAAGTGGCGTTATAAACTCCCTTTGAGTTTTACCTAAGGAATTTACTAATGAATGTACTGTTACCCCATTTTAATAAAACCATAAAAATGTTCTATGTTTATCTCTGGCGCTGTTATCCTACATCCAAGAACAATAACTCTTTATTTAAATAATAAATATTTCATTTGTGCATACGTGAAATATCGGAGATAGTCTTTCAAATCAATTCCATAGCAACCTAGAAAAAACTCCGCGTTTTCGTAATCTCGAAACATTAAGCTTCAATGCAAATCTGGCTAGAGCCAGTATCAACATTTCGACCGCGCTCCGTCAACATCTCTACCGCTGCAGCGTCAGACACTTTGCGTCTTCCAGTGGGGCCGTCTTCTTACCATCAATCTTTATACCGCGCCCTCCCCACCCTCCCCACCCCCGCTCGCAGGAGCTTTGTTTCGACTCTATTTCCCGGCGGATTTTATTAATTTATTTGGGGGCGAACATGGCGGGAGCCGACGGCAGTTCATCATTCCGAAGCATCTGCCATAAATCTCTTCTTTTCCGGCGCGACGTTCGAAGGAGTGGGGGAGGGGGGAAGGGGAGAGGGGAGAAGCGCCTGCGGCAACGGCCGCGGTGGGGGTGGGGGTGGGGGTGGGGGGTGGGGAATGGAGAAGCGAGAGTGGAAGACAGGCTATGTAAACGCGAGACCGGAGCCTAATTCTGTGTAAGATTCGTTCTCTTACGTTCGGCTGTTTTCATTTTCCATACATAAAATACGGTTCTCGATAGTATGAATAAAAGATGGGATGGTGTCGCTAGGAGACCGCAGGCAGGCAGACAGGCATTGGCCCTCTCCCCGATTTCCAGTTGGTCCCGATATCGCTTTGTTAGACGACGCTATCTTCTCACTGTGGTTGGTGGCAGAAGAACGATCTGTCAATAGAAAGGGGACGTCTGTCACCATACTTGTCCAGCCCTTTAGTTTGATGTATCCTTTCCGAAAAATATCTTTTCCTTAGAATATTAGTTTTTCATGATTTTGGCGCATAAGACCAGTCAGTTTGGGAAAACCTTCACGGAATAAGTAAAGTGTTACGATAAAGTAAATTTTTGACACCTGTTAATGTCAAGAGGATGAAGTCATTCTTTTGCGCACCACCTCGATTTCGTGTTTTAAAGCATTTCATGTTCACAACCCAAAAATATATCGGATACCCATTGATTGCATGTATAACTAAGGTCAATGACTTCGTTCACCATATTCATTATTATAATGTACTATGACATGTCCCAAAATTGGACGTCATACAAAATAGTAAATATTTCCGAACATATTCGAAATTTTGACTTTTAATGTGTTTGCCTGGCATCACGAGACCAGGTTAACAAGATTATTTGATTTATATATTTCACTTCAACTTGAGGACAATGCAAGAAATTTTTCGATTTAAGTAATTTGATGTAGAGAAGGTAGTTGATTTTAACATTAGTTTTGAGACAAGTAAGTTGTGTGAGAAGCCCTTTGTTCAAGGATATTGAATAAAAAATCCAAAAGGGGTCTTGTGACTAAGATAGAGGGCAATAACTTTTTAGGGAAGGTTACTGATAATTTGTCGCGTCTAATTTTGGGAGACAATCGCAGAATGCGTAGACAGATATTCTTGGATTGCATTATGGTGATCTTATTTGAGAGTCTCTTCTTATTTTTCTTCCTCCTTTCCTCCTCTCCTCCTTCCCCCTCTATCTCCCTCTTCTACTACTGTACGTTTTCTCCTTTCCTCCTATAGCCTTTCCTTCTTCCCTATTCTCTCCTCCCTCTCTTATCCCTTTTCACCATCTCCTCCCATTCCCCTCTCCTACTTTTCTTCAATTTCTCTTTCCTCTGCTCCTTCTCCTCCTCTTCGCCTCTCCTCCCTTCGTCTTTCACTCTTTCCTCCCCCCTGGCGAACGTTAAGGTTTTGTAATTATTGTTTTGTGAAATTTGATGTGTCCATGTATGAGGATCGTAACAGCAATTTGTGTAATGTTCCATCATCTACCTGTATTAATAATAATTGTTTATTGAGAAGTCGAGGAATGCGAGTAAAAACTCTGATCAGTGGATCTTTTTTAAAAGCCTCTGTCACGAGCAAGTATGACAGCTGTTATAAGCTCATATTGCTTTCTTTCTTTGTTATGTTGGAGAGTAACACGTAATACGTGCCACTCGTGTGTACATACGTGTACATTTCAACGCAGCACGAAGTTATTGATAATTATTTGATAAAATAGTATAACAGTAAGCATGCTCAATGAAGAATATGAATAACGGGAAAATTTGCAGTAGTACTACAGTAGAACTTGCTCAATGTGGAATCGCAAGACCAGTATTTTTTCTTCATTGGAGATTCCGCATTAAGCAATGTAATGCTGGAGAATTTACTTTTACCAGTATTGCTATTTAAGTTCACATTAGGCAAATTTTCCCGTTATTCATATTCTTCATTGAGCATGCTTACTGTTATACTATTTTATCAAATAATTATCAATTTATTTAACTCGTCATAAGTGGCAGCATTTATATGCAATGCAAATTGTTTGTTTTTAAAATATTACTCTCTTGAATGGGCCTTGACTTTCTTCAATAAATGTATCACTCATTAGGATTAACTTGTATTACATTTTGTGCATTGACATTAATTTAAATTACATTGTGGTTACTCATACGTGTGAGCAAATATTATTCTATAGCTGCTGCGTATTTATCACCTGCAAGCAATTTATTACTTGTTTACTTAAGTATACTTCATCTGAAAAAGATTTTGTTGTCGTGCATTACCTGTCGGTTTAGCACACTTATTTCATTGGTGAGCATTTATTGTATTATGTAACAAAGTCCCTTTGCCCTATACCAATTTAATCCACGTGAACCAATTGGCCGGTGGTTGCAGGCAGTTCTTGTAAGCTTTTTATTTCCTTGTAGTGTGCCATGACGCCTACACATAATTAATTGTCATATTGGTATCTGCCTTGCCTTATGCGCCGGGGCAACCTACTTCTATTACATATCCCATTGTGACCATGCAAATCATTTATTTCGGGTCCCCCTGTGGTAATGGTACCTTCTCATACGTTTATTTCTTCCAGTATCCTCTGTTTTAGTAGGATCAATTGATTATTTCCGTGTCTATTTTTTATTTGTACATCTTGATTTACTGATTGATTGATTTGTGATTTCGAGAGCGTCAACTGCTAAGGTCATTATTTTACGGCAAGAATAAAATAATTAACCATTGAGTCTTCGTGTACAGAGAGTAATGAATGCAAAATGTTTTTCATAATTTTAAATTCATGTTGGTTTCACTAGCTCTTTTGTATAGTTTTATATGTTTTATTTGGATGCTTTTAATCTTTCAGCTTTAGAAGACACACGTATTTCGCTTAACCTCCCGTTCTCTTCGGGTTATCTAGACATTCCGCCCCGTCACCCCCGACGTTTTTGTTCTGTCGCTGAGATAGAACCGTCTATCTTCTATTAAGCTAAACATATCTAAATAGTGTTTTTAAGGTATTAAAAATTTATTAACCGCATTCAGTTTCATTGGAGATAGAGACTTACTAAAGAACTACTATAGTAGTAGGAATAGTTCTTTAGTACTTACTAAAGAACTACTGTACTTCTTGTCCAGCAGTATGCTACCTCTCTTCCGCGACTTTCTCAGTCATAGCTGCTTACTAATCATCATCTATTTGTCTTTTTACATTTCTCCCGTCTCTCACTGTCTTCCCTATCTTTTCTTTCTCTCTCCCAATTTTCCGCTTCCACTGGCCTCTATTTTTGGACTACTTCCTTCATCGACGCCTTCTCTATTGCCTCCTTACTACAGACTAGCCTTTCTTAGCCCTTCTCTTCGAAGACACCATTATCGCCTCTTCCAATTTACATTGTCAATATCACGAAGTCACTAAAACTTCAAAAAGTCACCATCACTTTCTCATTCAAATGATCATTACAGTTTCCTACAAGACACCATTACCGTGCCATACAGGTCCGTTTCATAAAGTTCATCATCATCATCATCATCATCATTATCGTATCCTACAAGTCGTCGAACACGTCTTCTCGAAGTCAGTATTATATTATTTTACGTCATCATCTTTCTGACACAAGTCACCATTACCACCTACGAATGTTCACATTTTCCTACAAGTCATCATCACTGAACCGACAAATCACTATCACCTACCACTACATATCACCGTCACTTTTTCCAACCAATGACATGTCATCTTTTCCAACAAATCACCTGCCACTTTCTTCAAAAAATGACCGTCACCTTTACCAACAAATCACCTGTCACCTTTTCCATCAAATAACCATCACCATTTCCAATAAATTACGGACACCTTTCCCAACAAATCATTTTCACCTTTACTAACAAATCACCTGTCACATTTTTCAACAAAGCAGCTGTCAGCTGTCTTTTCTATGAAATCACAATAACTTTTTCTAATAAATTACGGACGCCTTTTTTCAACAAATCACCGTCCCCTTTCCCAACTATTCACCATCACATCTCATACACTGCACCTTCATCGTCTCCTACAAGTCATCACCCTCTCCTACAAGTCACCATCAACAATCGTCCTCTCCTCTCCACCAGGCAGTCACCCTGACTCCCCGCCTAATGTGAGAAACGTCCGCCGGTGAGTAGCCCCATATTTCCGGGCGAGGGAGCCGTCAGACGAGGGCGGAAGCGGCCAGGGGCCAAGCGCTTTGTTTCCGGAAGAGGGCCGTCACCGGCACACCTCTTCTTGCCTCTGCACTTCCGCCCAACCCGCCGCCACCAGGAACCGCTTCTAGACCCTCCTTGCATCACCTTCCCAAGGCGGATTTTAGAGAGGCAGAGAGCCGACGCCCTGTGGCTTTGAGCTTGCAGCCCAGAAATACGCGTTAATGTTTGAAAAATATAGAAAATGAGTTTTAATAATCAACTTATTGAGGTATTAAATTGAAAATTCTTTAACAGTCGTATACCAAATTGTTATTCATCTTCCTGGTAAAATATGATTTCACGAAAACATTACAGGTAACGCCACGTCGGGAACCGCTTCTAGACCCCCCCTTGGATCACCTTCCCAAGGCGGATTTTAGAGGGGCAGAGCCACAGCGACGTAGCAAACACTTAGAAATACGCGTTAATGTTTCAAAAATATAGAAAATGAGTTTTAATAATCAACTTATTGAGGTATTAAATTGAAAATTCTTTAACAGTCGTATACCAAATTGTTATTCATCTTCCTGGTAAAATATGATTTCACGAAAACATTACAGGTAACGCCACGTCGGGAACCGCTTCTAGACCCCCCCTTGGATCACCTTCCCAAGGCGGATTTTAGAGGGGCAGAGCCACAGCGACGTAGCAAACACTTAGAAATACGCGTTAATGTTTCAAAAATATAGAAAATGAGTTTTAATAATCAACTTATTGAGGTATTAAATTGAAAATTCTTTAACAGTCGTATACCAAATTGTTATTCATCTTCCTGGTAAAATATGATTTCACGAAAACATTACAGGTAACGCCACGTCGGGAACCGCTTCTAGACCCCCCCTTGGATCACCTTCCCAAGGCGGATTTTAGAGGGGCAGAGCCACAGCGACGTAGCAAACACTTAGAAATACGCGTTAATGTTTCAAAAATATAGAAAATGAGTTTTAATAATCAACTTATTGAGGTATTAAATTGAAAATTCTTTAACAGTCGTATACCAAATTGTTATTCATCTTCCTGGTAAAATATGATTTCACGAAAACATTACAGGTAACGCCACGTCGGGAACCGCTTCTAGACCCCCCCTTGGATCACCTTCCCAAGGCGGATTTTAGAGGGGCAGAGCCACAGCGACGTAGCAAACACTTAGAAATACGCGTTAATGTTTGAAAAATATAGAAAATGAGTTTTAATCTTCAACTTATTGAGACATTAAATTGAACATTCTTTAACAGTCGTATACCAAATTGTTATTCATCTTCCTGGTAAAATATGATTTCACGAAAACATTACAGGTAACGCCACATCAGGAACCGCTTCTAGACCCTCCTTGGATCACCTTCCCAAGGCGGATTTAGAGGGGGCAGAGCCACAGCGACGTAGCAAACACTTAGAAATACGCGCGTTAATGTTTCAAAAATATAGAAAATGAGTTTTAATAATCCAACTTATTGAGAATTATTAAATTGAAAATTCTTTAACAGTCGTATACCAAATTGTTATTCATCTTCCTGGTAAAATATGATTTCACGAAAACATTACAGGTAACGCCACGTCGGGAACCGCTTCTAGACCCCCCCTTGGATCACCTTCCCAAGGCGGATTTTAGAGGGGCAGAGCCACAGCGACGTAGCAAACACTTAGAAATACGCGTTAATGTTTCAAAAATATAGAAAATGAGTTTTAATAATCAACTTATTGAGGTATTAAATTGAAAATTCTTTAACAGTCGTATACCAAATTGTTATTCATCTTCCTGGTAAAATATGATTTCACGAAAACATTACAGGTAACGCCACGTCGGGAACCGCTTCTAGACCCCCCCTTGGATCACCTTCCCAAGGCGGATTTTAGAGGGGCAGAGCCACAGCGACGTAGCAAACACTTAGAAATACGCGTTAATGTTTCAAAAATATAGAAAATGAGTTTTAATAATCAACTTATTGAGGTATTAAATTGAAAATTCTTTAACAGTCGTATACCAAATTGTTATTCATCTTCCTGGTAAAATATGATTTCACGAAAACATTACAGGTAACGCCACGTCGGGAACCGCTTCTAGACCCCCCCTTGGATCACCTTCCCAAGGCGGATTTTAGAGGGGCAGAGCCACAGCGACGTAGCAAACACTTAGAAATACGCGTTAATGTTTCAAAAATATAGAAAATGAGTTTTAATAATCAACTTATTGAGGTATTAAATTGAAAATTCTTTAACAGTCGTATACCAAATTGTTATTCATCTTCCTGGTAAAATATGATTTCACGAAAACATTACAGGTAACGCCACGTCGGGAACCGCTTCTAGACCCCCCCTTGGATCACCTTCCCAAGGCGGATTTTAGAGGGGCAGAGCCACAGCGACGTAGCAAACACTTAGAAATACGCGTTAATGTTTGAAAAATATAGAAAATGAGTTTTAATCTTCAACTTATTGAGACATTAAATTGAACATTCTTTAACAGTCGTATACCAAATTGTTATTCATCTTCCTGGTAAAATATGATTTCACGAAAACATTACAGGTAACGCCACATCAGGAACCGCTTCTAGACCCTCCTTTCCAAGCCTGGATTTTTCCAAAGGTGGATTTTAGAGGGGAAGAGCTACAGTGACTTAGAAGAGACACAGATACTTAGAAATTCGCGTTTCAAAAATATAAAAAATTAGTTTTAATATTTAACTGGTGGAGACATTAAACTGAACAGTCTTTAAGAGTCGCATATAAAATTGTTATTCCTGTTGATAACATATTATTACACGAAAACATTACAGGTAAAGCCACACTTCAGAAACCGCCTCTGGATCACTTTCCCTATGCGGCTTTAGAGCGGAAGAGACAGAGTATCTTAGCCGACACTTAGAAATACGCGTTAATGTTACAAAAATATAGAACAAGAGTTTTAAAATTCATCTGATAGAGACATTAAACTGATTTTTTTACAGTCGCATACCAAATTGTTATTCATGTTCGCGGAAAAATATGATTAAGCGAAATAATTACAGGTAACACCACCGTCAGGAACTGCTTCTAGACCCTCCTTGGATCACCTTCCTAATGCTGCTTTTAGTGGGGAAGAGCCAGTAATTCTAGACCACACTCTATGACTTTAAACTTGTATTTTAGAAATACGCGCTAATGTTTCAAAAATATAGAACATGCGTTTTAAAATTCAACTGATAGAGACATGAAACTGAACAGTCTTTAACAGTCGCATACCAAATTGTCATTCCTGTTCTCGGTAAAATACGACTACACGAAAATATTACTGATAATTTGAAATTTGCTGAATATCATCGCTCTATTTTCCTTGGTGAGAACGATCCAGGGACTACGAATGTTGGGTATAAAACGATGATTAACTCACTTGTTTCTCACAAATTGTCGGGTTTAAATTGTTCAGTTGAATATTCAATGACCAGAAATGTCACGACAATGTCGGTCTTGCGACATTTGGAATAATTTCGCAAAATTAAAACAGATTTGTGGCTCTAATGAGAACTTGCTGGCCTGCAGAGAATACAGTGCAATATTATTGTTTAAAAACTATCCATCCAATAAAAAGAAATGTTAATTTTAATGTAATATGTGTAAAGTTTTTAATATTTCATTAACATTCATTTACGTACATAAGAAGTAGGCTCACATGCGGAAGATTCATATTTAAAGCAGTCAAAACTTTTCATTTATCGTTCATTTTCACATGAATGACAAGCCAAAGTTTCAATTGGGCGATCCCAACGAAGTAGTAACTACTCTAATGTTCGTTTATTGGTGAGATAACGGTTTTCCAGATATTTGAATAAAATGTGTGCCACCACCCAAGCAATAGTGGTGCTCAGGGATTTTCAAATCTCGTGTGTGGCGAATGATTTTGTTGAGTGAATGACTTATAAGAGCGTCTTGACAATGCCGGGGACCCAATTTTCCCTTACCCAAATTTCTTCTTTTATTTTTTAAATGTATTAAATATTTTTTCATATTACATTTATAATTATTATAGTTATTATTGTGATTATTATTATTATTATTATTATTATTATTATTATTATTATTGTGATTATTATTATTATTATTATTATTATTATTATTATTATTATTATTATTATTATTACTAGTATTATATTGTTGAAGGCTTCAAAGCAATCCGAAAAATTCTGAAGGTAACTTACTTTGCTTGGGTTACTACGAAATCTTCCACCAGAATGTGGGCAGAAAACATAGCAAAGTTATTTGTGATTTTGTAACAACCTTGACTCTGAGAATGAAGTCCAAAAATATTATGATACTTATAAGATTTACTTTTATATATTTAGAATGCTCCAAGTTAGTTTCTGTATTTTTGCTCTTTATTTCTAAATAAAAACAATTATTTAATTACGTTTGTGTATTATTTATAGTAAGAAAAATACTACATAAAGAAAATGTTTAAAAAAGAAAGAGCCGAATGTGAATAGCCGTGTCAAAATACTAAATATTGAGAAAATATCAGCTCCAGGTCGTATAGTATTAAACAGCGCATTGTAAGATCATTTCCTTTTGCAGAACGTCTAAAAGCGAAAGATGGAGGCAAATCTAAACTGGCAGTTCCAGAGTATTGTCTCTGAGTGTTGAAACATGTAATGCTACGACAAATGTAGAATTGTTTGTATCACAGTGAGTAACAGCAAATTGAAATATTACCGAATTAAATTAGTTAAACTTGGTTATTTATAATAACTGGTGAAACAATACAAAAATAATAATTTGGAACAAAAAGATACAGTGCAGTATTAAATAAGGAAATTAAAAAACTAAACACAAATTTATAAAAAAAAGTTCTAAAATGCTAGCGAAATGGTAAAATATCACAATAACGGGGTTAGTGATACTCCACGATCACAATGTACCACCAGATAGATTATATTGGGGATTATTTGGCAATGACATTCTTGAAAATGTAATTGAAACAAGCAGCTTGACCTTAAATGTTCACTTTAAGTTACTTGTCTTACATTTTGGTAACTGTCAATGAGACGGCAATACCCCGAGAAGGAACACGTTTGAAACAGCCGTCAGATTTTACTACATTAAGAAATAGATTAAACAAATGCCACACAAACTATGAGTACATTGAGTATAACTCGCTCCTCAAAAACGCCCTCTCACAAAGCCGTTTTCTGACATGGAATTCCTAGGCTTACACTTCCAAAGAAGCCCGAACAAGTAGGGCATTAGCTTTCAAATGCACATCAAACAAATCCGATTAAAAGACATTAACCGTTTCATGAATACATCCTCAGGACTTCACAAGCGATATTCCTTGTCAAGGAGCCTTGTACACGAGACTGTCCTACGCACTCTCTCCCCTTCTTTTCAACGGTAGCATCCCGGTTGCGTGCCTCGTCGCCAAAGCCAGTCACGTTTGCACCTGACGCCCTCCAATGCAGCCTGAAGCCGCTACGAGTCTGCAACTACGGGCGCCCGGGGCAAATGAAAGGAAAGTGTCGCAGTTGGGGAGTGAACATTCAAGTGTGAAAGGGAGGACTCCGTGGGGTAATATGGTAGGTCGCAGGAGTGCAAACTTCTAAGTAACTCCGAGGAACTAATCCATCCCTGAATAGGGTACTCATTTGAATAGTGAGACTGTGATGGAATGTCAAATGGGTTTGTAATTCTACTAATACGCACTTATGTATATTCTAGTCTGTGGTTGTCACCCACGCATTTACTATTTCTTTAACCTTTCGCGTTTCTTCGGAACTTAAAAAGCCTGACGACTTGAGAATCAGATCTTTCCTTTTATTGTTGGCATATTTATGATACCATGACTAGAGTATGTTCGCATTAACTTCAATTTTTATTTTTTATTTTACTAACTCTTAACAACAAACTACTGTTGAGTAAAACTATCGCTAAAAGAAGGCACAGAAATGTTCTGCTTTATAACGGATATTCAGCAATTCAACATGTAATATAATAACATTGTATCACAATTTATGCACAACGAATATTTCTTGCAAACCTCTTATTTCCAAATAGTTTGAAACATAACATAAAATTACGTAAATTTCCTAACATCTATGGCTCACTTAAACACCAAACGTGACCTTATTTACAGCATTATATAGGAACAACCGAGAGATTGTGCACCCTCGAACGTTAAAGTACAATCGATGTTCTGGGCATGCGCAGTTCAAGTTACGCATCACTTTAGTGCATCTGCGCATGCGCAGAAGATTGATAGTGCTGACCTCTATGGCGTGCACAAACTTTAATAATCGCAATTATAAAATCTCTCACTTTATCGAAAGAAGATTCAAGACGCTGTGTTGGCATTCTAACAGAAGGTAGGTTGAAAGTGGTTAAAGGTAGCACGGTTGAAGGTGGCGTATTGCGAGTGCGACTACATAGAGAACAGAGCAGGTTTCAAAAAATTATTTCCTCTATGAGGAATGAAAATTCATTATACAATGATAACTGAATCAAAATTTAATCGTTATCTACAAGTAAAATAGTTTTTTTAGTGAAGTTGCGGTGAACCGGACAGTGCGGTGAAACGGCAACAGTTTATTATGTCTGTAATTACAGTTATTTGTTTCACTTTTTTACTTACAGTTTTGTGACAGTTCTGCAAACATCTGGCTGATGCCTAAATGCATGAGTTGCAAGTATATCGCCAAGTATTTGTGTATTAGTCAGTATGTTGCTCTTATGTCTGTTTCTGCACTGAGTCACTTCGAGAGGGAGTGAAGCTGCCATTTTTATTGTCTGTGGTATCAAGTCACGTAACGTTGGCAGTGAGCTTAGAGTAAGGCGGTGAATCACGAAGTGCCCTCGATGGCTACTTGCTTTACGTTCGTATTCCATGTTTGATTCTCACAGGAACCGCGGCATGTCGTGACAGGAACTGAATTCGACCTACTAGGCAAGCTAGTGCCGAAAATGCTGCCGCCGTCGAGACCCGAACCAAAGACCTCCCAGTCAGGGCCTTCAAGTTGGAGTGATTTTCGTTGTCTGTGACCGGGAGCGGTAGCTCAGTGCATCAACTGATGTCACAGCAGCGCCTCGGACCGGGAGGTCGTAGGTTGGAGTCCTGACGGCGGCATGATTTTCGACAGGTCGAATTCAGTCGCTGTCTGGAGGAGAATTTTAGCGGCCGGCTGTTCTGATCGGTAGTTTTCCGTGGTTTCTCCGATCAACACCAGGCGAATGCCGGAGCAGTACCCAACCAAACGAGCCACGGACCGTGCGCGATCTGTCCTTCCCCTTCCTTGTCCTATCCTCACCCCTTACACACACACTTACACTAACATATTCTATACTACTACATATTCCGGGAGACCTCGTCGTCGGGAGCTTAGAGCTTGTCCAGGCTAGCGATGCCCCGCTGGTGGGAGAGTCCTGGTTAGGGCGAAATCCCACTAGCCGACGGTAGGTCGGCGCCGGATCTCACCATCCAGCGGAGGAAGATCACCGCCATCTCCCGAAACAAAACATGCACCACACTAATGGGACTAATGACCAAAGCAGTTGACGCGCCCGGAAACACGAAAAAAATCAATCAATCAATCGTTGTCTGTGGTATCTTCCGCGTCCGGGAAGGGAGCGTCACGTGACTTTAGCAGCGAGCGTATGGAAAGGCGGTAAGACGCGAGGTGTCCGCGATTTGTTCGTATTCCAAGTTTCATTCTGACGGGAACCGCGGCATGTCGTGACGGCGAAGAAAAGGAGGCGGGGCGTGTGCCGGCCTCCGGCGTGCGTTCGCGTTTGTACACGTACTTGCTAGTAGTTCTTTGGCGAAATGTCTAAATAGTGCTGCATTGTCGTGAAAGTCACCCACGGATTGCTTGCTTGGAATAGTTTGTATTCCGCGGTCGGTGGCTGGCTGTAGAGAGGAAAGGGGTGTGTGAATTTTCCCGCGCGCCGAAGTGAGGTGCAGCCTTTCGTTAATGACTCCTTGCTGGCTGCGTCGTCGGGAAACGGCAGGTCGATACTCGCGGTGGACAGAGGCTGAACGACGAGTTTGTTTTGAAGTATTGTGAATTGCTTTACATGTTTTCTTGAATATTGGATGCGTTTCGGTCTTGGAAGTGCTTCGTCGCAGATGACGGAGTCGTGAGAAAGAGCCTTGCTCGGAAGCGCAAGCACTGTTGTTGGTTGGTTGGTTGGTAGTTGTGATTCCGGACGCGTCAACTACGGAGGTCCCGTAAGTGTAGTGGACGTTCCTCCCGGAATTAGGCGGTGATCTTCCCCCGCTAGATTGCGAGATTCGGCGCCGACCTACCGTCGGCTAGCGGGATTTCCTCGACCCGGTATTTCCCACCAGCGGAGCACCGTCCCAGTCCCGACAAGTTCTAAGTCCACGACCGGTCTCCCGGCATGTCTGGTAGTGTAGTGAATGTTAGTGTAAGTGAGTGTGTGTGTAAGGGGTGAGGGTAAGAATGCGACGAGGCAGGAAAGATTGCGCGCAAGTCCGTGGCCGATTTGTTACGGTACTGCTTTGGTATTCGCCTGACGTTGATCGGAGAAACCACGGAAAACTACCGTCCAAAGCAGCCGGCCGCTATAATTCTCCTTCAGACAGCGACTGAATTCGACCAAGTTGACAAGTTAGTGTCAAAAATCTTGCCACCCTCAGGACTCGAACCTAGAACCTCCCGGTCAGAGGCACTGCAGTGACATCAGTTGGTTTACTGAGCTACATCTCCCGGTGGAAGCACTGTGTCTAAATGACTTTATTTCCTTTCTATATTTTACTTTCAATACGTGCTGAATGCAGTGCCTCTGACCGGGAGGTCCTAGGTTCGAGTCCTGACGGCGGCAGGATTTTCGACACTAGCTTTTCAGCTAGGTCGAATTCATTCGCTGTCTGGAGGAGAATTCTAGCGGCCGGCTGCTCTGATCCGTAGTTTTCCGTGGTGTCTCCGATCAACACCAGGGGAATGCCGGAGCAGTACCCTACCAAACGGGCCACGGACAGCGCGCGATCTGTCCTTCCTCTTCCTTGTCCTATCCTCACCCCTTACACACACACACTAACATGCACTACACTACCACATATCCCGGGAGACCGATCGGGAGCTTAGAGCTTGTCCCGGCTGGGGCGGTGCCCCGCTGGTGGGAGAGTCCTGGTTAGGGGGAAACCGACGGTACCGACAAGCCGACGGTAGGTCGGCGCCGGATCTCGCCATCCGGCGGGGGAAGATCACCGCCATCTCCCGAGAACAAACATGCACTATACTGACGGGACTAATGACCGAAGCAGTTGACGCGCCCGGAAACACAAAAAATCAACCAACCAATAAGTGCTGAAGGGCGGCGATATTGTATGCGTGGGAGCGCTGAGAGAAGGGGGCAATGGTTCGAAAGGGCGTCTGAAGGCGAGTGGCTGCGCGGGTAGAAAGCAATTGAGAGGCGGGCGAATATAATAGCGATCCCTAGTAGCGAATTTGTTAGTGAGATTGAACAGGCATTGTAACAATACACTAAACTGAGTCTACTCGAAAGGATGAATTCGGGCAAGTCTGATCGTGGTATCTCGCTGCTGTTTCCCGCGCGCCTCTCGCCCTATACTAGACTAGAGCCGATCGCTTCCCGGCACCTCCCCTTCCTTCATTTTCCGTCAAACTGACACGTCAAGGAGAGAGCCGCACCGATTGTCCGAAGATACTCGTAAATGTTGGGCCATAGCACGTCTAGTGGCCCCCTACTCGAGCAGCATTGTTTTACAGCAGGGCTGCTGAAGAGAGAGACCAACGTGCCATGACCTAGCCCAGCGCTTATCTGCGGGCCACTGGTGCGGCCTATAGGTCAGTCGACGGGCCTATGAGTCAGTCTGACATTGATCGGGAGAAGACATCCCTGGTGTTGTTAAAAAAAGGGAAACTGAATTGTGGAAACTAAAATTAAACTTCTTGATAACAATCAATGATTCTTTACAAACCAAGCATTGCAGACCACTCGAGATATCTACAAAAATAATCTAATTCCCATTCCGAATTAAATAAACGGGAGGGTTCTGGAGATACTTGCTTCAATGTCCTCAATTTCACAAAAGCAAAAACAATTCGCAGAATGTACAACTAGTTACAGCCTAAACCAAAGCTGCTGGAAGATAAGAGAGCAAATCAATAAAGGCAACCTATTTGTAAGGGAAGCAGGTGGAAAAGAACTGCGTATTCCTTTGGGTTAGATCGGCTCTAGTAGAGTGACTTCTTATTCCCTTGTTGTAATTGTTTGAGCAAAACTTGATACTTAAAACAAAATTAGGTGTTAAAGATATCGTAGAAAATTGGAGTTCAATTATTTTAGAAAATTTCGTTCGAGAGTTTTTTAATACGCCTAATTTTGCGTTCAATACGTTTGGACTCAGAAAAAAGTTTAATGAAACAATGCCACCCATATGACAAAATATTTTTGTAGGTCAATTAGGAAAATGTATATTTTTGATTCAAAATTACACCAACATTAAAAAAAAAAGTTCTGCACCTTAAGTCTGAATATTGAAGAATCGATTGCAAAAAAAACCGCATAGTTCAAGAATGAAGGTGTAATATATGCTTTAAAAAGTATTTTCATATTTTTTTTAATTCAAAGGTATTAATAGAATACGAACATTAATGGGAATACTCATTTTACATGTGATCCGATTATGTCTAGTGTGGTTCAATAATTGTATTCAATTAATTGAGTGCAATTAGGAGTAAATTAATTCAATATGAGTAAATTAATTCAATATGTTTATTTCACAGGGTTCCCTACCACCACCACCCTCCTCCCCCAATTTTCGTCACTGGCTACGAGATACGGCTGTACACGCGCACATCGGCTTCTCGTAAAACCCGGCATTAACCTATGGTACTGATTTTGTACTTCTTATAAAGCTAGTATTGCACGACGCAGATTAGTGTTGAATTCTATAGATGTAAAACACTCTATGTCACCACGAATCCATTTTAAAGTGTGGTTGCTATGCGTTTAAGCAAGATATCGAAAAGAATTCAAAGGTTGCATCGAAAAAAGTCAATAATATCATGGAACTGTATTTTACTCATTTAACTTACACATTATAATTGCTTTCTTGTATCAATGGATGACTCAGTGCTTCAAAAACGTTTCCATTTAGCTTAGTATTACACATTTAAAATACATAAGTCATTATTGCATTATTTAAAACTACTATTTTTTAAAAATGAAAAAACATTATTTAAAACTAGTTGCAAAATAAAAAAATAAGTAAAAATTCAATTTAGTCTACAGATAAATCGAACCCTCTCATTCTCTTAAAAAAATCATTTGTTGCATCGATCATGATGAAGGTCTTCGCCCTTTTAGAATGTTAGAATACATTAAAAATGTACGACAGTGTTTGAAGAATATTGCCGCAATCACGTTCTTTGAATCTTGCAGGGTTTATCTAAATGAAATTTTGCGAAAAGACTATGCCAAACCGTGCGAAACCAAATCATCCTATACCTCTTGTTTTGTCAGAACTTGACCCGTAGAAAGTTCCTCAGATTTCAGAAATTACCTACATCTGCGTGCATCCATCCAAGCTCTAGTCGACCAAAGAATTTCGATGATCTGACACCTAAACTTTTTGGGGGGGTTTTGGATGGGGAATATTCTTTTGAGTCTTTTAAATGTGGCTTTTGCAATTTAATCATCAATAGTAAGAGAGTGATTTTGCAGTAACTGTTCATTTTTTATTAAAAACGTCTGCCAAAATATCAGTTGGATTTGCTTGCAGCCCCTGTCTGCTCTGTAACACTGTCCAAGGGTCACGCGTGGTTTGAGAACTGCCACGTGCGCGAGCATTTTACAGATTTCACCTCAGCCACCCATTTCAGCCTCGCGATCTCAGAAGGTCGTTTATTCGTTCACAACCCTCACTATTTTATATTTCGTTTAAAACTTGTTTTGCATGACGAAGATTAGTGTTCAATTTTGTAGTTGTGAAAGATTCACTGTCATTAAGAATATTAGGTTGTCTCTTGGACAACCACATCTTTGCAATCACTCTACCTGGCGCTTTCATTCACGAGAACGTTCCTAATTCCATCACAGGTTGACCTCAAAGGTTTCGAATAGTCCGGGTGACCGTGCGGGCCAGTTCTGTCTTTTCGGACGACAGGCACAACCTCGACCCCCGGCCCGGAGATCGGTTGCGAGATGGAGGTTGCATCATCCGCAACGCACGTGAGTCCACTGGGAAGGACGTGCCTCAGAGCCTACAAGAACTCTACAAGATTGCTAGATATAACTGAAAACAAGGCACGGCCAACAGTGACTTAAAATACAAGTGCTTCCGGTGAGAAGTTGGAAGCCTCCGACGAGATTTTGAAAATGGAAGATAGGTGAATATAGAATGAACAATATGACCCAATATAGAATGAATATTTGATGGCATTAGTTGTTTATTTCATTGTGCGATTTGCAATCGATCTACTGAAAGTAGTCTACATTTAGTTTTGCGAGTACAAACACGTAAATATGAGGTGATATCTAGCGAGTTAAAATAGCCAGGTATTAACCCTCGGAGACCTGAGCAAATGTACACCTTTAGAGTACAGAAGGGGTATATTTTGGACTCCATTTGTTTTTGTTTTTCTGATAATTATTTTCACTTTAAATTGGTTTTAATATTTTTCTTCAATATTTCTGTATTGTTATGTGCATTAGGTTAATAATTAGTTTCAAGGTGGTGTTTAAACTTACAATTATTGGAAAATTTAAAAACGTCTTCACAAACCGTAATACACTTGCTGTTTAACAGTTTTAGCACGGGTGGATAACCCGTGTAACGTTTTGTTGAAACGCTTACTGCACACAATTTTTACATACACACTTATAATTTCAGCGTAATCACCCTTGAAAATAAGAATCTTGCAAAAGCAGTCAATAGAACACAATATGTTATAATAATGTATTCACTTGGCACATTCGTGTGTAGCTACGAAAATAAGCCGTGAAGAATTTAACTGCAATACCTATGTGATATATTGGAAAACAACACGATTCCTGCAGAAAACTGGTAGAATGGTTGACATGTACCACATGTGACATGGAGTACTAAAAGGATTTTGGACCCCATGACGAAAAAATGAATATTCAGAAAAAATAATTCTTGAATTGTATCTACTGAGTGCTTTTTCCATATATTAGGGGAAAATATTGAGCTAGAAAAAAACTGTCATACAAGTATAACACTAACTGAAATATATGACGAAAACATGTCCGGCGGTACAAAATGTACCCCTTTAGGCCTCCTAGGTTTAACTTCGAATAGTATTTTTTTAAATATGAAGATGTTCTGAGTCAGTTTAACATGTTCCTTTAAAGGAAAAGCTGCACTTGCACCTTGTAATTTTACAGTGCTCTTCTGGGTACAGGGAAATTCTTAATCTCCAACCCACCACAGAAAAATGTCTAGATATCATGCAGAAGAGCTTCAAAATATATTAGTCTTATGTAATTTTAAAAAATTCACTGGTCTTCAATGGACCTTGTCATCTTAGAGGCGTACTTTAACTTATTTTTAAAAAATCGTATGTGAAGTGTATTTAACTGAAAAATTTTAAATGATGTAATGTAAATCAGAGTAGTGGCTAATATCTATTGCAGTTGGTGTATCTAAAATATATTTAAAAAAACATCGATTCTTTTTCTATTTTTAAGAGAATAAAACACGGGATCTAAAAATCACATATCACCGCGCACATTTTTGAATAATAATCTAACATGCCATTCAAAACAGTATTCTGCTAAAATTATTGACAAAAATGAAGAATACTTTGTGCAGCACTATAAGAAATATTATATACAAATTTAATTAATCTAACATTTTATATATATTTTTTAAACTATATTCCACTATTTTTAGTTAGACCTAGCTCGTATTACAGAGTATTAAATCACCTAAGAACCGATGTTACAAAGAACTCATAATAAATCAGAACACTGAAGACTTACCAGTATTTGCACCATAGCATTTTTGTCGTATAACAGCCAGTTCAAAACCAATTTTTGAATAATGCATCAACTTGCCTGCAAATCAAGAAAAACGTATCAGAACTATTACTTATGTCATATGTTTCAATGCATTGCTAATGTTACAATGAATTTAATGAAATTATGCTAATGGTATTTATTACTGAAATTAAAAATTACATGAGAAGTGCTATAAACCATGTAAAGTAGTACTGATTTTTCAAACCGTCGCTATACATGTTTATAATCTTAAATTCTCCGTGTGCATATTCTGATCAGAAAATAAGTACAAAAAATTAACTTTCATTTAGTTGTTCACATATTTTCACATTCATTCCTACCAACACAATAATTGATAGGAGTAGAAGTACATTATATTTTGTTCTCATTTCACAGGCGTAGTTAATATAAAAAACTCCCACTTAATTATCCCGTACTAAATAAATAAAAGTCTTTTGTGATGGTAGAAAGAGAAATTCTGTTGTGAAGCCCTGTTTATAGAATTCAATCACTTTCAATAAATTTTCCCTTTGCAATATAATAAAATTTAACGGACATCGTTCAAAATAATATCCTGTATTTGACAAAATCTCTATGCATGAAATAGTATGTAGTGCATTGTTCTCTCTAGGGGCACCATATACACAACGCTCGCTTCAAAGTAATAATTTATTTCTCATTAAAATAAATTGTATACTGATTACAATCAACGTCATTGAGTACGAAATTGCTGAATCATTACTAATACGGTTTGGTATAAAATTTCATTGACATAATTTGTGCTTAAATCACAATTTTTAACATCCCACAGCGTCAACCAATAAATTCAATTTATGTTATTGCAACACATGACGCCCAAAAAATAATTTTAGCTTATTAACGAAATAGCTTTAAAATTGCATTATATGGATATTATTAGAGATATGTGTAAGTTGATGTACCTTCATCATCATTCATAATAGATACTTTCTCAGAGTGTATCTATAATCGTTTGTTTGATGTGGAAAAATAACGCACCTTTCAAACAGAATCTGCCGGCAAATATACTGGTTACTTAAATTTTATTAATTTATTGTCGAAATAAGTGAAAAACTGATGATGAATAAAGAAATATAATATTGTCAAGTTTTCAATGATTCCGGTAAGTCCTTTCCTCTTTTTTACAGTAATACATACTTCAACAAACGACAATAAAGATAACAACGAGAGTAATTAGCAACGTTTTTTAACCTTCGGGCGCTCGCGCGATTTAATGTCACAGGTGCGATCTCGGGGTGGTATTTTTGCTGCCGATGAACATCATTTCTTTTCTTTTCTCAATATTACAGCTTCTCTTGATTGTCAGTCATGGGGAATTTATTCAATAACATCAATTGGGCATTATAGTAGATTAAAAATTTATTGAAACCAATTCAATTACTCTTCAGAAAAGAAATTTCCGGAGATAATCTACAAAATCGGCTTTACAAAGTCTTCAACTTCGCCTTTACAAAGCACTGATGACAAATACATACAATTTCATAATGGCATAAAAAAATCTAATGAAGTAGGAAGTTGTCAATCTAATAAGTAAGATAAGAATGGTAAAGAGTGGGGGAGAGACTGTGTAGGTAGGTAAATAGTATGTTATACGAGGGTTGCTGGGAAAGTTTCTGGAAATGATATGGAAAATCATCAACAAAATTTTGTAAATGACTTTACTGCTTTTCAAAGTATTTGCCTTTAGCATTAATCCATAGTTGCATCCTTTCAAACCAGTTTGTGAAGCACATCTTCCTCTCTACAGTTGGAACTGCTGAAAACAATGCTGAAATGTTTCAAATGCTTCTTCAGACGATTAAAATCGCTCACTACCCATTTTGGTTTTGATTGTTGGAAATAAAAATCATTAGATAACAAATCCGGTGAATACGGACTATGAGTCATAATTTCTATATTTTGACTATCTAAAAATTCAAGGATGTGATGCGCCGAATGAGCACTAACATTGGAATGGTTGGGAATGATTTGCCTATTTCGTTTATTGATTATTGCCATACCGATAACTTCCGGCAAACAAATTGTGATGTATCAATCTGCTTTTACATAATAAAAAGAGAAAATTATTAGGAATCTAGACTATTAAACTCCATTGAAATCACCTACAAATTTCAAGTAATGAATAACCAATTCATTTAATTTACACAATAGCATAAAAGGATTATTATGACATTTTTATTACAAAAATATTTGAAAAATATTCTTACATTTTACACTACACTCAAACACTGAACTAGACTGAAAGAAAACTGGAAGATGGTGGAAGTGGTGGTGTTTATGCCGCGTAGAGGGAAGACTGATTACGTTGTTCACTTAGCGCGAATGTGGCGCAAATATGATTTCGTCTTGAAGAAGACGTTAACGCTATCTTGTGTCTCAATAGATAACTAGAGAACACCTGGCTTCCCGCCATGCTGAGTTCAAATATCCACATGCAGCACCGTTTTATTTTCAAAGGCGACAATTATACCACCCGCGGGATCGCTCAAAAATTATTTATTTATTCATGTTCCACAAGAAATATCTTTGTAGTTTTGACTACAATACCTTAACATAATACATTTATTTCATAGACGAGGGTGATCCAAAGAGGAACTTATAAAGATTATACTATAAAATATACACACAAAACACAAACAATTAAAAAAATGATATTTATTTGAATTTAGCTAAATAGAAAAGTTTTAAACTTGGATTTAGTTAATTATAGCATGTTGCAATAGGTTTTAGAGTATCGAGATTTGTCGTGACCGGCCGCGCACAGTTGAAAGAGCCGCCGCCGAGTGACGTCAGCGGGGCGTTACCGCTCCATGCGACAGAAGGAGACAACCGGTGCAAGCTAGCCGAGCCCGGCTGCGCGCGGCCGTCACGCTTGAGCAGGCGGTTAGAGACTCGGCCCCGCCCGTACTCCGCAGCTAGTCGGCGGGCCCACAGCCCCGCCGGGCTATAAGAAGGGCTCCGACTCAACGCCACAGCAGACAGCGAGAGGCCGTGTTAGCCAGTGTATCCTGGCGAGTGTTTTGGTGTTAGAAGTGTGGAGTGCGACTACTACGACGACTGGTGCTACGAACTTGGAACTCTCCTACGGATATTCGGTGACTTGGCAGATTTTGGGACTTCCTCTGGTTTATGACAACACGGCTTCGCTTACGGTACTTTCTACTTGTGATTCGGCACTTCAGCAATTGTACCTGGTCTTGAATAAAATAATTTTAAGGATCCTTGTCTTTTATTGGATACTTCAAGATTTAATACGGGGAAAAAGATTAACGGATTATCCAAGTTGGTAATATTGATGAGTGGAATTCAGAGTAACTAAAACGAGTTGTTTAAGTAGAGTTTAGTAATTTTTAAAGATTTTATAGCTAGCCAGTTTAACATTTGTTGATATCTAATCCACTGTTTTCTTAAATATTTAACGCAAAAATTTATTTTGTACGTCTTATACTTTTCTGAGGTTGTGTTGGCAGTGTCTTCCCGTATTGGGCAATCAAGTTAATGAGGGATGTATTTTGTATTTAAACCTTACTAATCCTGATTCTAAACATAATTTTGATTTTTTATTCATAAATTAATTTACACCCGCAGGGTTGCCCAACTCCACGCTGATTTTTGCCAACATTTCAAATCTGGAAGTTTTTACTCTGGCACAACATAAAACACCATTGCATCGGTAAACAAAACTGAGATTTGATATTATTACACTGCGGACAAGAACTCCACATCTGCCCTCTTCCTCCTCCCGCAATTAACAACAGGAGAGCTAAAAATGTGCACAGACAGTGACGGCACATTAATAGTAGCAGGAACAACAAAGAAGCAAGGGGGCCGTCTCAACATTTGCTATGGATCAAGGGAAACTGGGCAAACAGACAGATCGAGTTGTGATAATTGACCTAGTTTGAGAAATAAGTTTATGACAATTAACGTGTCAATTCTAAGTATTATTAGTATTAATATAATATTAGTACCGTAGAAGTATTATTAGTATCAGTAACATGTATGTATAATAAGTTTTATTAACCCCTCTATATTCCCCACGGAGATCTCCTTTGAATCCGCTTTTTTACATCAAATGCATCTGCTCATTATCCTTAATCTATAATTCTCCGTACACTCAAAATATCATCCCGTGACTTCCAAAATACTTTTGATTTTCTCTTGTACTCCCCACTCTTTTCCACGATTGTCTCTCCATCCACCTATACATCTATTCAACACGTGATCAATTTTTTAAATTTTTAAATTTTTTTATCGCATCAACATCAATTTTAATCGCATCAACACAGTCTTTACGAAACAACGTCTTTAGCGACTACTATTGGAGTTAACGTTATGATAACTGTGAGGATGAAACGATACGGTGATGATAAGGAGAGAAAGGACAAACATTTGATCGGGTCCAGCGATTGAAACCAACATCTGAGGCGGTTTCCTAATCCGGACGGGCCCGTTCTATCACCTTCACCAGCATCGGGGCGCCAATCTGATGCCGCGGTACCACCCAGTCTCCGCTATAATCTAGCAGGCGTGTAATTGTCGAGGCGAAGTAAACACCGGTCAAGGCAATGAACCGAACCAGTTCTCATTAGCCCGGTCCGATCAAAGTCTGTAATATTCATCGAATAGAAGATTCTCAACACTGAGTGCATTTCTCTACATCTGTCATTCCTTGTTTTTGTTTCTTGTTTACTCAGTTCAATTTAGTCAAACAAACATCCGTCACTTTTACGAGTTGTGATGAATGGGAAATTGTGTCAAGTGTCATTGAAAGTAAAATTAGTGAAAAACATTGTATATCTCCCCGACTCAGAGCTGACTACCTCCGAGATTCTCAAAGACCGACACCTAAAGAAGGTTTGTTTTGTGCTTGGCGCCTAAAAGAAATGTCGCGTACACAAACTCTTGAGTTTCATCAACGTGTTCTTTTATCACTTTTCATTACATTTGGCGTCCAACGTGTGTTTTAAGCACATTTCATTTCAATTGGCATCCAACGTGTGTTTTAAGGACATTTCATTTGGCGTCCAACGTGTTTTAGCACATTTCATTTGGTGTCCAACGTGTTTTAAGCACGTTTCATTTCAATTGGCATCCAACGTGTGTTTTAAGCACATTACATTTGGCGTCCAACGTGTGTTTTAAGAATATTAGATTATATTATCTCCCTCAAATTCTACACGATGTATCTTCATATTTTAAGCATTATAACAAGATTAGCTTTGCATTCATCCCCTAATGTTTAGCTAACTATATTCTTCCTTCCCGCAGCACCAACCTTCTATCTGAAGCAATCTGTAGAATAATCTAACACAATCTTTAGAATAATCTAATCACTAGGAAAATACTCTGCGTTACTTGAGCTTTCTTCTAATCAAATTCTTGTGAAAGATGAAAAAGATCAACTTTTTAGCTTATATTCATAGAAAACTTTCGAGTATTCGAGAAACTTTATATGACATTTAATTTCCATGTACTCTTAAATGCAATAATGTGAAGAAATCGCCTCTAATGTAAATATTAACAACGTGAGAGATGTCAAAAAAATATATTTGTGTAAGTTTTGAAAAACAAAAAAAATATAGCAGAATGCCGTTTCTGCCATTTTATAGAGTACATTTAGTACTATTCCTTAAAAAAGGTTAAAGGAAAACGTTGGACCCTTTTCGAGAGAATCTTGTTTTTATTAATTTTTAATGTGGCAGATATTGCACGCACAAATGCGCGAAAAATATTAAAATTTTCAAAATATATCCATGACCCTAATGAAAGAACTGATTATGGATAAAACATTTTACTAGAAGGAAACATCTCTATCTTCAATTTTGTAGTTGTATGAAGACGCCGAAAAAAATTCAATCTTTTGCAATTTTCAAGAATTTAGAGTTAAGGGTGAATATTGGACCTTTGTAAATGTATTTCACTATATTCTTACAATAAATATTTTTAAAATGGAGCCATTTTTGAGAAAATTTTGAAAATGTCCAAGAGGTTTCTCCAAAGTACCCCAAAATTCTGAAGAATGTTTTTCAAAAGTGCAAAGATTCGAAACGAGTCAGATCGACTGTAGAATATCCATTCTGGAAACAATTCTACGTATGGTTTAAATGCTAATGGTAGTCACACACGGACTGAGGAACGGACGAACGTTTTGAAAAGAAAAAAAAAATTCGGTGTTAGGGAAACCCAAAACGTATTTCCGATGAAATCTCGAAATCAAATTTCCGCGCCATCACATAACTATCCGTATACTACATATATTACTCCGTATATACGTACTACGTATACGATAAAATAAAAAGTGGAGTTTCAGCACTTTTGATTTCATTTCTTCTTTGTCTTTGTAATTTCCTGGATAACAGCAATTGTAGTACTTTTACTAGCAGCAGCTAGATTCTTGGAACAAATATTCTATTTGTTAACTCTTTCAAACCATTTAATGATCCGAAAAACATAAAACTTATTGACCATACTGACTTTTACACTATACTTAATCGAACAACAGTGAGAACTATATGAGTTTGAAAATTTGATAGCAGCCACGAAAACAGTGTTATGTAGTGCATCCCAGTCTTAAATATCGTGTACCATTAAAACTTTTCAGGATGCCACTTTACTTGTAAATAAAATCAACAATTAGCCGTTGCGCTGACAATTCAATTTACTGGTACTACTTAGAATTCGATTTTCTCAAAAAACGCAGAAGTTATGTAAACGAAAAATCAGAGGACCCAAAAACGTGTATTTTCATTGAAATCTCGAAATCGATTTTCCGCACTACATAACATTCTCTATACTAAATATATTATTCCTTATATATTTTCGTATACGATAAATTAAAAATTGGTGGGAGTGTGACATTACATTGTACAGGATTATGCATAACACTATTTTCAATCTCTTATAATCTATAATGTATCTTCTATCTTTTATAATATATAATGTATCTTCTATAATCTTGAAAATATAACGCTCAGATGAAAACTCTATTTGTTTGATAACTCTACATGCGGGACATATTGCAGCTTACGGGATTCATTAATGAAATATTCCAACGAAAATGAATATTCAGAATAGATTTTTCTCTTCTAATATAAATTCAGTATTTAATGTAATTTTTTTCTAAGGGAAAACATTGAGAACAATCGTATTAAAATAGGGACCAAAGATATCTAAATCGAAAACCATCACAGTGAATGGAGACTACACTCAATCAACGAAAGAAGAACCTAACCACATTCTGATTCGAATTAAAATTGAAGAAAAATTGAGAAGAAGAAGAAGTAGAAGAAAATGTAGAAGAAAGGGAAGGAAAAGGAAATAGCGAAGGTGGACAAACAGACGAAAGAGGAAATGGGGAGTGAGGAGAAAAGGGAGAGAGTGAAGAGAAGGAAAGTGAAAGAGGAAGAAGAATGAAATTAAGGAGAAGAAGGAGGGGGAAAAGGAAAGAGGGAAAGGAAAAATGCATAAAAATATGATAAAAATGGAGGAAAAGGAGGAGGAAGAAGAAAAGAAGAAGGTAAAAATTTAAGGGAAGTAAGAAAAAGAAAAATTGCAATTCGTTTTTCAATGCGGCAATAAATGAATGAACAATTTAAAAAATCATTTCTTGGCTATTACATCATATTTACCCAAATTTATTCTCATGATATTCATTCATGAGATTTCATATGTATCATGAATATTATGATATTCATTCATTTTCACGTGACACATTGAAAGTACTTAAAGTTAATTTGCATGTGTTTAAGGAAAGATTCAAATTAATGCCAATTTGAAGTTAAAAAGGAATGCTTCATGTTCACGTTGTAGTACTCAATTCTGCTCCCAGACAGCGCTTTGCAGCGCCGAGCTTCTCATTGCGGCCACCAGAGTCCGCACATGCACGGACCTCACTCGCAAGGAGTTTCCGTAGTCTCCACGAGATCGCACTAGCTCTCCCATAAGGGAAGGATCCGTAAAATAGCACGTAAGAACCTTAATTGCGTTAAAACTGTATTCACTGTTTATTTTATCAATAAAAATGTATTTTTTCTCATAGAAATAGATTTTCTTTTTATTCAGTATCATTTTGTGGTTGCAGTTACTAGAATGCTTCAGTTCTTAATGTGGAACTCGAAAGACTGACAAATAAACGAACAACTTAAATGCCTTACTTAAATGCATTCGCTCGAAAACAATAATTTCGTATGATTTTAACTGATAAATTTGATGATAATTTCGTTCGCGTAATTCCATACCGAAGCATATTACACGAACGCGATGTTTCACATAGATCGCCTCACTTCCCGTCGCGGCCACCAGAGCCCGCACGTGTACGGACCCGGATCCCTATTAGTTCTCGTATTATTCACTAGATCGCACTCTCGCTACGCTAAGAACATCGAAACGTAAAATCCTCTGTAGTACATTATCACTAATTTATATCAAAATTTTACCCGCATATCTGAATATGGTGTGAATTACATGCAAGAATGATAGCGGTATGTAATATTTTAGAACCAACGGTCATTCTGAGATTCATTATTTCTGTCCACTTTTTCTCGCAGAAGTTTCCAATAATTAGTAACAGGTTTTATGATATACTAAACTTGTAACTGCAGGACTATATTTCAATGTTACGCGTTCCACCTACACACAAAATAATTTGTTGTCAATGTGTCTTTATTACACTTCGGCACATTAGGTGTAGCATCTTTGAAGGTAAGGGCAATTTTCATCTTCGTCAAATCACATAGTGGGAATTCCCAAGGCCATTCTACCGTGGGACTCGCGGCTGAGACGGAAACTGTGGTCGCAGCAAGGAGCAGTGGAACGAGCCGTGTCTATCAGGGAGTGCGCCTTTTCACGGGACTGCATTCGGACACGACCTACTAGGCTGTGATGTTCAGTGCCATTTTTGCAGTTTATGCTTTCGTAATTACTGTTGTTGCTGTTCCGTTGTTTAAGTTTGTGGATGGGGCACCTCCAACATATGAGCATGAGCTACTCCAGTCGTATCGTCTCTGCTTGGCCGATGATCGTAAGTTGTTTTGCATATTTTACATTGTTGCTATTTGATTTGTTCTCCTTACACGCTAAGAGAGTATTTTGTGAAAACTAATAAGTAGTAAATTTAGATTTAAAATCACGTTAACTAGCGATATAGATTGTTATAATTGATTATTGAACTATTTTGAGATTTGTTTTCATACAAATTTTCCTGTAATTAATTCAGGAAGTGAACAATGCCTCAGTATAAAAAAGATGAATAATTTATTTTAACAACAATATTTCCTTCCTCTTCAGTTTTAGGACAGTTAATACTGCCTTATATTATTTATTACGTAATTTTGTGATTTAAGTAATGTTAGGAAATAAATATACATGTGGGATATCATTTTGTTTAAACCCATAAAAGATACATTTTCTTAATTTTAAGGTGGTTTTATTTACAGAATAACATTTATTTCTAAAATGTGAAATGAAAGTATACTATAATCAGTAAAAGATTTTTCTTACTCCTAAAAAAAGAAAGAAAAATTGCTACTTTATTTGGAATGGTAATCATAATAATTTATTAGACATGAAAAGGAATTCCATCTATTTCTCTACTTCTATCAGTTGTATTGTATCCCCCTCCCGACCTGCTCCGCCCCTCTCTGTCTTGCTTCCATCTCGAAATAACCTGTGCTCCTGACTTTCTTACAAGAAAAAAAAGAGTTTCCTTCTCCCCAATTTCACTCACTTAACTAATATTAATAAACAAATTAAAAAAATAAAATACATAAATTCCTGCATATTATTTTGTGAAATTGATGTATTATATTAATAATTTGAATCAATTGCCAAATTGTAAAACTGACTCTTTTTATATTTTTTCCCCTCCTAGCGTATTTGTAAAGAAAAGTCTGAATTTTCTTTTACTTCAAATATACTTCTTGCTCTCGTGAATTTAAATGATCATTTCTTTTCCATTCAAAAGTACGCTTTCACTATACACCATAATAACTCACATCTCTACAAAATTTCATCTATATGTCACAGTTCCAGTATAACACACACACACACACATAATTCATAATGTTTCACTTTCGCTCGTTCAATGCGCTTATACGTAATAATCATCCTTAATTTACTACCAGTAACTATGTTATGCAGAACACATGTGTGCATTTACACCTTTTTACGACATCAAGCACATCCGCCGACAATTTTTTTCAATAATTTCATGACTCTTCTACTTATTACATTCACGCCTAGACGGAATTAAAATTAATCTCCAAGTTTCTTGTACATATAAAGTAAAAAAACTCTTATTATGTTTCTTCAAAAAGAACATTTCTTTACCTTAATATATATGTATATATAAGTACATGTTCTTCAAATAATGTTATATAAAGTTTCTCGAAAACAACAGTTTTCTGTTAAAATTAACTCAAAATTGCGCATTTTCACAAACGCGTAAACGCCATTTTCTTAAAAATGGCTCCAAATTTTTTCTTCAAACTTTTCCAATGAAAAATGCTTATTACACTGTCTAATATTTAATTAATATCTTTTCACTATATTTTTTTTTCAAAAATTGCACAAATGTATTTTTTTAAAATCTCTCACGCCGTTAATACAAACATTCCCATCAATTTGTATACATTATTGCATTGGTGGGTGAATGAGCAATTCAATTTATTTTAAATGAAGTTTTTCGAAAACTCAAGAGATTCCTGTAAAAAAGAGCTTCAAATTTCGTATTTACAGTAATGCTTAATCGCCATTTTCTTATAAACGGCCTAAAATTTTTCAATGAAAATTTCTATTTAGGACGAGGTTTTCCTCTCCTTTAGTATTCTTGAAGTAATATTTCGGTTCTACTATTAAGAAACCGAAAAGTTGAGAAAATGTAAAAACAAATGTACTTCGTGGGACGATAAATGACAACTGACAAGAGGATGGGGGCAAGACCGTAAAGCCAGACTACACCAAGGAAATTATAAATCTATACTACGAGAAAGTCTGTGCAATTACGTAGCTCCATTAGTTTTGTAAATATATTAAGATTTGTGATTGTAAATCATAGTCTGTAGTGCTTCAGACCTTTAAAGGAAGCTAGCACAAAACTTTTATCAGCATTCGTAGAGGACATTCAGAGATTATCGCGCTGTAAGTCAACGCACTTGTTTTTATACATTAGTATAAAGTATAGATGGGAAAAACGTTAAACGTACTTTGTGGCCATGGAAAAGAAACTAAAATTTTTTCACCTATAAATACATAATCTTTTTTCATCGATTTCCGTATTTCCGCTCATAAACTTTACATGATATATAACAAACTCTATTTGCAAAATTTTGAACATTTCAATTAAAACTATTTCCTTTTAGTTACGTTAGTTTGATAATTTATTGTGTATTTCCTCACATTTCTTCAAGGTAAAAAATCCTCTATACTTAATAATAGATTAATGTGTTTTGTTAAATAAAGTTATTGCCGACTCAAAAGAGTTAATGTAGATATGTTCGATTATTTACTGTATCGCATATTACTTTTGTGCTATAGCGAATGTATTGTAATGATGGGACACAAAACGATAATTTTCTACAGAAAAATTGGTGTCGTGGAGCTCTGATACAGAAAAAGTGAGTAAATCTTGTTCATATACGAAATAACCAATTTGCAGACAGGATTTTCTCCAAATTAATATTTTATGATCGATCTCCCTCATTTCACGATCTCTTCAGTTTGACACGGATATTCTGAGTTTTATGAGTACATTAAGCCTCAACAATATTATGAAAATATTCACAAAAATAAGATCAAATATATGGATTAATTTTACTTTGTCATCCTTATTTCGTTAGAAGAAAAAGTATTGTAATCATGCGCCAAAAATGCTCATTTTAGACAGAAAATCTTATTGCTGGACCCTGATAACAAAAAAGTCGATAAATCTAGTTACAATATATAGAAAATTACTTCCCCTTCCATTGTGCATTAGGGGGAGAAGTCATGTGCAGAAAGGGTCTTTGATTCCGAAAAAATAGAATGACGGCAATATGTGTGTTGTTCGTCTGTCAGTCTCTTTGTCTGCGTCAACGTCCGGAACTTACATTCCTGAATCGATTTAAACTAACTCGATGCCGCTTGGAGAATATTTTGCATGAAGCATCAACAGTATTTTCAAACTTTTCTAAAAATTGTACCAATTGTGTTTACTAAATTTCAGCCTCAGATAACGTAAAAGTCGCTTCAGAGAATGGTGCATGTTTCAGAATATCCTCGAGGGAATTAGCTAAGAATTGTGCCAATCGGTTTGTGTTGTCTGAAGGAATCCAATGAGCTATTTATCACATCTAAAGGTACCGTGTCACCCAAAACGCGTTTTATTTTCTTAAAAGCGCAAAAACAATCTATTTAGAGAACATTTTAGAATATTCATGGGTAATAACACAAGTGCTTTGAAAATTTATCTGAAAATTTCCAAAGCACGAGTGGTATTTGATAGGACTATTCCACGAATGAAATTACGTCCAAGGGTGTTCCAAAATGTGACAAATATTAATACTATATTAATGTACTTTATTTAATTACCTTTCACATTTCGTTACTTCTACCATGGCTATTTCTTAACGTAGCAGATAGGCAAGGTTAAACCGTGTTGTCAATGTATAATCACAATCGCGATAAAAAAAATGAACATACAGACGATGACATGAAATGTAGGTTTATTTTACTTTAAAGTGACATTTATCTAAAATGTTGAAGGAACTTCTTTATTTTCATACACAATTGTGCTGGATTCTGAAACAGATCTGTTTGATGAGGAATGTATCTGTCTTAATTTTTTTAGATTACCGAATGATGTTTCTCATTGATTTTCAGGAAGGACTTCAGTGATTATGTAGTAGTATCGTCTCCTATATTATTTCAGTAATATATATATATATACACACACACACACACCTTTTGCGACTATCAAGCGCAAGCAATCTTTCTTTATAAGTAAGGTCTCTAAAGAAAGAATTTCACAGAGAAGTGACGAATTGCACTTTGATTTCAAAAATATGAAAGATTTGTTTTAAAAAACTCATCTAAATATTCCTGTCAAAAATACTTTCTATTCTCTTCCGTGTTTTCTGAAACTTCATGAATTATTTCATTGATTTGGACGTCCGACGTCTCACCGGATCTCTCCGTGTTGTTACTATTGAAAATAACTGAAAGCGATCTTGAAATCGAAGAGATTATATTATACATGTGCGGTTTATTCACACAGCGGTTGATACATTTCGCCCCCTAAGGTACATGAGTCGGAGCGTATGATTGGTTAGTAAGCAATACAGGTAAGAAAAATACGATAAAAAAGAGATAAAGTTTTTTTGAGATACATCACCCTGATTGGGGCATATTATATGTATAGTTAAACAAGGTTGATTTTAATTTCACGAGTGAAATAGTCAGGATAATTTCGTAGAAAAATGATAATTTCTCTATTATGAAACGAATACACGTTGAATGACTCCTCTTTTGTCTGGATTGGCCCACTGGAAGCGGTGCGCCACTTCCGGTGCTCCACGAACAACGACCTGTGCCATACTCTTAAGCGTCATTGACGCTATCCGAGAACAATGTTTAATCAAAAAATTTAGACCCATTTTTTATAATGTTGAAAATGTCCCAGGGGCTTCAAGTAAAGTAACCCTCAAAATTAAAATATCAGTTTTAAATTCAGGACGCCGCAACATCAGTCAGATCAATTGGAGAACGTCAATTTTGGAGAAAATCGGCTGAACGGTTTAGGCGTGAGAGATGACCACAGATAGACGGGCGGGCAGAACGGGACGGGCGTTTAGCATTCATTCGATTTGTGGGTATCAGGGTCTCACAAACCACGGTTGACTACACAACGTTTTAGAGGAAGGAACTTATTATATACAGAAAGAAGATTTATTCCCTTTCTCGTTACCAGGTCTCGACAATAAAAGATTTTCTGTCGAAAATTTGCTGGTTTCGGCGCATCATTACGATACTTTCTCTTCTTACGAAGAAAGTGCGAAAAAATAGAAAACATAAATCAAATAAAGTGAAAACTATTGGATCGGAAACTGTGTCTATTGTTCATTTTTAAAAAAAAGCAACAATTTAGCAACCTGCTTGTTCTGCAGTTCTAACAAAACCTGCATTACCCTACGCAGGTGGAAAAATCTATTGGGTTGATCAAAATGTACTAGGCATTTCCTGCAAGTACATGTGGACAGATGGCACGCGAGAGGTATTCTGTGAATTTACAAATGGCGGAGACTACGTGCGGACGATGTACCAACTTGATCCTAACGCCACCCTCCCGCCGCGGCGGAGGGCCAACTGTGATCTCGCCCGCTGGGTGTGGATTAAAAAGGAGGACACTTTGGAAGTCTTCTCAGCTGATTTGGATAACTCTGTGAAACACCTGCCCACGTAAGTACACAAACGTTCATAGCACGAAACATTGATTATTTTTTTCCCAGAGCATCAACTGCTACGGTCATTCGTGCCGTAAGTATAGTGCATGCTTTTATCACTAAATATGGTGGCGTCCTTCTCTCCCTGAATGGCGAAATTCCGCGATGAACTACACGCCGGCTTTCAAGTGTTTTTTTTTCCTTCTTGGTTTCTCCCACCAGCGGGACACCACCCCAGCCGGGACAACCTTTAACCTCTCGATTGGTATCCCAACATGTGTGCTCGTGTGGTGTTTGTTAGTGTGTGTGTGTAAGTAAGGGATGAGGATGAGAGAAGGAAGTTTAAGGAAAGATCGCGCGCGGTTCGTGGTCCTTTTTTTAGGGTACTACTCCAGATTTGCCTGGTGTTGATTGAAAAAGCCACGCAAAACAACTTATTAGAGCAGCCGGCCGCAAGAATTCTCCTCTATATGGAAAGAGAATTCGACTAGGTAATCTATTCCGTGTGGAAAATCCTACCACTGTCGAGAGTCGAACCCTAGGACCTCCCAATTAGTGATGTTGCAATGACATCATTGCTTGGCACCGAAGGTAATTAATAGCGTGCAAAGTTATGGAGGCAACGGGTAGGGGCTAGGTGTACTTGAAAATATTGAAAAGGGCTATGAAGCCTTACATTAAAAAACAAACATTTCATTTCCATTAATATATTCAATCACTAATTTTTCCCCGTTTTCTAATCTGAAAATGTGAGTAATTTTTATGTATTTGGTGAAAACTATCTCTAAACTATCTCGACACTCTGAGTGGTTCAACATACAATCAACTGTTTTTATTAATTGAGTCAATATACTTACAATTTCATTCTTCTTGCAATATATTTTATTTCTTTACAAGTAAACTATGTCTCAGTTTTTTAAGTTACATGGAAAAGTGGACACATAAATGTAGTTGCATCCCTTTGTTTTAGACTATACAAGTATGTGTTTATACACATAAGTAATTGTATTGAACATGACTTTTTAAATTTCAGTGATAAGTTTCAAAAAAATATGAATGTTAATATTTTCTCTACTCTCATTGGACATCAGTATCAATAATTTATACAATTTGGCTTTTGTAAGGTCTCTTTCTTGTTGTTATTTTGGGTTGAGTTTTGTAAAACATGATTATCTCTGCTGTAGGAGCGGGGTCTCCTAAATTGCCTCTGAATTTCATCTCAAGCTTCTTCACTTGCGTGAGATTCAAGCGCAAATCGTAGTCGCGGTTTTTAAGTTTTTCAAATCGAAACTGTCAATTAGTATTTCTGTCTATATAACTATCTCATTGTCACATTTTGCAAGGAACATAACCAAATGCTTCAGATTTAATAATTCACGTACAAAACAAATGCATTTACATTAACGTTTATGAAAACACGTAGGAATGCTTGATTATTAGGATTGCAAAGGATTGTAGTTTCACTAACTGAAAGTATCACTTACGCTTTTAAAGATGGCTTAGATCCCATTTTCAGTGTCACTCCCACATTCTTGAAAATTTGCAAAATTTTGTGGATTCTCTTGTATAAATACATTATTGAGATTCAAATGAAATTTGTTCTTCACAATTCGTCAAGTCCTTTTATTTGTAGGAAGTAGTAGTTTTCGAATATCTTTTTAGTTAAATATGAGCAGTTTTAAAACAAGATATTTTCAAAAACAACTCCAAATTTTTCTTTAAACAAATGCACTGAGTTGCCTGACAATAACGCCATTTTGGTGTTTTCTTTTGATTTTTTGATGACACATGTACCTTATAAATATCGCTTATATATGACTTCAGTATCGACTCATGTACTATTTGTATGAACGGCTTTTTTATCATTCAATCTGTGAGTACAAGTTCTTGAAATGCTTTCTTGTTAAATTTTTCGAAAACTCGAGTCTTCTTTAGAAATGAACTCAAAATACTACATTTTCAGACACCCTCAAACAGCATGTTCTTAAAAACGGCTCCAAATTATTCAATAAAATATAAGACCGGATTCTACACTTCTAGAATATTCGTAACATCACATTTCACTCATACTATGAGGGGACCAAAAATGAAATAATCAGAAAAAGGTTTCTTAGAGGTAGAAAAGTTGGAGAAAAAAATAAAAAGCTATACTAAAGAGATTAGGAAACTAATATACGAAAATATGCGTCATCCTATAGCACCTCTATTTTCCATTAATGTCATATATTTTGTACTTTTAATTCACTTCTAGTTGCAATTAAGATCAATTTCTGACTTCCCTTTATTAATATCGAGTGAGGAAACCCCGCCACAGGTTATCATTTTCAAATACATACATTTTAGATTATGTGATTGAATGTAAAATTAAGTACTATTCACTAGGATTGATTGATTGATTTTTTCGTGTTTCCGGGCGCGACAACTTCTGCGGTCATTAGTCCCGTTAGTGTAGTGCTTTTTTTCTCGGGAGATGGCGGAAATCTTCTCCCGCTGGATGGCGAGATCCGGTGCCGACCTACCGTCGGCTAGTGGGGTTTCCCCCTAACCAAGACTCTCCCACCAGCGGGAAACCGCCACAGCCAGGACAAGCTCTAAGCTCCCGATTGGTCTCCCGGAATATGTGGTAGTGTAGTGCATGTTAGTGTAAGTGTGTGTGTGTGTGTAAAGGGAGAGGATAGGACATGGAAGAGGAAGGACATCGCGCGCGGTCCGTGGCCCGTTTGGTAGGGTACTGCTCCGGCATTCGCCTGGTGTTGATCGGAGAAACCACGGAAAAATACCGATCAGAGTAGCCGGCCGCTAGAATTCTCCTCCAGATGGTGACTGAATTCGACCTAGCTGAAAAGCTGGTGTCGAAAATCTTGCCGTCAGGACTCGAACCTAGGACCTCCCGGTGAGAGGCGCTGCAATGACATCAGTTGATGCACTGAGCTACCGCTCCCAGTTATTCACTAGGGATAACATACATTTTCAATTGTTGTTTCAGTGTATTTCGTAATAATTCCACTGTGCATTATATTTTTAAATGCCTCAGGACCATACAGTTCCAGGTGTCGGCTCTCAGTTTACTTGCTTGATGTGTTGAATTTAACATCCGATAAGCTGTGTTGAATTTAACATCCGATAAGCTACCATAGATACGCAGCTTATACTCTAAAATATTAGTAGTTTTTAGTAAAAAATACTATTTGAATCGCAACAGCCCAATTTGGTTTATGACCGCTCAAAAGTATTCATACCAAATTTGGAAGCCAATTATTTCAATGATACTAATATTTTGCGACACGTACCATTGTAAATAACTTCACTTTTATATATACTAGATTTCTATTGCTAAAGTATCACATTAATATTCGTGAGAATAATGTATTTCTGTAATTCCGTCGAAATTGAAGTTATAGCTCATCAAACAATTGTGCTGTCATTGCGGTCTAGACTCTGTGAGCAAAACGAAAACTCATTAACATGTATCACCATATTATCATTAATGTTTATTAGCATAAATTAATCAAAATTTCTTAATTTATTTAAATGAAGTTTTTAGAGCATTAATCTCATATTGTGAACTCATATTAATCTAAAATAAATCGATGCAACCTCCATTCTTTTAAACATCTAATATTTGATATCTTTTGTAAAACAGTAATTTTATTTGGAATATATTTGAAAAAATAATCCTGCGATTGAGTTAGATTATCTTTCTTTGAAAACCTAGAAATCAAACATTTTTAATTATTGATTTGATGTATATCCATTCTGTTGCTTAAAAAGTAATGATCAATTTATATTATATTTTGTGAAAATAGATATTAATTCCATTGCAAACAGTGTTCCGTAGATAGATCCGTAGTATGTACCAACTACGAGATATTAATATAATCTTTAATTTGGAAACTCGTCCTTAATAAACAATTTCAGAGAACCGAAATATTTACGATAAGATTTTGATTTTGTATTTATGTATACCTGTAAAATATCCTTGGAAAGTTTCTAACTTCCTTTTAACTCTCAAATAGAAAATAGTTTCATATTCGTCTTCATGAAGGTTTTTCGATTTCATAGGCAAACATTTTGATACTGAAAAATTCTCCTCCTTGTAAAATGTCTTAAATCTAACACAGTATCTTGTTACTTACCAATGACTGGTAACTATAACTTTTCATTTACTACTCGTACCATCCATGCTGATCGTAACATCCACATCACATTCCGATTTCTGTTTTTAGGCTCATAGGAGCGCCAATAAAGTACTTGGACTGGCGATACTGGGTCGGCGAAACGTCGCCGGTGCGGATAACACTGGAGAATGTTTTGCTCAGTCGAGGCCTGCCATCGTTCAGCGACTTCGACCGCCTGCAGAGTTTCTCGCTCACACAGACTCCGCAATTCTTCCACATCAGTAAGTAATGCTGGGCTTCACTTTAAGAGGGGGAGTGCAATGGGAATAGAGAAAGGGTTACTATGGAGAAATGCAGGGGTTGAGGGACAAAAAGAAGAGTGGACAGAGAGAAAGAGAAAGAGGGAGAAACAGAAAGAGAGAAAGAGAAAGAGGTAGAAAGAGAGAAAAAGAAAGAGAAAGAAAGAAAGAGAAAGAAAGAGAAAGAAAGAGAGAGAGAAGTGGAGAGAGAAAAGAAGAGAGAAAGAGAGAGAAAGGGAGAGGGCAAAAGAGAGAGAGAAAGAGAAAGAGAGAAAGAGAAAGAGACAAAGAGAGAAAGAGAGAGAGAGAGAAAGAGAGAGAGAGAGAGAGAGAAAGAGAGAGAGAAAGAGAGAGAGAGAAAGAGAGAGAGAAAGAGAGAGAGAGAAAGAGAGAGAGAGAGAGAGAGAGAGAAGAGAGAGAGAGAGAAAGAGAGAGAGAGATAGAAAGAGAGAGAGAAAGAAAGAGAGACAGACGATGGGAAGGATGCGATGGAGGAAGGGAAAGAGAAATAAGAGTAGTGGATCGGCAGAAAAGAGAGAGTAGAGAGGTAGATCTAGGGAGTGAGAAAGTGGAGCAGAGTGTTTTTGGTTCTTGCAGTATAAAAGAAGAACCATCTAGTTTTAATGGAAATTTAATTATTAAGACAAACGAATCCAAAATCTTATTCATCACGCTTGTGTTTCAGATAATGCATCAGTGTTAGCAGAACTACCATCAACAGTCGAAGAAATATGTTTTGCAAGAAACAATTTGAACACGATTGACTTTTTTAACAATGTCACGTTTCCTTCTCTGAAGCGACTAGATCTTTCACACAATATTTTGAACACCTACCAACAGTTCGACATGCTCACAACTGCAGCACCTTTACTTGAGGAGGTCGATCTTAGTCATAACGCTCTGATATGGGTGGATAACCCTTTGTGGAAATTGTGTACTCAACTAAAGAGATTAGACTTGTCCTACAATAGAATAAGGGCAAGTAGTTGGACTTTCAATCCCCAAAATTATACTACACGTCTGCAATATCTAAACTTATCCTATTATCAAGGATTTCGATCTGAACAAAGATTTTTTACTTTTGGATTTGCTTTTCCTCATTTACAAACGTTGGACGTAAGTTATTCAAAGTCCGAAGATAAAAAGATCTGGGAACTATCTGGACCAAAGTTGAAAAGATTGTATGCGTCTGGGTACGATAATGTTCAGATTGTAGGAAAAGGAAATCTCGAATATGTTAGAATGAAGATGGTTAATGGCAGCTTTCCCATTTTAATAAATTGTAGTATTAAACAACTGGATCTTTCCAACAGCAAAATAAGACTGATATCTAATTTAGGTTTGAATAACACAACTGTGAAACATCTCGACCTATCGATGAATGAAATCAGCCAATGGGCGGCAGAAAACATATTCGAAACAGAAGGAGTGCCGTGGGTCAATCATGTAAACTTCAGTTACAACAAAATCCATTTCATGTCACCATCAATGTTACTTTCGCTGCAAGCATTAAAATCTCTGGATCTTCGGGAAAATCCTTTAGAATGCAACAATTGCACTGTACACTATTTTCAAACATGGCTTAAGAAATATACTGAAACTTTTTTCAGTTTAAACAATGCTTATTTGATTCCTCGTTGTGGATCTCCGATAGAAAAGAGACACGTACTAATTTTGGATGACGACTACTATGAGAAAAAATGTTACTCCAATACGCCTCTCCTCACAGGATCTTCCTTAGGAGGTGTCTGTCTACTATTGATTGCTCAAGGCTTTGTTTTTTACCACTTCCGCCAAAGAATTATTTTCATGTACCATATGTACAGACTGAGAATACGGCAATCCAATGAAGACCCGAAGAACTGCACACATGATGTGTTTATATGCTACAGGTATACATTTTGCATATTTAGAGTTGAAAACAATAATGGTCTATAATTGGTAATCTTGGGTAATCTTTTCTATTGAATAATATCTATTGTAAAAATAATTTGAAGGACAGAACAACTTCTTTCATCACCCACGCCCACTCTCCCCCTCTGTTATCCCTCACACTCTCTTTCTAATCAAAGTTCTCTGCACTTCTTACTTATTTTCCTCTCTCTCACCTCTTCTTTCTCTGTCCTCTTTCCTCACTCTCCCTCCACTATTCTCCTGTTTCTGTCATTCTCCCTTTCTCTCCATCATTCTCCGTTTCTCCTCTTTTATGCATCTCTTTTTCTCCTCTTCCATCACTGTTTCTCCTTTTTCACCTTATTTCTCTTCTTCCATCTCCTTTTCTCCTCTTCTATTTCTCTTTCTCCTCCTTCATCTCTCTTTCTCCTTTTCCATCTCCCTCCCCTTATCATTCTGACTCTACCTTTCTTTCTATTTCCCTCCATCAGTTTCCATCTCTATCCAACTCCTCTTCTGTCTTTCCTTCTCTCCATCTCTCCATCCTTCCTCTATCCATCCATATCTGTGATTGATATTGTCTCTCTTTTCATTATTATTCTCTTCTCCTCTTCGACGTGCGAGCACAGTATTTCTTCATCCTTGTCTCCTTTGTGGCGTAGTTCGTGTGATCGTGCATTTGTGATGAACACCCTGACTCCATTCATCGAAGACGGTCCAGAGAAGTACAAAGCCTACATCCACGAGCGCGCCTTTACCTTGGGCAGCCACATTGATACTAACATCGTCGAGGCCATCGAGAAGAGCCGGCGAGCGCTGCTGGTGGTGTCACAAGCCTTCCTCACGAGCGAGGTAAGTCTCGATATTTGGATTGTAAGGAAAATAATTGTCCAGTAATACACTTCTAACCTTAAATTTTAATATCTATATGGAATGTGTCAATGTTTACAAATCATTAAACGTAAGTAAACTGAAAACATTTTTTTAAATTATATTTTATTTTGCAATTTGTTTGTGAACAAACATTTGGCAAAATTACATAGATTTACATTAACAAATACATGGGAGGAGTAAAATCCCATGACCGTACTCCACCAATGATACATTATTAATACAAATTAACTATTAATTATAATTTCTGAAATGAATAATTTAAAGTCGATGTGGAAGGTCTAGAGTATGATGACGTTGAAGTCGTCTGTAGGAGTCACTATTGTCTAGTAAGTTGATGGCTAGAATATTCGGATGATTATGTAGTCTTTATAGGTATTTTGCACTGGTATTCTTGATTTCTTCTTTTATAGTTGGAATCTGTATGTTGCATTCCTTACGTACCAGGGGGCATTTACAAATTTTCTTAAGGCTATAGACTGGAAGCGTTGTAATATTTCAACATTAGAATTTTGAGCTGTTCCCCAAAGTTGAATTCCATATGTCCATACTGGTTTTAATATTGCTTTATACACAATTACTTTGTTTGCGATGCTTAATGATGATTTTCTTCCAAGTAGCCAGTTTAACCTTCTAAGTTTTAGGTCTAATTCTTTTCTTTTCTTCTTTATATGTATTTTCCATGTCAGTCTTCTGTCCAGAGTAAGTCCGAGATATTTTGCCGAGTCATTTTGAGGAATACATTGCGATCCGATTTTTATAGGTGGACACGTTTCGTGCTTCAGACTAAAGGTGACTTGGACAGACTTCTTGTCATTGATCTTGAGGCGCCAGCGTTTCTGCCACTTGTGGATGGATTGCAGATGTTCTTTTACGAGACGAGATGCTTCTGCTGGATCTTCATGTCGAGCTAAGATGGCTGTGTCGTCCGCGTAGGTTGCTGTCAATGCGTTTACAGATGATGGGATGTCGGCAGTATATAATGAATAAAGGAAAGGTGCAAGCACACTTCCTTGAGGCACTCCTGACTTTATAGAGACAAGTTTTGAAGTTTCACCGTTAAATTTTATTTGAAAATATCTCTCAGTAAGATACGATTTTAACAAGTGATAGTAAGGATACGGTAGATTTTTCTTAATTTTATACAATAGACCTGGGTGCCAAACCTTATCGAAAGCCTGGCTTGCTTTGAAAACATTTAAAAGAGAAATTATGGCAGTCTGAAGGCCCAAGATTGAATATAAAAAAGCGCTATTACTCAATTAGCAAGAGCAGAATTATAAAAAGTAACATTATAAACATATATTTATATTTTCTTTACAGTGATCGCTAATAATGGCCAGATTTTTCTCATCTGAGTATGGTGAAAAGTCTTTGGTATATTGGGCAACGTCGTTATGTCCATTAGATTTGTATACCTGTTCAGTGCTCACGTTTCTTTTAAGTTTCGTGGTTCTGATCACTTTGAATACTGTTCATGCCTGGTCGACGAGTTGAAAATATCATTGTGTCTGAGTGAATTGGTGGAATATTTGTTTCCGTAGCGAAATTTGAGAGAGGATGAAACAATTCCTCCTAATATCACACAGAACAGTGACATAATACAAAGTTTTCAAGTATTTTTAAATGCTTGTTTCTCTATAATTTTTATTTATTTAATTATATGAGCCAATGGTAGAATAAACCTTAGATTATTCGATTGCTTAACAACAAAATCAGAAGTTAGATTCTCTCCAACTTTATAGAAAGCTTCAGATTGTAAGTTAACAGAAGTCAACAGTTATTATTTTCAGCGGTGAGATTAAGTAATTCACAGAAGCTATTTGCTATGTTTTCAGCATAATTTTATATCATGTTATGATATTGATTTAGATACATATTATTGTGAAAAGTATATACCAAACTAATAATGATAAAATGAAATTACAGCATCATATACTTCTGAGAGCTGAAGTAGACTCTCAAAATTAAAAGTATAACATTGTTGGAGATAAAATCTTCAAAAGAGATTTCCAAATGGCAAGGTCTTTTGTAATCGTTTGCCTCGATGTTGCACTCAAAATGAAAGAATGTTTTGGAAATAGGACAGGATACCCATTCAAAATGCATTACTACTTTTCAGGGAATGCAAACAATTAAACAAAATATAGTACTGTAGAGAAAAAAGGTTTCTATTATAAATACTAATACTACAAAAGGCTGAATTTTTCATTCCTCTAACAATTTAAATTTCATTTGTCCATGGCTGGAAGAAGAAACAGTGGGTCTTCTAGTACAAAATTGTTTTGGGCCCGCCTTCAGAAAAAAAATCTTTAATTAAAAAACCGCTTATTTTGATAGAATAAGTCCTTAAACAAATACAAATGTAAATAAACAAATTGCTTACAAAGTGAAAATTACATTTTTAATTTCTCATTTACAAATGCATGTTCCATTCCATTTATTTTAAAATTCAAACATTGTAGTTCAGTAAACAATTTGACTAATGAATTAGGAAAAAATTTACGAAATTTTTAAAAATATTTATTTAAAAACATACGGACATGGGAGTTCCAAAACTTCTTATTTTGCTAGTGGGAAATTCAGCTCTACATTTACCTATACCTTGAATGGTTGATATTAACAGAAGCATAAAAATATTTTATCATTTCTACACATTTGATGCCACTAAAAAGTTCATTGAGGTGCTGACCAATGCGAAAAGTATTTTGCAACTGCGGTGTAGAAGGCAATATTTACTGTGTATCTCGCATAATAAAAGAGAATATCAATCATTTTCGAATACTTAATCATTCGAATAATCAAATAAATAGGTAATCATTGTTCGGAAGCAAAAGTCGAAAAAAGCTTACATACAGTACAATACGAAATAATAATGCTGTACTGATGATATAAAAAATCTATAAACTCTCAAGATCATTCATTTGTTCATAGAGAATGATATCAAAGTGATTCATTCGGAATATTAATTGAATTGAGCTCTTCATTCCGATTGCACAAATCATTATTTCCATCACATTTCTGCTTTGCAAATATCTGGTTAATACCGAAGGCAATGTTTTCCAGGAGTGAGGATATTTTAATTGCACCCAGAAGACCCAGAGGAACGTAAGATATCTTGTCGAAGACTTGTCATTCAATTTAAATGAAGCGCGCTACGCGCACAATATTGCTAAGCTACGCGTTACCATTCCGACCGGCTAGGAAGCGCGCGAACGTCTCACTTTGGACTGAAGTCTCATAATTTTGTAAAATTCTCCCATTTCAAACGGTAAATGTCCTTCAAATTGCGCATATTGATTCTTTGAAATGCTAGCTACCGAAGGAACAGCTTTTAAAAACAATTTCAACAGTTAGTTTTCTCACAATTTCAAAATTTCAGGTCGGATGAGTCACGTCGCCATAAGAGTCCATGTTATCTTGTCCACAAACTTAACGGTCTCATTACGCAAAACCTAGACGGCGAAAAGCATTCAAACTCTACCAGAACATAGAACAATCTCTTATCTTTTGATAAATACAATAAAAAAGGCATGTTAAACTTAACACGTATCTCGCTCTAACCACCTTAAATGAAATGTATTATTTAAATGTACTGTTTTTACTTACCAATTACAAACGGCTCTTGATGAAACATCTAGAGCCCGTTACATTTCATTTAAAGGAAATATCACAAAATTTAGTTAAGTAAAAAACTCGAGTAGAAATTATTTTAGAAACCTTCGACATAGAATCCCGTAACTATATTGCTGCTGGATAGGTAATTACCAGTCTTTAATCGAAAGGATCTAACAAGAAAAGCAATGAAGTTTGCAAGTTATGGCGTTGGCACAAGTGCAACCCGCAACACACATTACCTTGCAACGCATTTCACCATCGTGCAACGTGGGGAAGCGATGTGTTAAGGCTCTAAAAACGGGATTTCGTGACCCAAAGGAGTACAAGTCAAGTTTTTTACGTCGTAATGTACAAAATGAGCCCTTTTTGGAAATTCTATTGCGATTTTGGAAGCCATCTTTACATCGTAATACGAGTTACCAGAAACTATATAATTTGGGTTCCGTTGTTAAGCAATAATTCTACAATAAGACTAATAATTCCACAAAACGTACTATTTTTATACATTGCAATATTTATGAAAAAAGTTTTGGAACCATCTATTACATTTTCCAATCTTCTGGGCACTCTAGCTACTCAGAACTTTCCGTTACATGTGCCAGGGGAGTGTTACGTAAACACAAACGTTGTAATAGAGTAGTGGTGGAGCCATGCTCTCCTACAAAACAAACATAAATATTCTGTATTGGGACAAATGAGTCTGTATGTCCTTGCTACACTATATGGCAGACAAACATTTATTAAACACAACATAATGAAAGATACAGTGGGTTCGACATGGGCGAGATCGTAATGGAGCGTACGGAAACTGTCGGGAGGCCGAAGACATGACGACAACGCCCTGGCTCGGGGGAGCGGTTAGGGGTCATCCAAAAATGGAATCATTTGGCAATGGAATCATTCGCAATAGAATCATTTGGCAATGAAAGTACGGGCCGTCAGAGTGATGGTTATAATTAGGGAGCGGTTTTCAATGATTTTTCATATTTTTGTCCGTTGCTTCAGGGCATGTCCGCTATGTCAAATTTCTTGACATTTGGTTAGAATTGGATGCTATGTATATTAACATGTTAGTGGATATTTGTGCATATTAAGCCGAATTTTCGTGTTGGTGCAACTTTGTGGCGCAATTATAGGCGCATGCTTTGCATATTTCTTTAAAATAGAAACTTAGACTTTTCTCTAAAACGCTTAATTTTTTTCACATAATCTATTTGTGAGTGTTCATTGATTATACACAGCTTGACAGAGTTTGCATGTGTTTTCTTTCCAGTAAATGATAAAATACTTGGGAAAATGTATAATAATTCTTGATATTATATTTCTAAACCATTCAGAAGAAGGGCAACAAGACGTACACTGTACTTTACTAAAGTGAATATTAATTCAATTATTTCTCCCGCGAAGTAAGATAGATTATAGTATATTTCAACAAAAAATATTTCTTTTCATTTCAAGCATGCTTCTCCTGATTTTTTCAGAAAAAGATTATACAGGAAATGAAATATTGTTAATTGTAATTGCATATTAATGTGCCTTTTGGGGGTGGGTATTTAAGGTTACATGAATATCTAGGTCATTAGCGACCACTATTGGAGTTAACGTTGTGGTAACTACGAAGATGAAAAGAAATGGTGATAAACGATGAAAGGACAAACATAAATACAACCATACCGGAAGCGGGAATCGAACCCGCAACCCTTAGGTCCGAGGTCACTGCGACACTACTGTCTTAGGGATTTCGACCAGCGGGCCGGCTAATGTGCCTTAATGTGCATATTTCAGAAGTTTTAGGTCATAATTGCATATTTTAAAAAAATATTTAAAGATTATTTAGGGCATTCCTCTCGCTAGTTATAATCAAGTAGATACGTTTTTTCCAGTTCTGCAAAAAGGAGTACGACATGGTGACGCACCGCGCCTTCGACAGTAACCACGCCTACATGGTGATCCTCCGCTTGGGGCCCTTGCGAAAGGAGTCGCTGCCACGCCCACTGCGCCTCTACATGAGCACCAAGACGTACTTGGAGTGGCCGGGTGACTCCTCCCAGCTGGACGCTTTGGAGGTGAGCACCGACTCGGCTATACAATTATTTTCCTAAGAATGAGCCAAAGTGACAGCTAGAGCTGGCAACATAACAAGGTTCTGATCGGGAGCGGTAGCTCAGTACATCAACTGATGTCACTACAGCGCCTCTGACCGGGAGTCCTGACGGCGGCAGGATTTTCGACACTAGCTTTTCAGCTAGGTCGAATTCAGACGCTGTCTGGAGGAGAATTCTAGCGGTCGGCTGCTCTGATCGGTAGTTTCCCGTGGTTTCTCCGATCAACACCAGGCGAATGCCGGAGCAGTACCCTAACAAATGGGCCACGGACCGCGCGCGATCTGACCTTCCTCTTCCTTGTCCTATTCTCTCCCCTTACACACACACTTACACTAACATACACTACAATACCACACATTCCGGGAGACCGGTCGGGAACTTACAGCTTATCCGGGTGGGGGCGGTGCCCCGCTGGTGGGAGAGTCCTGGTTAGAGGGAGTAGGTCGGCGTCGGATCTCGCCATCCAGCGGGGGAAGATCACCGCAATCTTCTGCACTACACTAACAGGACTAATGACCAAAGCATTTGACGCGCCCGGAAACATGAAAAAATCAATCAAAAGGTTCTGTGGTCGTTGTGTCCTTGAGACCATTAGACTCCCTGCCTTCATTCGTTCGTTTGCAGTTGGCTAACTTGTAAATGGCTTCAGCGCTTCCTTTTGTGATGTCCTCGTCCGACGAAAATATAGTGCGTCACGAGAAAAAAATTGAAATTGGAAAGTGCAGTGTTATGTGCTCTTCCGTAATTTTTTTCTATAAACATTACATTGAATTAACTTTTTGAGTGATAAATAGTATGTTTATATTAAAATCGAGACTTCAATGTGAGATGCATTGTAGTGCACGTGTTTCCGGCTATTGTGCTAGTGTGGCGAACTATGATTGAGAGCTTTCTATTTACATTCGTGGCAGTTTTTTTATTGATTGTGAGAGCATATTAAGAGATTTTCCTCATACGTAATTAAATTTAAATATTTTCCGGACTTGCGTACGTGCATACAGCTCAGTGAAACTCTTAGACTTGTTTATATGGATATTTTCATGGTAGCCATAAAAACTTTACGAAGAGGAGTGCCTGAACAGTTGTGTCGGCGGAGGGATACTTCCCTAAATTACATGTGATGTTCACTTTTTTAGGGAACTGTCACTTTGGCTCATTCTTAGGAAACTCCTTCTATACACTGTAGGGTTGGTTGGTTGTTATTGATTCCGGACGCGTCAACTACCGAGGTCATTAGTCCCATAAGTGTAGTGCATGTTCTTCCCTCGGGAGGTGACGGTGATCTTACGGGAGGTGAGATGTCCAAACATAGTTCGTTGGTTAAATATTGAGTGAAATAAAAAAGTGAATTAAAATTTGTATGAAACTTTTAGTTTTATATTTTGGACCGCAATGGCAGTCTTGTTATTACAAATAAAAAAAAGTAATAATGGTATTTTTTCAGTATTAATTTTTAATTTAATTAAAAATGTAGTTTCTGTAATAGGCGAGATCGTAAGGACTTTTTATTATAAATGTTTACGATCCACATAAAAAATTCAAATTTATAATGCTTTCCAAATTAAATATCAACAGTTTACTGGACTAGCTAGACATTCTTTAAGAAATTATAAAACAAAACAGTAAGCAAAAACTAGGGTTAATCACAACATTTTATAACTTAATAGCTATAAGAAAATATTATATATTCAATAGTATTGTTTATTACATGGCTATAATAATGAGCAATTATATCTATTGATGAAAGCTGCATTTTATTGAATAGCAATGAGCCATTTTTCTACTGTGAACATCATGTAAAGACTAAGATTCTTCTTTCACAGCTGAAAATTTTATTTCAGATTAACATTTGATTACGAGTTACTTTTACTCACACATGGAATATTTACATATTTAATTTAAATTCTGTTGCTTTCGTTTACGTAGTGGTAATTGTTGAAATAATGCTCCCGAGTAAATAGAAAGTATTTGCTTATACTTCAAATTAAGTTTTCTTATAAGAATTGGTTAATTCAAACACAAATGATGTCTTATATAGGTTCGAAAACAATTTAAGTGATTATTTTTACTTAAAAACAGATTTTAAGGATGAACATTTTGTATGCACAGGTACGCAAGAGACTGGTGAAGGCCTTAGGAAGGAGTCTCTACCAGCAAGCTCACAAGGAAACTTGCCAAGAAGAGACCAAGGAGAAACATTTGTCCGAGGACAACGGGACCACACACCATTTCACCAAATCCATTTCATATCAAAACCAGGATCCCTTATGCACATAGCTATGTACCAATTGATATTTCGAAGAAGGAGGCGTTTATTTATTAACTGAAGTCAACCTATTACAATTTACAGATTTTAAGTTCAATAAATTTTATTTATTTAATAAACACGTCTAAAATATACATTGTTGTTATTATTATTTTATCTTTTAAATAAAATATAAATATTTTAATAGAGCATTATTGGTGTATAATTTATTTTATTTATTTTATTTTACGTCAAAAAACAGTTAAAACTGCGTATGACGTGCTATGGCGAAAAGTGAATTGTGTGCTCAGTTTCAAAATTCTGTGATCCCTACACTAAGTCATATACTACTTAAATTTAAAAAAAATCTCCCATGTAATAAAATCTATTTTCAAGGATAAATAAGCAATAAATTTTGGCTCTTATCATGTTCTCCTTGAGACCATTAGAAGTGTTATTAGCGGTTGTTATAAGTTAGTTATTAGCAGTTGAATTTCCCGGAAACAATACCACGCGAATGCCGGATCTAAGGAACGGGCTACGGATCGAGCTTAATCATGCCTTTATCTTTCTTGCCCTATCCTCATTCCTTACAAACACACCCACTTATATGCACTACACTACCACACATGCCATGTGAGCAGCCAGGAGCGCAGAGCATGTCCCGACAGAGGCAGTGCCCCAATGATGGGAGATACCTTGTCGAAAAAAAACCGCAACCGGGAGCGAGAGCTCAATGTATCAACATATGTCACCGCAGCGTCTCTGACCGGGAGGTCCTAGGTTCGAGTCCCGACGGTGGCAGGCTTTTCGACACTAGCTTTTCTGCAAGGTCGAATTCAGTCGCTGTCTGGAGGAGAATTCTAGCGGCCGGATGCTCTGATCGGTAGTTTTCCATGGCGTTTTCGATCAACGCCAGGCGAATGCCGGAACAGTACCCTAACAAACGGTCCACGGACCGCGTGCGATCTTTCCTTCCTCTTCCTTGTCCTGTGCTATTCTCTCCCCTTACACACCCACACACACACACACACACACACACACACACACACACACACACTTACACAAACATGCACTACACTACCACATATCCCGAAAGACCAGTCGAGAGTTTAGAGTTTGTCCCCGCTGGGGCGGTGCCCCGCTGGTGGGAGAGTCCTGGTTAGGGGGAAAACCCCGCTAGCCGGGAGTAGGTCGGCGCCGGATCTCGCCATCCAGCGAGGGGAGATCACCGCCATCTCCCAAGAAAAAATATGCACTACACTTACGGGAATTAGAGACCGAAGCTGTTAATGCGCCCGGAAGCACTAAAAACCAACCAACCATCGGATGTGTAGGCCAGCGCTGGATCTCACCACCCAGCGGAGAAAGATCACCACCACCGTCCGTGATAAAATGCGCACCACTCTTATAGGACTAATGACTTGAGCGATTGACACGCGAGGAAACTAATCAATCAAACCAGCCGATATGCGGTTCGCGGGCGATCGCGTTTTGTTCGCGGGCGCGCTCGCGTCGCAGCGCGTTGCGTCGCGTCGCTTCGAGAGTATCTGTATCGATTCGAGCGCCGCGTCGCCCGACGGCTGACGTCTGAGTAGAGATCACCGAAAGGAAAAGGGTAGATGGGCCGGAAAGGATTCCCGTTCGAGGGAGATGAAAGGTTTCTGTCGGGTAGGGGATGTTTTGGATGTCTCGGCGAGATAAAATCGTTCGTGCGAATATCGGACCTCTAGAGAGTTGTCACAGCGGAGAAAACGATCGACACGTGACGTGCGGGATTAAAATGCACGCTTGGAACACGTGGGTACGATTATATTACAAATATATGTCAGTTTAAAATATAATATCAAGTTTATTTAAAATCTATTCAAGCAATTTACAGCTCTTAATAGAAATTTCCAAATTCATCCATCATCTTGGACTGGGTGAATATAAAAAAGGGCCCAATTTACCCCGTTAGACTGGCAATGAATTTTTTCTGACGAAAATCTGCCGTTTTTTCGCGCAACATTATATAACTTTCTCTACACAACGTATATTACTCCGTATATACGTAGGTATACGAGAAAGTAAAAAGATCTATAAGTTTCCGTTCTGAAATGCGCAATGAAACGGTGCCTATAGATTTGGTGAGTCATTTTATTTTTAGAATCGCAAAGGCATCTCCTGCTTGATATGGAACACATCCGTTCCTGAGAGCATATCGCTGACAGACGTGACTGAAAGGCATGCAGTCTTTAATAGTGAGTACTGATTGGCAGCTAATGATGTTTTGTAAAAAATGTATAGTTCATAAATATATAAAAAGTATAATTCGACTTGGGTGGCGTAGAGGAAAACAAAACGAGTCTTGATTCGATCTTATGACCACATATAATGATATGATTTTTTGTATAGAACATGGCCAGTCTTATAAAAAAGCATCAAGAATCTAAACTTGTTTTACTTCATTTAGATATTTTGTAAGAGAGGAAGAAAATTCTCATTGCCATTAGTTTCTTAGTATTCATGCCAACCTAAAAGTTAACCATGTTTTTAAAACATCAGACTTTTCATTTTACTGTGGCCAAGTCGTGCAATTGTTATGTTTGTCGACGCTCATTTAGCCTACCGCGAGACTTCATCACAGCCTATATGGTCAGACATGTAATCATCAGAGCTTAATAGTAAATAATGCTTTATCAGTAAAATTCCTACTTTAAATTGCATTAAACCGTGCTGTGACAAAATCAATGTTCATACGGTAACTCGGTATTATCGCACATATTAGTGCACACACAACATTTTCATTCAGTACACATTGCCCTTAGGGAGAGTAACGAACTCAAAAACACTATTTTACAACTAAGTCTTTACATGCAACGTATGGTCAGCATCTTGCTTTCTCGTAAAAGATAAAATAAATGGCACAGATACTACTTCTTCAAATAAAATAATTTTATGCTGTTGTTGTCGCATATTTTTTTGCATTTAGCAATTATACATTTTATAATTCTTGAAATTCCGTTACGCAATATATATATATATATATATATATATATATATATATATATATATATATATATATATTGCGTAATACTTATATAATTTAATCAGCAGATTTATTGAAATAGATGAAAGTGACCTTTAATACCTACGATTATATTGAATAAAAGGAAGAACTGTAGAAAAGTTAACACAGAAAAATATAGCGTATGCATTACACGAAAAATAGAAACACCCAAAATATTGTTCCATAAGGAACTCACTGCCTAAGGCTCGACGCACACGTTACGAAATACCTGTCTGGTAAACCTGCACAGGTAAATCGGAAAGGTAAACTTGTGCAGACTAGAGCACACACACGCTACTGTAAAACGGAAGATTGAAACTCAATCGAGTGACGGTGAGCACACAAGAAAACGACGTGATCACTTTTGCCGTGGCCATGAAGTGTAAAAAGAAGCGAATACGCAAATCCTGGTGTAAAGAATGGCTTACGAAGACAAATGTATACCCTAGTAAAAGATTACTAAAAGAGTTAAGTTTAGATCCTACAGAATATCGACTATTATTTGCGGATGAACGAACAAGTCTACAAAAATGTTTTGTCACTTGTAACTTCTCTGTACCGAGGGAACATGACTTCTGCTGCTAAACAGCTTAGAAATGAATTCAATTCCTACTTCATGAATTAATGCAAAGTTCAGTGTCAAGACAATAGGGTTCTTCTAAACAAGCACTTTGCACTAATTAGTAAAAGAATGTGGGCTATAACTGTAATTCCATTAATTTAATTACGAGTGTTTCACATAGGTTTCATCTCTCTTTTCACGGTCATGGTATTCTTTACTTTTCACCCGCCACTGACAAGGTTCCGAACTATATTTTTGACAAGATTATCACTTCGATCCGCTTTCGGCTAGTCATAATGATCACAAAAGTCACAAGCACTATCGTAGGCGTAGTCACTAATTAACGTAATTGTAAGCACTGTTGCGGAGTGATGACGTTTTTGCCCTGCACTAGGGTGGGTTTCAGTGCAACGAATGGAAAACTCTATTAAACTAGTGGTGCTAAATCAGCACGTACTTTCACGACCGTATTTTCACGTAAAATGACGCGAAAGGTACTCAAATTTTCGAACAATTGTACCTGATCTTATATCAAAATATATCTTTAAGGAACAGACTTTCATTAAGGTAAAAAAATTTATCTTTAATATTTTAGTTGTAGGAAGACGCCGAAAAAAGTTTGAACTTTTGCAATTTTCGAAAAATCAGCGTTTTTAATGAACATAAGACCTACATTATTCCCTCAAACGTCTTTCACATTTTTCAACAACAAAAGTTAATAAAAAACGATAGAGCCATTTTTTGATAATTTGGAAAATGTCCCAGAGGCTACATGTAAAGTACCCGCCAATATTAAAATATTAATTTCAAATTCATGGGGCCGCGACATCAGCCATTCGGAGGAAATCAGCTGAACGGTTTAGCCTCTAGCGTTGTTTACAGACAGAGAGACAGACAGGCGGAGAGATGGACAGACGTTTTGCTGTCATTCGACTTTTCGGTATCCAGGACCCACAAAACATGGATTCTAGCTACACCACGTGATAGAGGATTTTTCAAATGAATTTAGCTTCTGGATTTATCCACTTTTTTGTTACCAGAGCTCTAAAATAAAAGTTTTCTGCCAAAAATTTGCCATTTTTTCAAATGCATTTTTTGGTGCAGCATTTTTTAAAATTTTCTCTACTTCGTAGCGAGAAAGTGAAACTCTACAGGTTCACCGGAGTGATTTACACACACACACACACTCACACACTCACACTCACACACACTCACACACACTCACACACACACACACACACACACACACTCACACACACTCACACACACTCACACACACTCACACACACTCACACACACTCACACACACTCACACACACTCTCACACACTCACACACACTCACACACACTCACACACACTCACACACACTCACACACACTCACACACACTCACACACACTCACACACACTCACACACACACACACACACACACTCACACACACTCACACTCACACTCACACACACTCACACTCACACTCACACTCACACACACTCACACTCACACACACTCACACTCACACACTCACACTCACACACACTCACACTCACACACTCACACTCACACACACTCACACTCACACACACTCACACTCACACACACTCACACTCACACACACTCACACTCACACACACTCACACTCACACACACTCACACTCACACTCACACTCAGGTCCACAAGTCTGCGCATTTAGAAAGAATTGAATTTCGATTCTTCACCTGTCGCCTGCGCAGGTCGCTACGCCTGTGCGGTTTCACCAGCAGGGCTGACACATACGCTCCGGTTTATCTGTATAGGTGGCCTATTCACCGGTAGGCCGGAACGTGTTTGCCGGGCATAAGACTAATAAATGAGGGCGGTTTACAAGTTCTGGAAGAATAAAATCACTATTCATTTTGAACAAGAAATCAAACACATTTCTGAAAATGTAATTGAGATGTTTTATATTTCTAAGATCTAATCATGTATTTTGTAGTAGACTACAGTAGGAAATTCTGCTATCCATCTTAATTTAAAGACGTAAATCAATTTGCTCCTAAAGAGACACATGATTTAAACTTTTGCAGGAAATTGCGTTTTCTACTTACTTTCCTTTGCACTTATTAATATCGCAACACACGCTATTCAAACTTAAAAAAACTTTGTATCTCCGCTTAGTTATCTTCAACTTAACATTCGTACACTTGCTCGTAATAGACCTACAAAACGTGGATAACTTTCGATAGATCAATTGCGACTCCGTCAACGAAACGACGTAATGAACAAATATCGACAGAGAAACATTTATTCCATTCTTTTAAATTATTAATAAAATGAAATGTTTATGTTATCTGCAAATAATACGAAGTATCTGCAAGTTGGTGAATTAATAATTAATAAAATTCAATAATTTTAAGTATATAATTGTGATAAACACCAGTCAGATATAATATTTTTTGAATTTAAACTCATTTCTACTCATGAACTGAACACTGACAACAATTTGTGACGACGATATCAAATTATTATGTGCGTGAATTCCATCATTTTTTGAAAAACTTGTAGTACATATCATCAGACGTTTTTAATTCTGTTCATGACATTCTGCGTATATACAACCTCGAAATCACTCTGTTGTAGCTGTAAACCAACTCCTGATCACTCCAAGGACACCGCAGGTGATCGTGGCTACAACGGTTTTTTGTTTCCTCAAAAAGTAACCTTGGTTTCATCTGTCTGAACAGTAGGCTTTGTTTAACTGATTTGTCACATATATGTGTTAATGAGTTAACTTAAATAATTTCCCTCAAATTCCTTAATGGTCATTAACGCTGAGGCTGAGTCAGTGGCGCAGGCGGTGGGGGAGCGGCGGATGCGGTGGGGCAGGCGAAGGCTTAGGTAGAGGCAAAGGCAGACACGGAGGCAGAGAGGGAGGGGGAGAAGGATGCGAACGCGAGGCGTAGGATATGGGGGTGAAGGGGGAGCCGAGGATTGATTGATCGATTGATTTTTTCGTGTTTCCGGGCGCGTCAACTGCTTCGGTCACTAGTCCCGTTAGTGTAGTGCATGTTTTTTCTCGGGAGATGGCGGTGATTTTCCCTCCCTGGATGGCGAGATCCGGCACCGACCTACCGTCGACTAGTGGGGTTTCCCCCTAACCAGGACTCTCCCACCAGCGGGGCACCGCCCAAGCCGGGACAAGCTCTAAGCTCCCGACCGATCTCCCGGAATATGTAGTAGTGTAGTGCATGGTATTGTAAGTGAGTGTGTAAGGGGAGAGGATAGGACAAGGAAGAGGAAGGACAGATCGCGCGCGGTCCGTGGACCGTTTGGTAAGGTACTGCTCCGGCATTCGCCTGGTGTTGATCGGAGAAACCACGGAAAACTACCGATCAGAGCAGCCGGCCGCTAGAATTCTCCTCCAGACAGCGACTGTAAGACCGAGGAGGAGGCGGTGATGAAGGAAGAGGCGGAGGGGAAGGCGGAGTCGCTGGTGGGGAGAGAGGCTAAGGCGGAGGCGGAGACTGAGGTGGTGTTGACGAGGCATGATGTGGAGGCTGAGACGAAGATGAAGGCACTGACGCAAGAGGGACATGAAGCAGAGGCAGAAAATCAGGAGGAAGAGGTGAAAGTGGGGGTTGTGTTTTTTGACGTAAAGAAGATGGACCAGCAAAGTTGCTGTGACGAAGTATCAAAGGTGGAAGTGAAAGGGGTGCTGAAGTAAAGGTGGGATCGGAAGGGAATGGGAAGGTGAGATCGGGTATTTGAATGCAACTCGGAGCAAGTTTGGGAGGTGGACGGAAAGGAGTACTATAAGGTTGAAGCGGAGGTGGTGCGTGATTGAGATAGTTGGATGTTTCAGCGAAGGAACTGGAAGCGGAGAACAATTGCGGAGGTATAGGTAGTTGCGAAGTAATAGACATACATATATATATATATATATATATATATATATATATATATATATATATACAAGAGGGAACGAGGGCAGGCATTGACGCATGCAGGCATATGCATGTGCATTTGTAAGAGGACGCAGAGACGGAGTTAGATGATACTCAGAAGTCGGAGGAGGAAATGGAAACGGAGGAAGGAGCGGAAACGCGAGACGGTATAAGGAAGGAGAAGTAAACAGGCGAAGTTGCATGCAAATAGGAAGTTATTGATAGATCACGGTCAAAATCAAAATTACATAATTTAATGTAATTATATAACAGCACGGGGGACGAAGGTTACTAGCCTGACGACTGCCGGATCGTCGCAAAATGCTATAAAAAATATTTGAAATTATCTTCATGGTTTCAGCCAAGATCTTATGATAATTCACATTAGTTGTATGATGGAGGTAATCCGACCACAATGAATAAGACAATAGTGTATTTAACACATATTTCACTAAAACACAATAACAAACATGTTTCGGGGAACTTTCCCCATCTTCAGTGGTAACAGCAACATATTATATACAATGTGTTTTAGATTGGTTTTGTTTATTAATGAAACTAGATTGGTTTTGTGTATTAGTGTAATATGTGATGAAACTATTTTTATCATTCATTGTGGTCTGAATACCTCCATCATACATCTAATGTGTTTGAAATTCCCTGTGATGCATTGCTGTTGAACAGGAAGAATAAATATTAAACAAAAAGGGACGAATGTGGAATGGAAGTGTAGGTGAGCGGAAGTGATCGCGAAAGAGGCGACGAATACAACGGGGACAGCAGAGGCAGAAGAGGAGGCGAGGGGTGGGACGGGAGGACGAGGGCGGATGCGATTAAATATTGCGAATAAATATTAAGCCAAAAGAGACGAATATGGAATGGAAGTGTAGGTGAGCGGAAGTGATTGCGAAGAAGGTGACGAATACAACGGGGACAGCAAGAGCAGAGGAGGAGGCGAGGGGTGGGACGGGAGGACGAGGGCGGATGCGATGAAATATTGCGAATAAATATTAAACCAAAAGAGATGAATATAGAATGGAAGTGTAGGTGGGCGGAAGTGGTCGTGAAGGAGGCAGCGAATACAACGGCGGCAGCAGGGGCAGAGGAGGAGACGAGGGGTGGGACGGGAGGACGAGGGCGGATGCGATTAAATATTGCGAATAAATATTAAACGAAAAGAGACGAATATGGAATGGAAGTGTAGGTGAACGGAAGTGGTCGCAAAGAAGGTGTCGAATACAACGGTGGCAGCAGGGGCAGAGGAGGAGGCGAGGGGTGGGACGGGAGGACGAGGGCGGATGCGATTAAATATTGCGAATAAATATTAAGCCAAAAGAGACGAATATGGAATGGAAGTGTAGGTGAACGGAAGTGATTGCGAAGAAGGTGACGAATACAACGGGGACAGCAAGAGCAGAGGAGGAGGCGAGGGGTGGGACGGGAGGACGAGGGCGAATGCGATTAAATACTGCGAATAAATATTAAACCAAAAGAGATGAATATAGAATGGAAGTGTAGGTGGGCGGAAGTGGTCGCGAAGGAGGCGGCGAATACAACGGTGGCAGCAGGGGCAGAGGAGGAGACGAGGGGTGGGACGGGAGGACGAGGGCGGATGCGATTAAATATTGCGAATAAATATTAAACGAAAAGAGACGAATATGGAATGGAAGTGTAGGTGAACGGAAGTGGTCGCAAAGAAGGTGTCGAATACAACGGTGGCAGCAGGGGCAGAGGAGGAGGCGAGGGGTGGGACGGGAGGACGAGGGCGGATGCGATTAAATATTGCGAATAAATATTAAGCCAAAAGAGACGAATATGGAATGGAAGTGTAGGTGAACGGAAGTGGTCGCAAAGAAGGTGTCGAATACAACGGTGGCAGCAGGGGCAGAGGAGGAGGCGAGGGGTGGGACGGGAGGACGAGGGCGGATGCGATTAAATATTGCGAATAAATATTAAGCCAAAAGAGACGAATATGGAATGGAAGTGTAGGTGAGCGGAAGTGATTGCGAAGAAGGTGACGAATACAACGGTGGCAGCAGAGGCAGAGGAGGAGGCGAGGGATGGGACGGGAGGACGAGGGCGGATGCGATTAAATACTGCGAATAAATATTAAACCAAAAGAGATGAATATAGAATGGAATTAATTAATGTTAAGTGTTATTATTATTGTAATTATTGTTAATTAACTGCCACCGGGTCATACCCAATTGCAGTTCAAATAAATGTAAGTAATGTAAGTGTAGGTGGGCGGAAGTGGTCGCGAAGGAGGCGGCGAATACAACGGTGGCAGCAGAGGAAGAGGAGGAAGCGAAGGGTGGGACGGGGGGACGAGGGCGGGTGCGATTAAATATTGCGAATAAATATTAAACCAAAAGAGACGAATATGGAATGGAAGTGTAGGTGAGCGGAAGTGATCGCGAAAGAGGCGGTGAATACAACGGTGGCAGCAGAGGCAGAGGAGGAGGCGAGGAGTGGGACGGGAGGACGAGGGCGGATGCGATTAAATATTGCGAATAAATATTAAACCAAAGGAGACGAATATGGAATGGAAGTGTAGGTGAGCGGAAGTGATCGCGAAGGAGGCGGCGAGTACAACGGTGGCAGCAGAGGCGGATGGGGAGGCGAGGGGTGGGACGGGAGGACGAGGGCGGATGCGATTAAATATTGCGAATAAATATTAAGCCAAAAGAGACGAATATGAAATGGAAGTGTATGTGAGCGGAAGTGGTCGCGAAGGAGGTGGCGAATACAATGGTGGCAGTAGAGGCAGAAGAGGAGGGGAGGAGTGGGACGGGAGGACGAGGGCGAATGCGATTAAATATTGCGAATAAATATTAAACCAAGAGAGACGAATATAGAATGGAAGTGTAGGTGAGCGGAAGTGGTCGCGAATGAGGCGCCGAATACAACGGTGGCAGTAGAGGCAGTGGGGGAGGCGAGGGCGAATGCGAGGCGCCGTCCCTCGAGCATCTTTACGATCCGAGGGGCGAAGAGCGTTTCTGCCCCGGTCGATGGGGCCGCGGCCGGGCGGTCGCCCGCGAGTGGGCTCCAATACATTTGAATGCACTTGGCGGCCGATGAGATGGACACCCCGCGGACCCCGGCGCCGGCGCCTGGGCCACTCCACGCGAAGGGTCTCCGATCACAGTGAGGTGCCTCAGGGCTCAAAAGAGGGCGCTCCGCTGATTAATCAGACCGCAGGCTGTTTCCTGTGTGGTTCTGAAGAATCATTTTACAAGAAGACGAGGGGAGTAATAAACAATTGAATCAACATGGGGAGAAAGCAATTTTTTCTTATGTTGGAAAATTGATTTTTAAGGCAAGAAAAATTGTACTGTAAAGAAAGTAATCACGTCATAACAGTACTCAGACAATCATTAGTGAATTCACACAGAAACATTGGATTCCGCTGCTCGGATTGGAATATTGGATAATACATTCACACAGATGAATTGGACAGGATAATATAACATGTGTATTATTTAATGTTTCCTCCCTCCTGAAAACTAACAAGAAATGACTTTTTCTTTTTTTCCTCAGCATGATTCAATTATATATAGATAGTTGAGAAACAGACTGATTTAATAACACTTTTCTAAACTTTTCAGGAGAGCCATTTAAAGTTTTTGAATTTAGTGGATAAGTAGAGAATGGGTTAGTATGGAATGAGTTTGGTGCATGCTTAGGAGTGGAATATTTCAATTATATTTCATCAACTCACGTAGACAGGGGCTTAGAACACATAGAAACAATCTCTTTTTTTAATTATACTTAAAACAGTCTTGTTCTCAGCCATCGATATAACCACAAAGTAAAAGTGTCATAATGAAAAAGTGTTAAACTGAAAAATCTAACTTTATAATGTAAGTTAAAATCTGTACCTACGTAATAGCTTATGATGATTCGAATGGTCTACAATGTTAATACGATTTAAAGTGAAATAAAAGTAGATGTAGGGTCATTATATATATCACACTGATGTCAGTGGTGGGTGAGACTAAGATTTTGTACAACTGAAAATGAGGGTTAGGTCATTCGAATTCTAAAAAATAGTTAATAAGATTTTTAAATTTTAATCATTAAAGTTACATTCATTTTACGATGATTTAATTAGCATAATAATACTATTGTTTATGCTGTTAAACGCAGGGAAAATCATATCGACACGTCGTCAAGGACGAACAGCTTTCTATTCCTAAACAATTATCGTCAAGATATTGCAATAGTGGTATTATTTAAGAGCCTAGATATATAGTTTAATACAGTTATCATGGTAATATAATTCTGCAATAAGAGTACCATGGGACAAACCTCCCTGAATTATGGGATCTTTGAATCTAAATAATTGTTTCTTCGATATTTATGGATTCAAACTATGAGCTCACGTCGAAGCATTATTGATTTTGTAGATTTTTAAAAATAAATTATCAAAAGTAGCAATTTATACAAATAAAAAATAAGAAATAAATTTAAGAATATATAAAATATATGTTACACAATATGTCTTCTCGATTTATCGCACAAACATTCTTCTCGTGGATGGATAAACTTTATATCCATTTGTAGTTTTAAAAGAGTTACGTAATTTCATAGGTTTATATCATTGTAAGTTAATGTGTATTCACTTTTTCCTATTAATTTTTAAGTTGTAGTAATTTCTAAACATTCCAATTCTTTTCAAAGCAGAACAACTTGTTACTCGTAGCCGAGGAATCGAAAATGAAACAAATTTGTACCTTGGAATCTATTTTTGAGGTGTAATTGTACTTCTTTCCTTCATTTCTCCGTGGTCTATCCCCAGCAACCTTCGGCAGTCGAGCACGTCTCGCCCGCTCGTTTTCCCCATCTCATCACCTCCCGAAGCTATCTGCTTCCCACAGAAGCACCCCCGAATGCAGCTTTGTGTCCGCAGCCTATCTGGGGCGTTACCTCACCCGCTGGCACTCGAGACGGTCTCCAGAGGAAAGAAATAAACGCCGTCGGAGAAATACCCCGAGGCGAAGGGCAGTCCACGAAATGATTGCCGGGCAGAGGAAATCTGAGTGAGTGAGTGAGGAGCGGAAACGAAAATCTTCACAGGTTCTTTCTTCAAGACGGTGGATGGGTGATATTGCCGAGAATGGCAAACGATTGCTGGAAAGATTACAAAATCACTGGATGCATTAAAATAAATATTTCAAATTCTCACTAAGACAATTATCATAATTAAACGAAATAACTTGAAAAAATATTTTAAACTCTTTTGTCTATTTTTATAATTTACGGTTATAAATGATATATTAAAAATACTATTATATTCTTTCCGTTGAAAATTTGCAGGTATTGAAGTATTAGGATCATCATATATTCCTTGGTATTCAATTTATTTATTTATTTAAATAGTTTCTTTTGCGTTTACCGATATATTTATCATCTATACCGTGGTAAAAGAGTAGCAAGAAAATATAATTCACCATTTAAAGTGAATAACAAACTTTAAAACCCAATTTTATTTGCAGATTACCTGATAATTTTAGCACCTCAGATGATAATCTCCATATAGCCACCCATCAACTTTAGAAAATAAGTGAAAATTATAACCTACAAATTTCATCCCAGAAATCGAAAGTCATGGCATTCCACGGTAAAAATCATTTAAGATGTAAAATAGTAATTAATGTTAACGGTGTTGAACTAGTAAATTACTTCAACTACCTGGGTTGATACTTTTCTTTCATATTGTAAAAAAAATGATTCAAAAAATTCAGAAATTTCAGAAAATGTGCGGAACTATACGAAAGCACGTACAAACACTAAACTTAAATTTTACAATAACACTTCCAATGATAACCTATGGATGTGAATATTGGGCTCTCAATAGAACAGATAAGAGAAAAACCGAAGCCGCAAAAATCAGATTTCTTAGATCTTTGGCGGGCTATTCTATACTGGACCATAAAAAGAAATCGAAAAACAGACACGAATTAAAGATCTTCAACCTCGCTGAAAAAATAGATGTGCTAAGAAAGAATGGGCATGATCATTTAATGAGAATGCCAGAAGATCGAATGTCAAAAATCCTCCACAACTACAACTCGAACGGGAGGAGGAGTAGGGGCAGACCAATAAGACAATGGAAGAACGCTCTTGAAGATGGAATAGGCCTATAGGCTCAATCGTGATGATGATGATGATGACGACGATCTTAGTATTCATTTTTTTAAAAAGATTTTTTGTGTTTACAGATATGTTGTACGTCGACGTTTCATAATACTAAATTCATTTTTGAACTAATTAATTTTGAAATATTTTGTATTGCGAAAATTTGCTTGTCTTTATTCCTACATTGTGGGTTTATTGTTGTGTTTTGTGACCAAAGTACATGATATGGATGCTTCAATGTAATTTTCTTTTCGCGCAAAATAATTAACTTCGAAGATATTGGTTAAAAAAGAAACTGGACATTTCATTAAATAATGCATAAAACTTGCATCTGTCATGTTAATTGTCAATGGAGATTCCGATTACAACTGTACACGAAGTATTAACGTTAAAGATGCATAGATCGAACTCGCTATAGTCTTCATTCATAAAGATACTGACGCTTTCACTCACTTAGGCAGATGTGTTAAAATATTCTAAAACAATCAGGGTATGGTGTGAAAAATATTTCTGTTCTTTTATGTTAAAACTAAATAATTAAATTTACTGCCAATCTTAATCATGGGTTCGACATACAACATATTACTTCTAACCTGTTGCATGTGGACGTGTAATTTTATACAGAATCACGATTCTTGGACGTTTTATTGATTGAAACAAATTATTTGATCGATGGCTACTATTATAAATTATCAGCCATTTACAACAACAAAATTTTAATTTCATCAACCACTCACGTGTTTTCGCTTCAATAATTTTCTAGAGTGATCCCATGCGTCCTTTCACAAGCTCACAGCCCTCAACGCCCACTCCAAACTTATTCCATATAACGTGTTCGGGGCCGTGTCTATCAGCACAGTGCTATGACATCAACAATGGAATATCACTCTTTCTGATCAGTTGACCTCACAACGCGTACTCTTTGACTTCCAAGTTTGCAAACAATGCACTAACGCTAGATGCCGCTTATATCATTAAAACTAAACCCAGGGTTCTTGGCTTATCACAATGGAGATTATTACTTTTTACCAATAAACATGTAGGGACTTTTTATGCTACGAAGTTACTCATGTGCCATTTGCCCCTGATTGATAGGCAATTTACCAAGCTTTACGAAAGAAGGGATTTCGACAAATCTTTGCGTCAGAACAAAACTCGTCAAACGTCAGTGCATTGATAACTGTTTTCCGGACAAGAGTAATATTGAGTGTTTTATTATTTGGTGTTTCCGGACGCGTCAACAACTAAGGGCAATAGTCCTGTAAGTTTAGAGCATGTTTTTCCTCGGGAGGTGGCGATGATCTTCTTCAGCTAGATGGTGAGATCCGGCGCCGAACTACACGTCGACTTGTGTTGTTTTCCTCAACTAGGTATCTCTCACCAGTTGGACACCACTCCAGGCGGAACAAGCTGTAAGTTCTTAACTGGACGTCCAACTTGTGTGTTAGTGTAATACATAAAAATGTAAGTGTGTGTAAGTTAGGGGTGACCGGGAGAGGTACCTCAGCGCGTTAACTGATGTCTTTACAGTGTCTCTGACCGGGAGGTCCTAGGATCGAGTCCCAACAGTGGTAATATTTTTGACACTAACTTGCCAGCTTGGTCGAATTCAGTGTCTGTCCGGGGGAGAATTGTAGAGACCAGCTGTTCTGATCGGTAGTTTTCCGTGGTTATTCCAATCAACACCAGGCGAATGCCGAAGCAGTATCCTAGCAAATGGGTCACGGACCGCGCGCGATTTTTTCTTCCTCTTTTTTGTTCTATTCTCAACCCCTTACACACTCTTTACCTAACGCCCACTGCACTACCGCACATGCCGGGAGACCGTTCGGGCGCTTAGAGTTTGTCCCGGCTGGTGCGATGCACCGCTGGTGGGAGATACTTGGTTGAGGGAAAATCCGCGAGCCGACGGTAGGTCGGCGCCGGACCTCGCCATCCAGTGGGAGAAGATGACAGCCACCGCCCTATGAAAACATGCACTACAGTTACGGGACCAACGACCTCGTTAGTTGACGTACCCGGAATCACTAACAATCAAACATCCAAGTAAGGGTTGAGGATAGAACGCGGAAGAGGAGGGAAAGATCGCGTAGAGTCCGTGTCCCGTTCGTTAGGATATTCCTCCAGCATTCGCCTGGTGTTGATCGGAGAAATAAAAGAAAATTGCCTATGCGAGCAGCCGGCCACTAGTATTCTTTTTCAGACGGGGTGAATTTCATCTAGGTTTCTAGCAAGTATCGAAAATCTTGCCACCGTCGGGAATCGAACCTTAAGAACACCTGGTCAGAAGTCCTGTAGTGACATTAAACATTGTTCTCAGACACCCAAGAGTCGGTAAATATCATAAAATATCATATGTGTAATTAGTGATATGAAACGTTTCCCTTGTATTCATTGAATAGAAAAATCCTTACTCCTCACCCATCGACACCCTACAATCCCCTACAATCTCAAAGTATCTAATGTAAGTATCTTAATGTAAGACTTTCTGTATTCCCCACGAACACCTCAGTTACAAGTAAAAATACAAAAAACAAAAACAAACAAATAAAGTGTGAAGTTGATGAACCAGTGAGAAAATACGAGAAATACGAAAGAAAGAATCGTATTAAAGAAATTAGATTGTGTAAGAGTAATTTTTCGAAAAATATGACTGAGTAAACATTTGAATAAGTAATATGCTTAATCTGAAGTGATATGAACATTGTCCTGGGGTGCAAGCGCATTGTTTATATTTAAACAAGAAGTTGCAGAAAATTATTGTAATCTATTACAAAAACAAGCAACATTATTTGTTAAAAGTATATTTTTGCTTTCGAATATACTGCCAATTACTTCGGAGTTCGGTGTATGAAGGAGCTCCTGGTGCTACAGAATGGATCATACTTTCTCGTATTCGTTTTCAATTTTCTTTGGATTTTTAATCCAAGTTGCCACATACTCATGCGAGCTGCTATCATTGCCCAAAAGACATTTTTTTCAAATTTTCTCATTTTTGTTTTCAATTACCTAATAGTAATACCGAAAAGAATAATAATAAGAATAATAAAGACAAGTAATAAGAGTAAGAGTTAAGAATAATAAAGAAGAGTAAAACCTTGTCCCAAGTGGCAATTAGTACTAAAAAAATTGGAGTTGTTCTCAAGCAAATGGCGTTTAAGAGTTACTGTGAATACGAAATTTGAATTTTTTTCATAGAACATTTTTGAGTGTTCGAAAAACTTTATTGGTTATCATTTTAAGCACATTAAGTAACAAAGGGAATAGTGTTTAGAATTCGCAGGAATGTGAATTATCACGTTGTGATAGAAATTTCAAAAAAATGTAATAAAAAAATGATACCTCAAAATGAACTTTATGCCACATTAAACAGTGATATTAGTACTATTCTATTGAAAACTTTGAAGAAAAAATTTGGAACCATTTTTTTATAAAACGGCATTTGAGCCTTACTGAAACTGGGGAATTTTGATCTCATTTTAACAGAAAACTCCTTTTGTGTTATCGAGGACCTTTTCGTGAAATGAAATATAAACCTTTACATATTAACGAAAGCACTTGTTCTCATAAATACATTAATGTGAATAAATTGCCGCTAATGTAAATATTAACGACGTGAGAGACAACTCAAAAAAGTTATATTTCTGTAAATTTTGAAAAAACAAAAAAATTGAGCAAAATGACATTTATGTCATCTTATGGAGTACACTTAGAACGATCCCTATCAACATTTTAAAGAAATAATATGAAGTTGCTTTTCAAAAAAATCTTGGTTTTGATATTTTGTAATATCGCACATGTAGCACGCAACATTGCGCGAAAACACATTTTCAAAAAAATGGGCATGACTTCACTGAAAGAAATAATTAAGGAGAACATATTTTACTTGAAGGAAGAACCATTATCTTAATTTTTTTAGTTTTAGGAAGACGCCAAAAAATTTCAATCTTTTGCAATATTCAAAAATTCACAGATTTCAGTAAAATAAGACCCATGCCACCTTTTAGTGTATTACACTCCATTCTTTCAAGAATTTTAAAGAAAACAATGGAAGCCATTTTTGAGAAAATTTTGAAAATGTTCCGGTGGCTCCATGTAAAAGGTCCCCAAAAACTAATGAATATTTTCTAAAATCTGCAGAGCCCCCACTCAGGCCACCTTGACAGGTGTATCTTAAATTTGGGAAAAAACACGTATGGTTTAGATCCGTCTTGTTCACATACAACAGATAGACAGACAGACTGACAGACGGAGAAACAGACAGACGGACGGAGATACAGACAGACGGACGGAGAGACAGACGGACGGACAGGCTGATAGACGGACATTACTTTCAGTATACTACGTATATTACTTCGTATACGAGAAAGAAAAAATGAAAATAAATATAGATAAATACTCTTAACTACATGGTTTTGGCTATAATGAATCGTTAATTATTAAATAATACTTTAAATGCACGTTACCTTATGTCAGAAAGATTTTATTTTTACGCTACGAAGTAGAGAGTAAGAAGTAGAGAGTTAAGTACATTTCTATTCAAAGAAATGAAAATTAATGTAAAAACAATTTTTTACTGAATCTGGTGGTGACAAAATGTCACCTAGACGCTCTTCACAAACTCAGTATCTCCATAAGGCAAGTGCGGAAACAACATTACACTGTTCTCTAATGTTCACGACAATAATACAAATGATGCCGTACAGAGCGCCGCTGACATCAGTAAGAAACAAGGAAACGGAATAAGGGGGAAAAAGTTAAATTTTAAAAATTCGCTTTAGCTCCATTCATGAACCCACGGTCACCGTATTTGCTCGTTTTGTTTGTGGTTTCGCGACGTGACTAGCAGGCGGATAGGAGCAAGTTGTTTTCTAAGGTTTCCGCTGCCACCCTCCTGCCTTGGGCCGCTCTCTGCTGGAGACTGAAGTCTTCTCTTCGCTTTTTGTCTGCCGACAACGTTGCTGGGAAGTGTCAAAGCAAACCGATTGAGAGCCAGATGATGTCTCCGTAGAAAGATTGCACTACAACGCGGAGAAACATTGCCTCTTGCTACTTTGTTGACAATCTACCGAAATCGCACATTTGTACTATATCTCTTAAGCGTCACCCAACTTCATTTCATTTTCATTCATTTTATGTTTTATATTTGAGAGTTCTTCTAGAGAATAATAATTATTGTGTCTCAACGTTTTTATATATATTCCATCCAAACAGGTCTACCAACCATATATATATATATATATATATATATATATATATATATATATATATATATATATATGCTATAGACCTGTTTGGTTGGAAATGAACTGAATAGTGAGTCTTTAAAAGCATCATAAAAAACAAATCTAATGAAAAGTCAAAGAATTCAATAAGTACATTTAGAAAGTACAAGACCTAACGATGCCAGGCAGGTAAGCGCAAATTCTGGCACAATAAGACTGAAGTGAATTTCACAATTAAAAACAAGGAACGTTATAGTGAGGTTAGAATTCACAAACGCCTCTACGGAGGAAACATTTTTAAAATGAACCGGAAGAGAGCTGCACCGAACACATCCTCCAACAGCTCCACATATCAGCTCCACAACTACGGTGATCACTGTACGTAGCGCTACATACCTGTAGAGGCACTTTAGGAACCAACAGAGTAAGAGACTTTTATAAACTACTCTAGGATAAAAATAATAGAATACTTAAGGGGAATCCTAATAGAAATTAAAGAATTCAGGTAAAGATTTTCAAAAAGATATTAGAAATGAACTATTAAAATTAGACGACAAAGTCAAAGCAATGGATAGCAATGCAAGGGAAAAGTAAAACCGAAAAGCAACATAAAAAATATGGAAACAAATGTATAATAATTAGCGAAAAAATAAAATATATTGGCAATAAAACAACAGAACAAAATAACCAAAACAGAGCATTGACTAAAACTGCCGGAAGAAATAGAAGGAAGAACGAAACGGGAGAATAAAAACAATATAATAATAAAAGCAAAGGAAATTACATTAGTCACGGTAAATGAAGTTATCGTTAACACAATGAATCGAATTGACACGAATAAAAAATTTGAAAAAGCCATCTACATAGGACAAGATATGAATGGATCTAGTCAGATAAAAGTCAAGGTGAATAGCTTTGAAGACAAGCTAGAAATAATGAAGAGCAAGATGAAGCTTACAGAACACGATATTTTCGTTGACAATGACATGAGACGAGAAAGGGAGATTAGAGAAAGAGGTAAGCAAGTAAGAAAAAAAATTATGTAAATCTTCATCCCAATGTATGTATAGAGTGTATCTAGATTTAAGAATGTATAATGTATGTAAAAATTGTATATTGTATGTCAAAAATTGTGTATTGTTTAGTTGTAAGTATTAGAAATATAAGTATTAAATCCTGTAAATTAGCTAGTAGTAAGATACAAGAGTGAGAGGTAATATTCTCAAACGTGAATTCCCAAACGTTATGTATTACAAATAAAAATGTACAAACCCCTGAGAGGCAAAACTGCCGAACAGGAAGAAAATAAATAAATTTAAAAAAAGTAAGAAAAAAAGGAAATAGTGTTTAAATAGGATGTCAAAGAATATAAATAAATGGAAAAAGGGAGAACTAAGGAAACGTAGCAAATAAAGAGAGGGGAAAATCCAAGGAATAAGTGAGACAAATGTAACGAAGAAGAATCATGTTAAAGATTACAAATAGAAAATTAAGAACAAGGCAAACCAGAACTGAAGTAAATTATTTCGCTCTATCTATAACAACTCTTAACGCGCGTAGCTGATGAAAGAGTATAAGAGCTAGAAAATGATCTAAAGGACAAGGCTTATGACACCATTGGGTTAAGCGAAGTTAGAAAAATTAGTGAAGAAATAGTAGAAAAATCAAATGGATATATATTCAGTTTCAAAGACACAACAGTGTCAAAAAGGAGTGGTTTTCTAGTTCGATAGAAGAATAAAGAATTTTGTTGACGAAATAATAGGAATAATCAGAAAGAATTGTTTATCTTGAAGATAAAGAGACTTCTTACAAAAGTTACAATGATTCAAATATATGCCCCGATAGAAGCCACTTCGTAAAGGAAGTGGAGGAATTTTATGACGACCTGTACGACACATTAAACAATCACAGGTTGAAGATTAATTTTGTAACAGGGGATTTTAATGCAAAAGTAGGTCACACACTTCACTACGACGAGGAACCAACAGGACGCTTTGGTTACGATAAACCAAACGACAAAGACTAGTCCATTTCGCAAATTGAAGATGGAACACCCAAGAGGATAACTAAACTACAAGTCAATACACTGAATCTTATCGCACAAAGAGAAAAATTTAAAAAAGAGATTTGGTTCGGAGAAGAAGAGAATATAACATGATAAATTCAACAAACTAGTTAAAAGAGATATTAGAAAGGATTTGAGAAATTCGAAAACGGTTTAGTAGAATAAATTATTTAAACATCAAAATCACTAAACGCCATTAAAAGATAACTAGCCCCTGGACGCCATTGGATGTGGTGGGTGGTATCCAAAGATGGGAAAACAGATACCTCCAGGTTGAAGATTGTTGAAAATGCAACACTGATCTACAAAGAGTTATATAAGAGCACAGCAAACAGTAACACCATATTTAAAACGTCCAACAACACCAATGAAGAAGGCATTCTGCCAATCATAATGAGCAAAGTCCGATCTGCAATTCTGGAATTGGCATCAGGTTGTCACTTAATGAGACTCGAGCACCAAAGATGGATCCATGCTGCAACAGTATGGGATCCGCGAATAGGTTGAAGACGATAAGGCCGGCAGTAAACCAGATGGTCTGGTTACTTCAAGAACTCAGTAGATGTAGAGTGAACTAGAGAGGAGACGGACCGTGAACCATGGAAAACATTATTAAGATTTTCTTGTTAGCTTAATCACCGTCACCTGAAGATCCATTCAGGTGATGTGAAACCTCCCTGCCCAAGGAGGAGGCATTTGCCCTAGAAAGAGATGTACAGACTTGTAATAATAATAATAATAATAATAATAATAATAATAATAATAATAATAATAATAATATATAGATGAATAATGCTGCACTATGTCTAATTATTGTCATTGAAGAAGAAGATGATGATGAAAAATGAGAAGGCTTTTTAGTTGAATTGAATTTATATTAGTGTATACGTATTTATTAATGTACAATGGAAACCGTATATCACTTTCGGTGTGGAGAACAATCTGCAAATTTTCTTAGCAAGAGGAATTTCTACCCTCTTTTTTTACATAGATGAATTATAAATAAATGTAGCAATGAGTGTTGTTAACATTACTGAATAAAAATTAATATTCGCACCTGTGTAATAGACACTGCCTTTCATCTGCACAGGAGCTACAGATTTTTGATAGAAAGCTGACGAAGTAACTGAACAACTCACTGCTCTCGCATCCAGAAAAATGAGTACAGGCGTGTAGAGCCTAAAACAAGAAGGTGTTTGTACAATTTCTGAGACACTTTTTAATTAGACTGTTTTATTTTACTAATAATACCATCAGGGGGTCAGATCTGGAGATGATGCGGGCCATGGAATGGTGAAAGTGGCTTTTAGACAGACCCTAACGATGGCTGCTGTGTGTGGGCGAACGTTGCCCCAAGGAATGCATCCCAGAACGGTAGGGCAACTGACTGGAGGACCTCCTCCTCAGAGCGCCGTGCTGTTAATGTGCCTGAAATAAACCCCACAGGTGGCTTGGTGATGTATGAAATCGCAACCCACACTACTACACCAGGTCTTCGCTTTTTTTGACTTCCGGGTTGGCAAACAAGGCTGTTATTACTAACGCTGGATGCCGCTTAAATCATAAAACTAAACCCAGGGGTTTTGGCTTATCATAGTGAAGAGGATCCCTTTTTACCAATGAACATGAAGGGACTTTTTATATTACGAAGTTACTCATGTGCCGTTTGCTCCTGATTGATAAACTTGCCAAGCTTTACGAAAGAGGGGATTTCGGCGACAGAACAAAACCCGCAAAATGTCACTGCATTGGAAATTGCAGCTGATAGGCGTCCGACAATGAACTCTTCCATTGGACGTTCGTCAGATTGATTCCACACACGGACTCTATGGTCATCGTCGCTCATATGTAATATTTATTCTTAAATTCTATTTACATAGCTAACTTATGGCCTAGCTTACAAACTAGATACTTGCAAACTAATCTAAATCTAATGGGGGTCATCGCTGAACACCACTCGCTGCCACTTTGCTTTCGTACAAATCTCCCTGATACGACACAATTTAAACCTTTGCTTCCATTGGCGAACACTATGGGGAGTCACCTGAACGGCCCGCGTGAGCGTAATCCCCGCCATGAGACTTTTGCGCTTGTATGTCAGAAAGCCATGACTCTGACTCATTAAAACCTGTCGGGCCAACCTCCTTGCTCCTGCCGGACAATCCTCCTCCCTCCCTCCTATCCTGGACTGCTGGGACCTTCTAGACCCTCCCCGTCGATGGCGCGCACTATCTTGGTGCCCACTGCTGCCAACATCGTGCAATAGTAACATCGATCCATATGCTCCGCGATGCATTGCAATGACCAACCAGCTTTTCGAAGTCCCACGATGCCGACTCAGATCAATAGTATAGCACTACTACTTGGATTTTACCGATTTCTTAAGTATGTAACATTTTCATATATACCACTCATATGGCCGGAAAATACATAATTTTTTTAAGGGGGAAGATACAGCTTAAAGCAGTTAAATTTTTATTAGTTTTAGACTTTTCTCCGTTAAAGGCATACTCCACAGCAGTAAAAATGAACTGACACACAGAAATATATTTCTTCTACAAGGAAAAAAATTGCTTTTAACTTTAAAAAATATTTGGATTTCTTTTTTGAAAAACCAAAATTCAACAATTTTTTCACGCAACCACTTAGAGATTCCCTGATAACTCAAATAATTTTGAATATTTTTACACATTTCTTCTTTTAATATGGTGGAAATACTCACGGGTACAAAATCTTGCTCATTTATTTAGATCTCTGGATAAATATTATTAATTTGAATCCAAAATTAATATATTGATTATTAATAATATTTTCGGTTTATAATTTTTTATTACAAAAACTATTGATCGAAGGTGTATGATTTAGCATGGGTTTGTTGATAATACTAAGTTAAATATATCCTAAAAGTTTCCTAGCTTTAAAATGATTAGTTTTTTAGTTATAAGGGAAACGGATCTTTAAAACGGTAATTCTGAAAAAAAGGGACAAAAATAGTCATGGGATTTGCCTCCCTTTCTACTCTACTAGATACATGATGCAGCGACATACCTTTTAAATCATAACTCGAAACCTATTGCTGATATCGAATTTTTTCACCAAAATATTCCTGAATAATTAATGCATAGGAAAAAAATATTTTCAAAAATCTAATTTTTTAAGGTTTTAAGGTGTATCTTCCCCCATTCTGCACGCATTGGAAATGAATGAAATAGGTTTCTAAAGAGACACGAGAGACAAGAGAAAGGAGACAGGAAGGAAGACGGGCCAGATGGGAGAGAGGGAGAGCGCGAGAATGGGTTCATAGTGCGAAGAGAGAAAAAAGTTGAGAATGGTAGAGAGGCTGACTGTGTGTGTGTGCGTGTGTGTGTGTGTGAGAGAGAGAGAGGAGAGGAGAGGAGATGGAATGAGAGAAGAGGAGAGAGAAAAAGAGGGGAAAGAGCGAGAGGAAGAGAGAGGACAATGAGGACCAGGAGAGAGAGAGGAGAGAGAACAAGGCGATCTTGATATTTCTCATTCTAACTAGAGAAAAAGAGTGAGAAAGCGGCCAGGTGTGGAGCACCATGAGAAGGGTGAGAGTGTCGCGAAGCTCTGAAGGTGGCGTGCCTGTCGCCAGCAGCGCCGTGGGCGGTCGTCGTCGGAAGCTGCTTTGAAGTGTCGCGCAGCGGTGGTGCAGGCCGCCTGCCGCGCAAAGCTCGGTGTTCTCACGCTCTGTGACGGAAAGGCTGCCGCGAATTCCACCTAGCGCGGCGACAAGGCTCCTCTCCTTCGCACGTTGCAGCCATTGCACGGAGCAAAGGCGCGTCTTTGTTGCCCACGCCCAACCTCATTGGTTCTCTTCGGTTTAGCGGACTTAAAAGTAGTACACTAATACGCACAACATACAGAATTCGTTGGTTTAAAACAATTTGGTTTAAACCATGGTTTTAATCATGATTAAAACATGCTTTTGTTTTTTTTCAATTCGCTAAAATTTTTTATTGAAATGATCTTTATTTTACCTCAAGCCGAAAACTCTTGGGCTTTGTGCAATATAGTTTTGTTGTCTTCTTTTCAGTAAACAGGAAAAGTATAAAATTCAAATCAAAATCCTCATGAGTAGGATCGTGGCAATAACCTATCCGCATCACTTATCCACACCCCTCGTCACACACCGACCATCCTCCTATACACTCCGACCCTCCTCCTATACACTCCGACCCCTCTCCTATACACTCCGACCCTCCTCCTATACACTCCGACCCTCCTCCTATACACGACGACCCTCCTCCTATACACGACGACCCTCCTCCTATACACGACGACCCTCCTCCTATACACGACGACCCTCCTCCTATACACTCCGACACTACTCCTATACACTCCGACACTACTCCTATACACTCCGACACTACTCCTATACACGACGACCCTCCTCCTATACACGACGACCCTCCTCCTATACACGACGACCCTCCTCCTATACACTCCGACCCTCCTCCTATACACTCCGACACTACTCCTATACACTCCGACACTACTCCTATACACTCCGACACTACTCCTATACACTCCGACACTACTCCTATACACTCCAACACTACTCCTATACACTCCGACACTACTCCTATACTCTCCGACACTACTCCTATACTCTCCGACACTACTCCTATACTCTCCGACACTACTCCTATACTCTCCGACGCTACTCCTATACTCTCCGACACTACTCCTATACACTCCGACACTACTCCTATACACTCCGACACTACTCCTATACACTCCGACCCTCCTCCACACTCCGACCCTCCTCACACTCTCACCCTCCTCACACTCCCACCCTCCTCACACTCCCACCCTCCTCACACTGTGCTCGACCCATGGCTCGACGCGGTGGGGATTAATGTTCACGGCCTGGGGGCTGAAGGGCCGTTTGATTTGTTGCGAACTAATGCCCAGTGGTCCCGCCCTTTGCACCCGCCCTGCCCTCGTTTCTGCCACCGCCCCCTACCCCTCGTCGCACCCTCCATCAGCGCGGCCAAAGCGTTAAGTCGCGTGAGGCTCCTAACTCGGTTAGCAGCCGCTGGCCATTTCCGCGACCTTTTTGTCGACCGATGGCGCCCCTCATCTGATGCTACCGTCCTATGCTTTCGGAGGTTGTCTCTCTGTTGTCTTTACATCCACCAATATTTTCGATATACAAAATTACGTAATAAAGATTCTGTTACTCTAGAAACATAATGTGAATAATAACAGTTTTCAACATCACTTTATGTTTAGATAATAGTTTTAATATATTCAATTGCAATAATTACATTGCAGTATAATAAATTACAAAGTTAAAATTTTTGGGTCATCTCATATCAGTCATATTTTACTAAATTAGAATTTAGAGAAAGGGTAAATTGACGAAAATTAATTCCGATTTAACAGCTAGTCAGAAGCGAGTCAGATAGTCAGAAGCGTACCATTGTAACCCAAGACCTGGCAATCTAGTAATAAGAAGCATCAATACATACACTGTACATTGAAACAACTTTCTGAAATAGATTTATTACTAAGATTTAATATTTTGATAGGTAAATGCCCGAAATGGTTTGTGCTGAAAAGATCATGTGTGGCAAACTTAATTTTACGTCAAAGAAAGTTATGAGGAAACTAAACGAAAAACCACGTTTCCTATTTGGGTGCAAAATATCATTGTGATAATAATACGAATATTTCAAATGAAAATATATTCTGAACCCATTCAGACCATTTAGACCCATTCAGACCAGATTAAATTGGTAAGCATCAATATTTTTAGAAAAAGAATTGAAAATATGACTGATTTAATTTCAATAATAGTATTTGAGTATAGAATTCTTCTGTGAAAGACTGTTATAATTTCCGGTAATTGAACATTATTTAATTTCCGGCAGTGGTGTCATTTTGTTATAAGTGCTGTGAGGATCATCAGAACTGAATATTAACGTCATACCTTTTGTATTTTTTTTTCAACCGAATCACTATGGATAAAATGATAAAAGTAGAGGATTAGTCTGTGCCATTGATACGGCTGTTGGTTTCTGGTATGATAACGCCAAACATCGACTAGCTTTTCAAAATTAATGAATATTTCCTGTTTTTTTTGTTTGTTTGTTTTGTTTTGTTTGTTTTTGGTGTGTGCTTGAAAGATTTTCCAACTGGCTCTTCTGAATTAACATACGAAGAAACGATCATCACGTTCAATGAATCATGCAACCCCGTGACCTACCTCTTCGATGTGTTGAATCGGTACAGTGAACTCCGCCATTCGAAATAGGGTTATAATTGTTCAAGACAAATTTTAATATCAATAGTAGTAGTATTGCTAGCAGTCGATGACGTACGAGTGAACCCCAAGTATCACGCCATGCCTTAGAAACTCTCCGAAGTGAAGTAAAAAGTGATTTTTATTAGAAAATAAGAAAAATAAGCATTCATTCCTCAGCAATATCTCGCATAAAACTGGGGCTGTGCTGATCCTAATCAGAAGCGTAAAATTTACATATGTATATTTTAATCGCAGTAGTCTAGAGCAAAAACATGTTATTTCCCACTGAGATCATTATCAGTTTGAAAATTGAGAATTGAATGATGTTGCACATGGGATACGTGGTGGCATGAGAAACTAACAAGAAATCACAAACACATGGTGACATCATTCTTGGCTTCCACCAGAGTCCTCTTATTTAAATCCCAAGTCTTCAGTTATGAGCATTTGAACGTTCCTTTAAACAAACCTTTCTGAGATCGAGGCAGGCTTTCAAACATCAATTGCCTCGACACAGCCCGTTACATCACTTTAATATTATATATTAATCATCATCCTCAACGTTAGATCATTAAATCATTTCGTGTACTCATTTTTCAAAAATAAATGTATTTTTCGCCTTATTTTGAAAGAATTTTCCACAAACCCTGAAACTAATTTTTCTCAATAATCTTTCCAAATGTTCAATTTCAATGTAGCACAATACACTAAACTATGCGGAAGAAGTTCCATTTTCATTTCAATAAAAAATTGCATTTAAAAAAAATCAGAGTCTGCTACACTTCGTTTGTTCGTAACTTCCACGCTTCGTTTTTCGGAAAGTTTTCAAGAGATGACTGCAGAATGTTTAAGATACAAGTAATAATCATTTATTATGTTGAATAAACGTTGCAAAGAATACGAGAAAATGTGTGCTGATGTAGCACCACTAGTTTCGTTCGTGAACCGGTCACCGAACATTCATCGGCAGCACAGGTTGCTTCACCCAGCTTCGCAGGCTGCCTCGCTCCGCATCTCTGTGCTGCTGAAGTGCGTCCCTAACGTGTAACTGAGCCCCATAAATCTTACTAGCTGCCCGCCCGGTGGCCGAGATCGCTAAGGCAGTAGTGTCGTAGTTATCACGGATCGAAGGGTCGCGCTTTCGAGTTCCGCCTCAGGCATGGTTGTATTTGTGCCCGTCCTTTCACTCCTTATCATCACAATTTCGTTTTCCGTGGTTTCTCCGATCAACACCAGGTGAATGCCGGAGCAGTACCCTAACAAACAGGCCACGGACCGCGCGCGATCTTTCCTTCCTCTTTCTTGTCCTATCCTCTTCCCTTACACACACACTTACACTAACATGCACTACACTACCACATATTCCGGGAGACCGATCGGGAGAGCTTAGAGCTCGTCCGGACTGGGGCGGTGCTCCGCTGGTGGGAGAGTCCTGGTTAGGGGGAAACCCCACTAGCCGACGGTAGGTCGGCGCCGGATCTCGCCATCCAGCGGGGAAGATCACCGCCATCTCCCGAGAAAAACATGCACTACACTAACGGGACTAATGACCAAAGCCGTTGACACGCCCGGAAACACGAAAAAATCAATCAATCAAAAACAATTTCGTTTCATCTTCATAGTTACCATATCGTAAACTCCAATAGTAGTCGCTAATGACCTAGATGTTGATGCAATCTTAAATAACAAAACAAAACTTACTAGCTGTCCGTGCGAACAACCTGCACTTTAAAAATCATTGTTTTAAAAGTGAAAATTCAACACTCTATATCCTAAGTTAGAACAGTCAGCCCCCGAACAGAAGTTATGTGTTAAATGTCCTATATTGTGCGAGAATAAACATTCTATTGAGTTGAACGCAAAATAACAAACAAAAAAATAGCGTTGAAATTAAAGTTCACAGAAAATTAAATAACCACCTCAACTTTATCGCGAAATATTATTTAAATATTTAATCCTCCAATTCAATTTTACATGTTTTTTGAGTTTCTGCACGTCTGGTCCTCAAAAATTCTCTAAATCTCAAAAAATGTAATAGGAGATTCAAAACAGTCTCATTATGTCTCATTACCGCTTGAGAAGCGTAACTCGGGACTCCACCTTCTCTTCTGCTGTCTCCCGTATTAGCCCCACCTATGCTCCCTCCAACTCATATCGCCACAAAATTTGCTTGTTAATGGCCTAGGACGCATCGTTTATTAGCTATGCGCCATTTGAACACGAGTTGCCGTAACGTGAATCCTATGCCCTAATCTGCATACGTCTATGCTTTTTCGTCTTAGACGTTTACATTTATCGAATTACTGCTAGAGTAGCCCGGAAATGGTTGAGATTTATGATTTTTTTCTATTTTAATATATTTTAAACGGTAAAAGCTGTCATTAGGTTAGGTGCACGTGCGTGTATTGGTATTCGCATTCTTGGTGGAAAATATTAATTCGTCTTACGTGTTGTTTGTACTGACTGAAAAACTTTCAAAATTAAATGTTTGATGTAGTGTACGGAGTAATTCTTCATCTAGGAGTAGCGTACTACAGTTTTGGTGACAATGATTTCTCACAAATGATCAAAAATCGCTCTTAATACTTAGTGTGTTATATAGTGAGATAATATTTACATAAAACCGCCCCACAGTTTCTCACAAACGAATAGGACCTACAATAATTTCCCTGTGTGAATTGTCGGGATATTAGGCCGCTCCAACGAAACTGCGCCACCACGTTAGAAATATAATACCTACTTGCCTGTCCAGGAGATGCCGCGCCCTATGCACAGGAACCAACGTTTCAGCCACCATTCTACGACCTTCCTCAGGGCGAAAATGGCGATTGTTTGCCCTGACGAAAGGGCGAGTTTTTTGCCCTGAGGAAGGTCGCAGAATGATAGCTGAAACGTTGTTTCCCGGTCTTAGGACGCGGCGTCTCCTGGTCAGCCAAGTAGCTACTGATTCCGTCCGCGGATGCCTCAGGTATCACGTGGAAATATTTCGTCATCCAAGTGAACATTTTCACTGCTGACTCTGCCTGTGTCCCCATTTCTATTGAGGAGAGCGGACGCAAGCGAACTCGGCGCTGCCTGCGGCGTCCGCGACATTTCCTCGGAAACCGACGACCTCCCGGAAAATCCGGTAACGAACGGGCTCCCGAACGACGTATTTTACACCTTCCTCCCTGCGTTCAGGATTTCTAGTAAGTGATAACCACCTGCAGTTTCATATCTATCTCGTTTTTCCGTAGTTCTCTCGCACTCTTAAACCACGATTAAGAATTCATTGAGAAATGCATGCCTGTACAAAGACTTGTTCGAAAAATTTTGTTTGGATGGAAATGTATAAACCTTGATTGAGGAATAGTGTTTTTTTAAAATTTAGGTGTCATTTTTGAATTTTTCTGGATAAAATGCGTATATAACTATCAGCAATGAAGGAAAATCAACGTTTTGTATAATGCATTCCATCATCTTTGCAAAATGTATTTTGCTTTTTTTACATAGTTGATTGTTCTATGCCACTACAAGTAAAGCAGTAAAAATGGTAAGTCTTACCCAAATTGGGATGTCATAATTAGTTTTAATTTCTTTAGTTGAATCCTGCAATGATTTTTTGGAAGCTTTGGGGCGTTTTATTTACAATTTCATTGATCTACTTTAGTAGGCACAACTCTATAAAAAGGTAACTATAAAATAGGAAAACATAAATCGATGACAAATTTACAAATGGCCTTCGTCGTATATAGCCGACGTTAAATGGCACAGTTTATTAAAATGATAAATTTACTTTAGTAAGCAAAGCTGATAATTATGATGAGGATATAAGCTCGTGGAACCCCTTGAAGGGCAGGGGCCCATTGTCAGAACACAGGGCAATGCTAAAAGCTGTTTATAAATCCTCTTTTTGTCAGGACTATATGTGCAGTTGAACTGAACCTTTATATTTGTTTTAACAATCAAAGCAAGAGACTAAATTCAAGATGCGTCTTGAGCATTCCATTACCAAACGACAGCATTGGAATCCTCAGTGATAGGAGAGCAATAACATGAACTCGCAACATCAGCACACTACAGCTAGACGAGAGCAACCTGCACCTGCTGGGAGTCTGCGGGTCGATACCCGGCGAATCTCTACGGCCGCCCGCCCACTCGCGGATAAAACCTATCGATTTCCCATCAGCGTCGCATATGTCTGCTGCGCCCGCCCTTCCCTCCTCCAGCCCCGTTGCAGCCATCCATGATGCTTCGGACATCCCCGCCGCCCCCGCCGCCTCCCCCGCTCCCACCGTCCCCGCCGCCCCCGCCACCCCCGCCGCCCCGCCGCCCCCACCGTGTCCGCCGCGCACGCCGCCCCCACCGCCCCGCCACCCGGTGCCCCGCCGCCCCCGCCACCCCCCCGCTCCCGCCGCCCTCGCCACCCAACCCCCGCCCCCACCGCGCCCCCGCCCCCACCGCGCCCCCGCCCCGCCCCGCCGCCCCCGCCCCGCCACCCCGCCGCCCCGTCACCCCGCCGCTCCGCCGCCTCCGCCACCCCCGCCACCCCCGCCGCCCCCCCGCTCCCGCCACCCCCCGCCCCCGCCTCCCCCTCTACCCCGTCGCCCCACCGCACAACCGCTCCCACCCCCATCGCTGCCTCACCGCCTTCCCCCGCTCCGTCCTTGTAACCCCCGCCGTCTCACCCCACTCTCGCCTCCCCCTCACACAGCAACTCAACCTCCGGCACACGTCCCGCTGCTGGTAACTTACGAGAAGAAGCACCAGAGGACGCACCTCTGGCCCGGAACTCAAAGGAGCCTGAAATATGGTGAGACCGGTAGGGGGTGGTGGAACATAAGGTATTATAAATAGCCTATTGGCCATCAAATCGTTCCATAATTAATGGTGTTATTTCACCATTTTTCCCTACGAAAAACATGGTTTTAATCGGTAAGGAATATTCCGTAACCAGGAGCACTTCACCTCATATAAGAAAAGGTGTCTCAAATATATTTTTATTGTGATAAATGCTTTCAATATGTTTTTGATTATATCTCAATCTAATAAAAATATAAGTACACAAAACTATAGCTATCGTGTATTAGTAACAATGAATTACCTACATTTCAAGCGAGCCTTATCACCTCACAGACTGATCCCGTGACAACGTACAATATTTTCGCAAACACCACAATGAAATTATTGTCATATTTTTTATCACTAACCTGCAATAATGATCAGTGAATTCTGACGTAATATATCAATTTAATATACTTTTATCACAATACCAGGGTGTAACCTCACGATCAAGAGATATTGAAACAGACACTAAATGGAGGGCTCAAGAGTAAAATATGGTAACCCTCAAAGTTATAGTTTTGTGATATTAAAATTGTCGTACGCTTCTATCTGCTTTCCATGCGCTGAGATTCTCAAATATAATTCTGAATCTAATAAAAATGATTATTACACAAATCTATTTTATTTATGGCACTTAGTTGTCTCCCGGCTATTGTCATCTTCATGTACCCCATTCACCAAAAATATTCACATGCTTATATCTTTCAAACGTTTCCACGTAGTTGACCATGTTTTACACCCGAACCCTTGAAATGTTGGAAGAGAGAACTTAAGACGATTTCATATACTATAAACATACATCGTAATTTTTAAACACATTGTTTATTTTTTTTTTTTTTGTAAAATACTGTTTTTGACACACCCTTTTTGACGCCGCCCTAAGCGATTCTGCTTTTCCTTTATTTCCACTGAATAAGAAACGCTGTGAGCCCGTCATTCAGACAAAGATGCTCATTTTCGCGATGAAAGACGATATTTTGTTTTTGTTGAAACGATAAACGAGCAATGAGAAGGTAAAGGAATGTAATAATAAATGAATATACACTTCCCTTCTAGTTCCGCGATCCGGATGTTCTTGCAACGCGTCATAAGCAGAGGTCGTCAGCGAGTTCACTTTGTACGTCTGACGCCTACAGAGAGTTCTTGTATCCTGGTACCAAGTAGGTGCAGAGATTTAAAGCGAAATGCAGAAACAGTAAACTTCGTTTCTCGTACATCCTGGATTTCATCCTGGCTTTCATACGATTTATTTTGTCGAAATTTTGTTCTAGTTTTCTTGTACATCTGTTCAATTGAAAACGGTCTATACCAATCTCGTCGCGCTGCCTACGTGTCTCGGCCACTTATTTTTTGTAATCAAACGGTCATATCAAAGCTTTTCATATCTTGAAACTCACTTTCTTTGTTTATCATGAGTGGGTGTTACACTGCGAATTGATCTAAAACAAATCATATGATTTTTTTGGTGCTTGTTTATTGTGTGTGACTACTAAATAAGACACCGCAGGATGCAAGAAAATTACAAGTGTCATTATTTTGATAAAAAAATGAAAAACTATATAATTTAACGAAGAAAATGTAACGAAGTACGAAAGCTTCACGTAAGATGTATTATTTTACTAATAATCGAAGTCAGATAAATTTTTTCACATTAAATTATTGTCCATCTCTTGTAAAAGATTCCTTGTTTAAAAAGTTTTTTCCGAAAATAAAATATAAAAAAATATTCAAAAGCGTAAATAATAAATTCTAAGAACTAGCTAAAGGAGATAGAATGTTTAAATGCTGTTTTCTCAGTTCTAAACTACATTTTAAGATTCCTCATTCTCCTCCAAATGTGACGCAAGAAAACTCTCAGAAAACACAAGGCTCGGACTCGTTCTTCTCCCAGCAAACTCGTGAGGTCCTTCTGCAGACGTTATCAGCGCTACCTCGTAGTGAAAAGAAGTGTCATCTTTTCATTTCTTCTCTATTTGAATGAGTGGCGCTAGTTGTGTATTCTGAATGGTTTGATAGTCACGCCGGGATAATCGGTATATCCCGTTCTTACTATCTCACATACCTTTCACAATAACTAGTGTATTTGGTCTCCATCGCCACCGGTCAATGACAGATGTCCTTGAAGTAACATTTATAAAGTATAATTTCTATCTATATTTTTATATGTTAATAAAAATACCTATCATGCTAGTAGTACAACTATTAGTTATCTGTTGTCCCACTAAAACCCCTGATTGTGTCGATATTTTTCTTTTCGCAACCTTTTACGCAGTCATTGAAATGCAAGGAATTAATGCCTAAGAATTTGAAAAATGATCCAGCATATTTGAATTTCTGATGAATAGCCTCAAAGATATGTAAGTGTTCAGATTCATGCACAGAGTATATTGATAACATAGAATTCAATTTGGCATAAAAGTCGGTTTAAATAAAAAAATGAATGCGTCTAAGAGGAGAAAGGATGAACGAACAATGACTTGAAGAGCAAAGAAATCACTGCATCACACTGAAAACGCACTACGTACAAACCAAATTAATGGCAAAGAAACATCAAAAAGTGAAAAGTGCATCTCTCTAATCCGATTTCTTTTGTTAAATGGACAACTACTCTAAATAACATTTTACTGATATCAGTCGCTACTGAGCAAACCTCATCCCCGTCTGAAAGTAGCAAAAGTTGTGAATTATCAACTCCGGAAAAAAATGTGCAATGAAATAATTTCTTTTCCCGTTATGATTAACATTTTTATATTTTATGTTTATTAAAAATGAATAAATTCTCAAATTTCATTTATTTCAAACTGATTCTGATAAAAAACTTACCAGTATATCACATAACTCCATAACGTTATTTTTCTTCGATAATTGTACTGAAATAAAAAACATTAGGGCAATCTTTTAATTGTTTAAATGTACACTTCACATGTCTAGAGCTTAGAAGTATGGCGTAGATTTAATAGATACCAGCCCTCCTGTGAAGAATGGTCGTTATCTTGCACCACTTTCCTGCACTTAAAAATTATCTTTAATATAAGTCTTGACATGAGATGTGTAAGCTCTTAATGCTTTTAAAATGTTGGTTTAGAAGAGAATGGAAAATGAAGTACAGAGATAAGTAGAAGAATAATGAGTTGGTGGAAAGTATAAAAAATCACACTCCCTACAAAATTTACGAGTCTAAAAGAAACTGCATAATTAAGAGTTATAAGGGTAAAATACGTTCATTTTGGGACATTCGAAAAGAGGGGAAAAAATTAAACATTTTGAACGATTTATGAAGTTTATTTACATACGGTAGATATGAAAAAAGCTGACATAACTGATTGTGATGTAAGGCAAAGGACCATGGATAATATAGTTTTATGGAGAGCAGAAAAAGAGAAAAAATCGAAAAAGAATAAAAAAGTATGAATAAAGATGGTGCGGAGGGAGAAATCGTTTAAGATAAAATTCACCAAGTTCTTCTCTGCATCTGCTCTTTAGCAAACAATCTTAAAGATTTCACGTAACAGTAAAATTCACAGAGATATAATAGAATCGATTGCCTTTATATACATATTTTCATTCAAACAATTCTTCACTATTACAATACATTTTAAACGTAATGATTTCCGGAGCATGCAATATTGTATTGTGTAGAGTGAAATGTTAACTATTCAGAGCATATTTTTCAATGAAAATTTTCTAAAAAAACACCATTGTTTGTAATTTTGCTAATGTACCTTATTCAGAGCGTAATAAACGTACAAAATCGAACACCTCAGACAGAATGTCTAGCAGATCTTCACTTATTCCGATCAGAGTATAGCCAAGAGAGGGTCAGAGTATTGCCAAGGGAGGGTATATATTAGTACATAAAAATAAATCCCCGGAAATTACACATTTTAAATAAGTAGATTATGCCTCAGAACCAATATATTCTGCTAATTCATTCCCTTAGAAGCAAAAATATCTAGTCACGGGTAATATAGCCATTAATCCGTCCCTCGCTCGATCAATCGAATTTTGTGATTCCTTTCTCTTTAACGCAACAATCACTAACCTGTTTATTGATCTGACCTCCCGTCATACCGCTCCACGATCGCGGGGAAGTCGTAAGAAATTTCGAGAGAACATTGGGAGAAGCCATGAAACGCAGCTGCGGACTGAGGGACGAAAAGGGTCCACGCTAAGTGGCCACGCGGAACGACAGCAAAGCATTCGACTGGAGAGAGGGGGCGCCAGTGTTGCGAGTGCTGGAGTATCCAACTGAATGGAAAAGAAAAAGAGGAGGATGAAAGAGAAGAAATAGCTTTGAATAGGAGACTGAAAGGGAACGAGCGGAAAGTATGGCAAAAAAAGAAATTTACAAACGACAATTGGAATTAAAGAAACGGGAAGAAAAATTAAACAAAACAAAAAAGATTGCATCAAAACTTAAGGAAGATAGGTACTGAAAAACCAACGAATGATTTACTACCTTTCGTAACGGTTTTCTTCTTGTAATTGTAATCTACACCCGTATTGATTATTGACTATTGATTATTGAGGTCTTCAGTGGGAGTATCCTGCCTGTCCTGTTTGCAACACTAAATACTACGTGTGCTAAGTTGTTGTTCTGTTCAATATTATAAAGCGCTTCCTTCACTGTGTGAGAAAATGTAAAATAGAAAAAAAATTAGATACAAGAATAATGAAATGGAGAGTCGAAACGAAATTCAGAAATGGAGAACGGCAAGTAAAAGTGAGATGAGACGGGAGCAGGAAACGAACATAGAGTAAAATGAAAAACATCAAATGAAGGAAACGTTTAGCGGGTAGTATGTGGCAAGAAAAACCGCGCGGCATCGTGTTCCAACGGAGAACGAATACCTGCTGAGATATAGCATGCACTAAACTTATGGGAGTATTTATCATAGCACGTGATGCACCAGCAAACACGAAATTTAAAAAAATGGAGAACGGCAAGTAAAAGTGCTACGAGACGGGAGCAGGAAACGAACATAGAATAAAAGGAAAAGCAACAACCGGAGGAAACGTTTAACGGAGAGCATGTGGCAAGGAAAACCACGCGGTATGTTCCAGAGGAGGACGAACACCTACTGAGATATAGCTTGCACTAATCTTACGGGAGTAATGACCATAGCAAGTGACGCACCAGGAAACACGAAATTCAAAAACCGAGGACGGCAAGTAAAAGCGAGATGAGACGGCAGCAGGAAACGAACATAGAGTAAAATGAAAATCAATAAGTGAAGGAAACGTTTCGCGTGGAGTGTGCGGCAAGGAAAACCGCGCGCACCGAAGTCGCCTGCGGTCGCGGGCGGTTGAAGAGGCAGTGGTGGCGACCACCGCAACGAGCGCGGATCGGAAAGACACTTGGCGGCGGCGGCAGGGGCGGCGGCGAAGCCGGTTTTTGCGGAATTCGCGCCAGCTCTGCCGCCGCCGCCGCGCGTGGTCGCTCGTAAACAAAGTGCCTCCATAATGCATGGGCGAGCGCCGCCTCCCGGGAAGGAAGCGGCCGCGGATGTGCCTGTGACTCACGCGCCGGCCGCCGCCACCGCCACCGCCGCCACTGCCCCCCGCGGCACCGCTCTGGCCGCCCCCGAACATGCCACCCAATGCCCCCTGCCGCCGCAATTGTTCTAAACGCTACCCTTGCTCATCAGTACATGCGGATTTTAATCAACTGTCATCTTTTTCTTTTCACTTTAGGACAATATTTAGTATAATAAAGTGTATGATCTAATAATAAAATTTACTATAGTATAATAATAATAATAATAATAATAATAATAATAATAATAATAATAATAATAATAATCGTATAATATGCAGTATTGAACGTCATTTTATGTTATGACAAAAGGGAATGACCCAATTTATATAGGTCATTATTTTGCGTTTTTTATCGATCTTGGCTAATAAGTCATTTTTTAAATTTTTCCGTCATTTTTAATGTATTTTTCGCCGATTCGATTGATTTTAATGTCATTTTAATGGTATTTGCTTCAAATAATATTTACGAGGTGCAACAAATGTTCTCCACAGAATTTCTGAGTACCTATGCCTGGTAGCCTATTCGATTTTTTCGCTCAGATGTAATATCAACCATTGTATGTAATGTGAATTTCCTGTGATACCTGTCAGCGGTTCAGCCGATTTCGTGATAACAAAAGACAGAGATTTTCTGGTAAAGAACAGTCCAAACCAAAAGGTTGAAAGCTCAGTTCATTTGAATGAATAAAAGCCTCGATTACATCTGTAAAATATCCAAGAGCTGAAGTTGTTCATCTGAACTGACTTTCACAAACATTTTTTGCGCCATTTTTTTGCTTTTATGGGATTTTAAAAACATTTTAAGAGAATTTTATTGATCATTTTAGGCAATTATTTAGGTAATCAACGTCTGCCTCCTTCTCATCAGAGAGGTTTGATATGACGCCGCCTCCTTAGTGTTGCTACCGATCTCAACGATACCGCATCTAGAGGAGGAGTCTAGCGGCAGATGGCTCTGATCGGTAGTTTTCCCTGTTTTTTTTCAATCAATACCAGGCGAATGCTGAAGCAGAGTGCTAATAAACGGGCCACAGACTGCACACGATTTTACCATCCTCCTCCTTGTTCCTTCTCCTTCTCCTTCCTCACCCCTTACTTATCCATACACTCGCATGCATTAAACTATCACACTTATTATAATACCAGTCTGGAGCTTAAAGCTTGTCCCACCCGGGGCACTGTCCCGCTGGTAGGATATACTTGTTGGGGAAAATATCCGCAAGCTGTGGCAGGTCGGCGCCGAATCTCGCCATCCAGCGCGAAAAGATCACCGCCACCTCCCTCGAAAAAGTATGCACAACATTTACAGGACTAATGACCTTCGCGCTAAACCTGACGTGCCCGGAATCACTCATCAATCAATTAATCAATCATCGATTCCGCCGCTGCCAGACACCGCTGCCTCCAATGCCTATGCCGGAGTTAATGTCCCAGCCCAAATGTTTTCAGCGCCAGTGTCTCCGCTGTTGTAAACGAAACTGCTGCTCAATACCGTGATTTCTCCTAATCCCTTATTACACCAACTCTCTAAAATACGTCTGTTGCCACCTGCGGCAACGCAGCCCTCAACGAAGCAGTACCCCGAGGTGCCCGACTGACGTGGAGCCTAGTCTCTACCTGTCAGTCACATCGGATGTCACCGCCTACGACAGATCACTCTGTCACCTCCGACGCCACCGCCGTCCTCAACGCCGCCAGCGCCACCCCAAAATGTCTCCACTACTGAACAGCATGGTCGCCCCCGAACATCACCACTAACCAACGCTGCCACGGTACTCTCCGTTTCCTATAATATTGTAAAGCTACAATACAATACACTACAACGACGCTATCGTCCCCAACTCTACGACGCCATGAAGCTGCACCAGTCCCCAAAGATGCCGGAGTGCCCCAAAACGCCCACCGCAAAGAACTTCCCGCACTCAACTCTACCGTCACTCAACAGAAAAGTCGCTTCCAATACCGCCAATATCCTTTATCTCACATTCCCAACACTGCTGCTCCCCTTAAAGACATCTATGCTACCTACACCGCTAATGCCCATCGCCGGATCCCCAACGCCATGTCCTGGCACAAAAATAGTTGCTGGATTCAATTCAGACGCCTCCTTCATCCCGTAATCCTAGACCATCTTTCAGGCCAAATCCTTCTTCTCGGAGACCTCCACCATCGTTCCGGAGAATCCCGTTCTTTGAAATCCGCTGCCCATCTCCGTCCGACCTCTTCATCTGCACCGCTCCTTTGACGTTACAGTATCAGCACGGGGGTTACGAGATTGGGGAATTTTTTCACCAAAATGGAGAAAGAATGGGGAACATATCTGGATGTAGAAATGTTTAGGGATTTTTTGTGGAAATTATTTTCATCCAGACTCAAAAGAGAAATATTATCCTCTGAATTATTATGAATAAAAAAGAAACAATAGACGTTATTCTCTCTCTTAATCTCTCTTGTTATTCGCTTTTTATGTATCAAAAATGAAAGGGCAGCCAATGGTATCGTCAGGAATAGCTCATGTCGTTGGTTCATAATTTGGAGAATATTTTGTGTTTCAAAGTTGGGGAAGTTTGTTCATTGGAGAAGGTATTTGGGGAAATTCCGTACGAGTGGAGGGGAAAGAGCTCGCAACACAACTAGAAATGCTGCTCATCACGCAAATCACCTGCCGTCTCCTCTCTCCTCCACTGTTCACGCACCCTTCCTATCACAGACGCTTTGCGGGCAGTAAGAGACGATTTCCCCAGGTATTTGAATGTTGCGGTGACGTTAAAAGATTCTTGTGGCGTTTTAATTTCGGAATAAATTACTTTGAAGAAACAGAGTAATACTCATTGAAAATATACTTCGTTGCATTTGATGATTTCTATTCAAGAAACATGCTTATGATCCACATTATATTTACATGGTCCACACAATTCATTGCCTCTACTTTCAAAATGGTTACATCACGGTATTTAACACACTTCCTTACTAAAAAACTTCTTCCGAACACTTCCGTCAGTATTGTCATCAGCTCGAAATCTGGTTGGATTTCTCAGGCGCTCTGATGCAGAAGCATAATGAGAAAGTGTGCACGTTGATTATTACCACAATTGATTATTTGAAGTATTTTTAGAGTGAAATTAATTCCTTAATGTGACCAGCAAAAATCGTCATTGGCATGATCGTTATCTGCAAATTCAGAACATATTCTCAAGAGCTAGATGAATCTTAATTGAACAACTATTTAGTTTTCTAACGATCGCCATACTTTGTCTCCCTCTTGGTTTTTTAATTTTCACGAGATCTGTAATTATTTTTTCCTACACAGCTCATCTATCAGTCATCAAGGATCTGACAATAAGCATTTTTCCTGTGAAAAAATCGCCGATTTCAAGTAAAATGTAATGAATTGGAGCCAGTTTTGAGAATATTTTTAAAATGTCCTCTCGGCTTGTTGTAAAGTATCCCGAAAATTTAAAGAATTTGTGAAATATCACTGGACTTTGAGGCGGGCCAGATCAATCGAGGAATATTCATTTTGGAAAAAACCCTACTAGAGTTTTATGCACTAGTGTAGTTCACAGACTTTATTTCTTATGGTTTCGAAATAATCACCAATCCATGTATATAATATATGCGCGTAACTCGGAAAATGGTTTTGAAACCATCATTTATTTACCTCCCTAGAATATACTCTTCGAATTTGGTATGCCGAAAGACTCATCTGAAAGTGCTTCTCCTGGACTCAAGACAACCCACCTTTATTGAATTTCCTTTTATGCCAGTTCTCACTTATGTCAGCTATAAAATGTCTCGATCATGGGCGAGAACTTGAAGCTAACCTAGTACGCCTACCTACCCACTAATATACGACTACCTATCCACCAATATACTTGTAGATGGTGTATGTTCTAAGACCTAAAAAAATAATTAATAATTTTTACTGTTAATTTAAAACTCGCATCCCAAAAACCCTTGAACGTCTCTATCTTGGAATTTTGGAATGTTGGAAAATATACAATTTCCATGTGTGAACTCCTGACTAAACTCAGGCTTAAAAACCAAGGCAAACATTTGTATGCAAGTAAGAAGTGCAGAAGCATTCCTATTGTGTGATGAACTGACGTCACATTTTAATCGTGAAAATTACTTATACCCCAAAAATTTAAAGTTACACTATTGTTTCTACGATTTCTGTAGAACGTTGTTCGTCTTCTACGTGAACTGAGAGGTTGTTAGGAGTATGTCAACTGAAAGGTTGTCATGTTCGCGTAAAATAGGTTACCAGGGGGTAGAAAGAGGAGAGGTATTTGAATAAGGAAGAAGGGCACAGATTAAAAAAGAGATGTTTGAAAATGTATTTCCGTAATTATAAATAAATGAGATGTTTCATTGGTTATAAATAATTAATGGACACCAATAGAAAGCAGTGAGCATCATTATCAGAAAGTAAGTGTATTAAATATTTTTGTATTAAAAAGGCCTTTTGAGTTCCAAAAAATATTTCATAAAATGGCATCTTATATTATGACGTATTTTCCCTTTATGGCAAGAATAATTGCGCCATCACACATTCCGCCAATCGCAACAAGAGGATCGTGGTGCGGTAGCGGTCAACCAAATAGCCGATCACCATTTTTTCGCACAGATGTCAAATACGTCACAAAATATGTCCTCACAAAAGCGTTGTTTTCAAAAATTAATTTTGATTCGACTATGAATTTATAATGCAGTTACATAAAGAATAATGTATGAGATTGGTTTAGAACTTGGTGTTAAAACTCTCTCTTAACGTCGCTCGTCATCACGTAACTTCAAAACGTACTCGTTATAAACTAATTTCATAATATACAATTATCACATTTATGTATTTTACTTTTAACTATAAATGGAATGGTGTTTCAATCTCGTATCAAGCTTTCTCAAGGCTAAGGTTCCGTCATTTCTGGCATAATTATTGAATAAACAGTAGTACAAGTGCGCCAATAAGAACCATACGTACCTACACAAGACATACACGCAAATACATTCATCTTTCAAAACTACTCTAATGTGGCTTTAAGCCAATCGTACATGCATACAAATAAACAAATCGTATTAAACGAAAAAGCTCAAACATTTGTAAGAAAAACTTTCTGAAGTTCTAAAACAATTTTTTGTTCCAGGAGTAGTTCAATTTTGTGAGGCTGAAAGGGCGAGGGCTACCCCTCTCGCCTGCGTCTGCTAGAAAAACGACGCCCTCTAATGCAGTGACCTCGTAACGACGCACGCACTCGAGGCGTCGGTTCGTTTGAGAAGCCGATCGATAAGGGGAACTGGCGTTTCAATAGGCAAGTCGATCTAGACCCTTGACGCAAGTGACTGACAAGTGGCGCAAGCGACAGACGGAATGGTTCGGCTCTGCAATGCAGACGCTTCACACCATACCCAGCCGTTTGGTGAAGATTTCATGTAACAGAAAGTTCTTTGAAATTTCAATTCTAACTGTACTTCATCTTTATCATTAAATTGTAATCTTAAAATATCAGTAATAAATCCTGACAAGAGAGTTGAATAAACTAAATAAAGTACCTGTTAATTAAAATTTTATTTTAAATTTGGTTTAACTATGATGTGAGGTAGTCAGTAGTAATTTTTATTGTGTGTCTCTAAATCTATTCAAATTAGTAGTAAATGTTCTTTTATCGATTTTAATATTGCAAAAATATCCATTACTTTCCTAGAAATTCTGTGGATAATAAAAAGTATCTTAAGCAAACTGAAAAGCTGTATTTATTTCTACTTTTACCACACGAACAATTTGAAGTAATGCAGCAATTATTGTGAAAGAAACAATTGGAGTTTGTAAAAGAAGAATGTGCAAAAAATTACGTTATAGTTTCGTCATAACTTAAAATTAATGAATTAAAAATATCAAATTATAAATATGTATTTCATTAAAAATTAGTTTTAATGAATGCAATATTCTTGGGACCGAATGATATCCCACACCCAATAAATCCCACACCCGATGACAGTTAATACCCACCCGTAGTGGAAATATACCGCCTTACGTTAAGTAAAAGTCACTTCTAGCGTAAGCTTGAAGTAGCTAAAATGAATGTTCATTGACAACATTTAATCAGTTCTTTACGATGAATCATTCTTTACTTGCTTTCCATTTTTATAATAAACAGGCAACAGTGTTTGATTTTACATCATTCAGTCATTCGGATCTTTTAAATTTTCCTTGATGAACAAAAATACAAAACACAAGTTTGAGAGCCACGGACAAGACAATAGCATAGTTTTGTATCAATGGAGGAAATTCATTGCAGTGCCTCTAAATGACTAAGTGGTTTACGATATGTGTCATGATGCGTGAGGAAGGAATACAGAGGTTACGATGTTTGTAAAATTTGGGGTTGGGGGATCTATGAAGCCTACTTGAAAATTCCTGGAACATTTTATATGTTAAAAGACAGGTCATGGAGTGGATGCATTTTCGGATGGAGAGTATTTTTAGGCTGTAATGGAGAGTTGTTTCTTTCAAACCAATGTGCTTTCGTAACAATTCCTAGGCTTTAGTTTTAGAATATTTGGAGTTTCCATAGAGCGGCATTGTACCTAATTGACCAAGGGTATAATAACAGAGGTCATATGATGGTTTTGTGATGTATAAGGTGATGCATATGGGGAGATGACGATGTATTAGTAGTTACTGATTTGCTTGTTAAAGTTTCGGTAGGTAGTTGATAGTAAATCGGTAGGTAGTTGTTCAAGTTTTTCCTTTCTATTGCCGGTCAAGGTCTATTGAATGTGACATAAATACTCACGAAAGAATCCAACAAACTCTGTGCGATGTGACATCAGCTTAGGTAGCTCAAAGCATCGAATGATAGCATTGCATTGACTGATCGAAAAGTCATAGGCTTGGTTCCAGACGGTGGCACGGTTTTTAGACACTAGCTACATAACTGGGCCAAATTCAGCCGCTGCCTGGAGAATAATTCTAGCGGTCAGCTGCTCTGATCGGTAGGTAGTTGCTCGTGATTTCTTCCATAAATATTGTCGAATGCTAGAGCAGTACTCTAACAAACCACGGACGGCGATCTTTCCTTCCCCATTCTTGTCCTTTCTTGTCCCCTTAATCTCTCCCCTCCTCTCTCTCTCTCTCTCTCTCTCTCTCTCTCTCTCTCTCTCTCTCTCTCACACACACACACACACACACACAAATACAAACACTCACATGGACCGCACTACCACACATGTCGGGAGCTTAGAGCTTGTCCTGACTGGGGCCGTGTCCCGCTGGAGGAAGTTACTTGTTGTCGAAAAGTCCGTAAGTTGACGAGTTTATCAGTGCCGGATCTCGCCATTCAGCGAGGAGAAGATCACCGCCAACTCCTGCGATAAACCTTCACTACACCTACGGGACTAATTACATTACCGCCCGGAAACATGAAGCAATGAGACCGGGAGCTCAGTGCATCAACTGATGTCACTGCAGCGCCTCTGACCGGGAGGTCCTAGGTTCGAGTCCTGACGGCGGCAGGATTTTCGACACTAGCTTTTCAGCTAGATTGAATTTCATCGCTGTCTGGAGGAGAATTCTAGCGGCCAGCTGCTCTGATCGGTTGTCTTCCGTGGTTTCTCCGATCAACACCAGCAGTATCCTACCAAACGGGCCACGGACCGCGCGCGATCTTTCCTTCCTCTTCCTTGTCCTGTCCTATCCTCTCCCTTTACACACACACTTACTCTAACATGCACTACACCATCACATATTCCGGGAGACCGGTCGGAAGCTTCGAGCTTGTCCTGGTCGGGGCGGTGCCCCGCTGGTGGGAGAGTCCTGGTTAGAGGGAAACCCCACTAGTCGACGGTAGGACGGCGCTGGATCTCGCCATCCAGCGGGGGAAGATCACCATCTCCCGAGAAAAAACATGCACTAAACCAACGGGACTAACGACCGAAGCAGTTGACGCGCCGGGAAACACGAAAAAATCAATCAATGAAGCAATGAGCGTGATATACAGCCGGCATTTTGAAACTGCCGCGCCGCTGCCATGTGAGAGCGCAGTCAAGAGCTGCTGGCTGCGGGCACAAGAGGGCGTTAGGCACTTTTGGCCTGCACCCGCCATCATGCTCCCTGGCTCGGCCAATGGGGAGTGCCAAAGAGGCGGTGTAGAAAATCCCCCACCCGGCGGAGAGTAACAGTGATAACGCTTTACAATGCACTTATTAGGCCGCAAATGGACTCTGCATGCTCCAGTTGGGCAATTGCAGGAAATTCACATCTCAAAAAAATGCAAGTAGTTCAAAATTAATGCCTCAGGGCGGCCCTCGGGTCCCCTAGTTACATTCCTATAGTGGGTTTACACTGCGGTTTATCAATGCCACAGCTAATAGATCACCATTGTCACTTTTTTTTTAAACAAAAGCAGTTGGGTTGGCAAAAATTCTCATTTCGGAGATTGCTTCAAATGAACCCGACCAACGAGTGAAGTAACTTTAACTCTTGCAAACTTAACTCTTGCTGGACTAGGAAACTGATCCAGGTCATAAACGTTGCATTTTTACACCCGCAATGAGCGTGTCCCTAGGTTAATGACGCACTGAACTTACGTTAGTCTTTAATGTTACAGGATTGTTCATAGATGCTCGTACGGGTAGGAATGGTCTCACCGCAGTGGATGAACGTGCATTGTACATTCCGTGCGTCCACAAAACGACGCAAATGAATTCGAAGTAACACAGTAGAACAGTGAGCTGGTGGCATACAGTAAGCTTGAGTCGTACGCGTGAGCAGCAGCTAGCGCTTCTTCAGAGAGCCAATGTGATGACGAGAGTTTCGGCTTCTGACTTTTCTTCTGGAAGTACCACGACCCATGTAAGTCAGGGTACATCTCCTGTCGGTAACGACTCAGCAAGAATTCCAGCATTTTCTTTTGACATTTCGACAACCCAGCAACTCCTGTATATTTTCTTTGTATTGTAACAAGACTTGAAAACTGTAAACAAAACTGTTGATTTTGAAGACTTGTCTATAATCTACACTGAGCAACTGAACAGCAGGTCATCAGTGATACTCCTGCTGGTCTCTCTCAAGACCGAGAGAGGTGGCTCAGGGTATCAACTGATGTCACTGCAGTCTCTCTGATCGCGTGGTCTTAGGTTCGAGTTCCGACGGTGGCAGGATTTTAGACACTAGCTTGTCAGCTAGCTTGGCAGCTAGTCGCTGTCTGGAGGAGAATTTTAGTATCCGGCTACTCTGATCGGTAGTTTTCCATGGTTTCTCCGATCAACACCAGGCGAATGCCTGAGCAGTACCCTCACAGACAGGCCACGGACCACGCGCGATCTTTCCTACCTCTTCCTTGTCCTGTCCTCTCCCCTTACACACACTTACACTAACATGCACTACACTACCACACATTCCGGGAGACTGGTCGGGAGCTTAGAGCTTGCTCGGCTGGGGCGGTGCCCCGCTGGTGGGAGAGTCCTGGTTAAGGGGAAACCCCGCTAGCCGACGGTAGCTCGGCGCCGGATCTCGCCATCCAGCGGGGGAAGATCACCGTCACTTCCAGACGAAAAACATGCACCACACGTACGGAACTGTTGCTGTTGCCGCGCCCAGAAACACTAACAACCAACAAACCAACCAACAAAATCTTACTCATACAGCAAGAAAAGCCACGGCGTCTTCGCCGTCTCACCTACTGCCCACACAATGCCCGACGACTCCGGCATCGCTAACTTCAGCTCGGAACGCTAATCAAATTCCGCCGCCCCTCCCCACGGCTCACCAACAGACACACACACACGTTGCCTTGCGCCCTGCGCACCTGAGCGTCTAAAAGTAGAACACTAGCCTCCTGATCGCAATAAGAAGTACACACGTGACGTGTGCAATCTCAGTATTATGTTACTTATAGCTGCCTGCTTGTTAATATACTACATGCCTACTCAACTCTTCACTATTTGTTGCTACCACACTGTGGTTAGCAATTATGTACAGTTACGCTGTGCCTAGTAACGTAAACAAATTGCATCCGTCCACACTTGTAGTAATCGCAACTAATGCAACTTCCTACTTCAGTGAACGATCAACGTCAAGTCACTACGCAGAACTTTCAAAGTTCTATGGAGAACTTCCAGAGCACGACATGACCTTCTAGATTGCAACGCAGATCAGCCAGGGCGTCCTCTGATATCTGTGAATGCCACTTCTCGCATTATTGATTTCAAACGATACTCCTAAACACCCAGTATTTCGAGCATCTTTTATAATCCAAACAGCCTTTATATGAGTAAAAAATTATCAAAGCCAGAATCCTCAGTTCATTGAATGCTACGCAAGTACTAAACTTCTTACTGAATTACTAATAGCAACTCATGTGTTCACGGTGCCAATGTAATTGTACTTGCACATTTATTGCCCATGTTTGCGATTTGACAAACTTTGCATAATAAGTACTTCAATCATTAATGCACAAAGGAAGTCACTGCTGAATATACATGAAGACTAGTAAAATTATATTCTACTACTAATAATTTTACACACCCCGATCTCACAAACTGACCCCTTGCTTCCTAAGACATTTTCATGAGAACACAAAACAGACCTCCTCCGTCCTCTCGCCGACTCTCCAGAAAGCAATAAAAACCCCGTGTCACATTCCCTCTGGGCACAGTCTACCGACTTTTGCCGAAAGCAGCGAGGTAAGCAAAACGGCTTAACTTATTATTTCCCCATCTTTGGAAAATCACTTGCTATTAATTATTATTACTAACCCCCCTATTTTCGTATCTTTTGCAATATGAGAATGTGTATTTATTTATGTATATTTATAATTTGTAATTAGAACTGCTATTATCCATATTAATCCCCCCTTCGCATTTCATTTTTTTTGCAATTTCATCTGCTATTTGTTCCGCATCTTTTGCTAACACATAATGTGTCTTTCTTTATTGGTATTTTATAATTTTGAAATCGAACTGCTAGTATCTAAATTAATCCTCTCGTTGCATTTCACTTTTCGCAATTTTATCTGCTATTTTTAATTAACATTTAAATGATCTGTTAATAGTTATTTAATTTGCTACCTTATTTTGTATTTTATTTGTAATTTATTTATATTTTTTCTATAAAGCGTAGACTGATGATGACGGCAAAGCCGTCAAAAGACGGCTATCTGAATAAAAATGCTATATTGACGAAGATGACCTCTTTTATTTCTTCGTCTAAGCTCCCGACCGGTCTCTCGGCATGTGCGGTAGTGTAGTGCATGTTAGTGTAAGTGCGTGTAGGGAATGAGGCTAGGACAAGGAAGAGGAAGGAAAGATTGCTCGCGGTCCGTGGTCCGTATGTTAGGGTACTGTTGCGGCATTCGCCTGGGGATGATCGAAAAAAACACGGAAAACTACCGATCAGAGCAGCTGGCCTCTAGAATTCTGCTCCAGAGAACGATTGAATTTGACCTAGCTGACAAGCTAGTGTTGAAACTCTTGCCACTGTTGGTAATCGAACCAAGGACCTCCCGGTCACAGCAGTGACATTTGTCGATGCACTGAGCCACCTCCCCCGGTCCTAAGAATATGAAAACTAGTAAAGGTCAACAATATTTTCCTGAGCAACCTGTAATCAATCTTCCCTCACCCATCAACCCTTTACCTATATCCCGATCATTAGCATATTGGACCGAAAACAGGTCCCCTGGATAGAATCACTGCCCATTAGATACAAATCACAGGCCAACAGGAAAACAAGGAATGCTCTTTACGCTGATCCACTATTCCACTAAATGCTCCAAATTGAAGATACTCGATAGTATTCTTAAAAATATACGATTTAGTCAAATAAATTGAATTCAAAGCAAATTATGAAAGCGTGAAGGCTGACAGTAATAAAAATGCATCATTTCAGAAGCAATTATGTCTAAAAGATTCACTTACAATTCAGGCTGAGCAACTAAGAGTATTTTTGCATCTTCAGTCCATCCCAATTAGTACCAATCAATTTACCTGTAAACAAAGAACAAATGGTATTAGTACTTAATAATTACCGACTTGCATAAATAAGGAATAAATCAATAAAATGTACATTCAACGCGTTTATTTACACTATTATGGACTTAACAAATATTGACGTACTAAAATCCGCCTCTTTGTGATTTGTGCAATCGCAAACAGTTCTGGATTTCCGTTCGAAAATTCAACCAAATAATAAGCTTTGGAAGGAAAGCAAACAATTACGCATTTTCCTATTTATTCGAGAAGTGCATGTTCATTGGTTTATTTCGATGGATGGAAAATTAGCAAGCGATTATTATTCTCCCTCTGCAGTTTTCATATAACGTTATTTGTCTTTTTGAAAATATTTACCATTTAAATGTAGGACGTTATACATGATTTTTAATGTGTTTCAATTTGCATAGTTGAGACAAACCAAAATTTATTATTAATTTTTTACAACTGGTTTGATAATTATAATTTTGTTTGATGTACGATCTGTATTTTAGTAATTTCAACTAGGTACTGGTCTTGAACGACTAACACGTTGGATTCAACGGCGAATACTTATCAACCTGTCACTAAATATTATTGTGATCGAACATTTCCTTTTATTTCTTGTTAAAAATTATGAAACTTTGTTAGTGGTTTAGTTGCAGAGTTACACCAATTACCTAAACGTAAGAGAAGATCTTAAAACACATAAGTTAATAAACTAGAATCTTGGAGGCAAAGTAGTTAAAATGGACAAAAACAGCCAAACAATTAAACAAATCAAAGAATGGAAGTACCTTGCTAACAACATGAAAATAAAGGTAGAGGAGTGATTAACTTTGAAGTGATAATCAATCCCCAGTGTGAAAATAATCCGGCAACCAAACATCCACAGACAATACTTTCGGTATTTGTTTCCTCTTCAGTGTTCTTCAAACGTTCATTGTCGACAAAATCGTTTCCTATTTCTACTGGGATAAATTGTACAATATATCCTTGTCCCCATAGTTTTTATCGCCGTCAAAACAATGCTTCACTCTACCAAACTTCCCAATTCTCTAAAATAGTCACTAAATAGTAAATATAAATGGAGGTAAAGCAAATATTCCTATACTAGTTTTGCTTAAAGTGGAGCTTTAAGGTTTAATATGGCCACAACAATCACTAGAAAATTTCCAGGAGACCAAGAAACTTCTCTATATCACTCTGCTATTCGGTCCCTAATCTAATCCGTGCTTACAGAGTCGCAAATGAAAAGGATGAGATAGATACAGTTAGTAATAGATTAGATAGATAGATAGATAGATGATAGAGAGATAGAAAGATAGAACGATAGAAGGATAGAAGGATAGGATAGAAAGATAGATAGATATAGCCGTTGGGACGGTAAATATCAATGTTTGAGAAAATGTAGTGTAGACTATCTGATCACAAGTGGTTTAAATGTTCGTGGTAAAAAGACTGAATTATGTTTTTAAATCGATTTGCGCGTCATTCATTTATATTAGTTTTTGTTATTGACTAAAAACAAGCAATTTCCGTTCAGTTGCAAGTAGTGATAGAGAAATAATCGTTAAATTGTTTAAGTGCTTTAGAAGGATAGAGTCTGTAAAATGAGATCGGATAAAATAAAAACAATAATCTTCAAACGAATCTTCATGTTAAAGTGAAAACGAGAATGAATACGTCCGAAATATTTTGATTTTGTGCTTTCACTCAAATTTTAGATCGTGATTCTTTTACCAACTACGCACTCGTATTCGTGTGAAAATAAAATTGAAGAGACATGTTATATAGAAGATTAGATATTAGAAGGCCAGTAGTAGTCAAGAGAACTACAATGAACGTTAATTAATGTTTGAAAAGAAGACAAGAGGAAAAATGGTGAGGTTCCAGTTGGTAAATAAGAAAACTGCGAAATGATTTAACAACGATTTTAAATTCTGCTGTTATCTCACATCGTAAAGAGGGTTATAAACAAAGCAATGTATGTTGTGTACTAGAGTTAGACCAATGAAAAAACAGGAGACTAAGAAAAAAATGTGGCTTAATGTCAAAATATCTTGAAAAAAGTATTACTCTCAATAAGTAATCTAACGAGATAATCTACAAACAATAAGGATTTATGTTCGAAAGGAAAAGAGATGAAGAATTACAAGAGGGAATACGCCAATCTAACACATGCAGCAGAACGAGAACTGAGAATTGCTTTAAAATATATGACTTCATTTTCTACTTTCAATTTGCATATTTTGTCTGGATAAATTGTTTGAAGAATTATTATGCCACCATACCAAATACGGCTTATCGACTTATTTTCACCTTCCACTTCTTCTGCAATATAGCATAACTTTTCATTGGGCACGTAGGACTTGTTTACCACAATAGGCCATGCGATCGTTCCTGATAGTGTAGAACAACAAGTTCCTCGAGTCACTTGATTGGAAAGTAATAGAACGCTGATTGAATCCTATCTTGGGATAATCATTGACCATATAACCCGACTTGAAATGATAGTGATCAGGTCCCTTCGCAGCACATGGATCAATTTTAAATATTAAAATTCATGAAGGTGTCGTATAAACCGAATTTCATAACTCAATATTCTCATGCATTCCATTTAAACCGAAATGTTTTATATCTGTAAAATTTTCAAGATTATAGACTAGTCCCGAAGAGATTAAATGACAGTAATCTGTACCTATTTGAAATGGAATTTTAAAGATAATTATATTTTTTCTTAAAAACACCTGTGTGAGGGATCTTATTGAAATGATCTTCAAATTCATTGAATTTAACGAAATATTTTTCGCTACATTTATGAGTAAGATTCAATGACAATTTTTCCGTAACTTTGTAAATATTTGTGGAAATTTTGTGTGAATGTGTAAGTGTAAATGTTAATAGGTACATATTTTGCAGTCCTGATGACAATTGTTTGATTTATTAAGTTATTTAAATAAATAAACTTGAAATGACGATGACGACACACTCATTTTTAGTCTAGAAAAGGGGTAGTCCTTCATGACTTCTCCTTTCCTGGGCAAATGATTTACAACAGTAGTTTGCCCTTGCCTTTTCCTATAAGAAAGAAGGTAGTTTGAGAGACTAAATGATGAAAACAGACGAATGAATTACGCATGGAATGATTTTCGTATGAGATTCGTGGGTGAGTATTCGGAACGGTGAAAATACTACGAATTTTTTCCGAAGGAATTTGCACCATCTACCATTCTCACGAAGGCCACTAAAACGTATTTCCCAAGCTGTATTATGAGAATATAAGAAGAAAGCGAGGAGCAGGAAATAAAAAGACTGTGACGGAAATGAAAATGATTATGCGGTGACGCCGAAGGAAACGTACGCGTTGCAACGTTTACGCTTGTGTGTAAAACTGCAGGCAGAAATAAAGTGAAGTTTTGAGATTCATAGTTAGCGTATTGTACTAATTTAAATTAAAATTTCAGAGACAATGAAATTATCTAAATTAAAAACATGTCAGGCAAAGCTACCTAATTTGGACATTTTTTTCTCAATGAAGATTCAATTCAAACAAAATATTCGCAAACGCCATTTACAATCGACGTATTTTCCGAGTAAAGACAACAGACAGCAAACAAAACACAAAGAGAGCAATCATGCCTGTTACCTAACTTGGACACCTAGTCTCCGAAGTAGTACCTGCAAAGAAATGCACGCGTGATTATAAAACGCATCGAAAAAAAAAGTGTTTATTGAAGAATAACAATTCAATATATAACTATAATAAAAATCTTAATAATAGCATCAGAAGATTAATAAAAGACATGTAATTGAATTCGTTGAAAAAATGAGTTTTCTTAAGAAAATATAATTGGTAACCCACATCTTTATTCAATGATTTTCACATCTCATTGAAAAGATCAAAATCATATCTAGAGGCAATAATATCATTATTTTAAATATAATTTGCCTGTCAGGTTTAAATTATTCCAAATTTTAATGAAATAAATATTTCACTAGTAAATGAAACATTAAATACTGCACTATTTTACTCGATAAAACCGCAATAGGCAATGAGATAAAAATGAACCACTGGTGGCTAGTAACTTTAGATTTTATCTCCGCAACTTATGGATGCTGGATTTCATTTTTATATGCTCAGTATGAACCTATAATGTACCTAAATCCAGACACACCCTAATATCTTCTCCCTAGCTCTCACCCTCGTCTTCGACCTCGCTCTCACCTTCGTCTTCGACCTCGCTCTCACCCTCGTCTTCGACCTCGCTCTTACCCTCGTCATCGATTTCGCTCTCATCCTCGTCTTAGACCTCGCTCTCACACTTGGCTTCGACCTCGCTCTCACCCTCGTCTTCGACCTCGCTCTCACCCTCGTCTTTGACCTCGCTCTCACCGTCGTCTTCGACCTCGCTCTCACCCTCGTCTTCGACCTCGCTCTCACCCTCGTCTTTGACCTCGCTCTCACCGTCGTCTTCGACCTCGCTCTCACCCTCGTCTTCGACCTCGCTCTCACCCTCGTCTTCGACCTCGCTCTCACCCTCGTCTTCGACTTCATTCTCACCCTCATCTTCGCCGTCACTCTCATCCTCGTTTCCGCCCTCACTCTCTTCCTCTTCTTTTTCGTTCTCATCCTCGTCTTCGACCTCGTTCTCACCCTCGTCTTCGACCTCGCTCTCACCATCGTCTTCGACCTCGCTCTCACCCTCGTCTTCGCCTACACTCTCAGCCTCGTTTCCGCCCTCTCTCTCACCCTCGTCTTCGACCTCGCTCTCACCCTCGTCTTCGACCTCGTCTTTCGACCTCGCTCTCACCATCGTCTTCGACCTCGCTCTCACCCTCGTCTTCGCCTACACTCTCAGCCTCGTTTCCGCCCTCTCTCTCACCCTCGTCTTCGACCTCGCTCTCACCCTCGTCTTCGACCTCGCTCTCACCATCGTCTTCGACCTCGCTCTCGCCATCGTCTTCGACTTCATTCTCACCCTCATCTTCGCCGTCACTCTCATCCTCGTTTCCGCCCTCACTCTCTTCCTCTTCTGTTTCGTTCTCACCCTCGTCTTCGACCTCGCTCTCACCCTCGTGTTCACGGTCGCTATCTTACTCTTCTTCGCCATCGTCACGCTCCACCCCCGTCGTCTCCACCACTCCCTCCGGATCCGCGTTTCTCTACTCCCTTCTCCGCCTCCGCCCCCTGACAGCTGCTCATCCGGTCCGCGACGCCAAGTAGCACTATGAACGCGGGGATCGTGGGGTCGCGGCGCTAGTCACCCAGCCACACGCCCTCGTATAAGGCAACGGCCCTCCCGCCACCGCCGCTCAGCTCCCTCGGACCCGACCCAGCGACTGCGCGCCGTGCACCCGAAAAAACGAAAACCGCGCCCGGTAATCACGGCGGTGAGAAACGGACAGGACGGTGCGGAACGCCGCGGAGAGCAGTTCTATCACCGGACGTGATAATTGAATCACAGCTGAGGTTATGTACGGGATTCCAATTTGCCTTGCTGCGCTGAAACGAAAAGGAAGTGGAGATGGCGGTGATGGCGATGGTCGCGGTAATTGGATAGTGGGGCGGTGTAGACAGATGGAGGAATTGGAAGTGACTATTCACACGGCGTGGCATTGACTGTGGCAATAACCGTGGCCGAGGTGTTAGGGTTGGCGTCGTTGGTGGTTGTGTTGGTAATTCGAGGTTAATGGTCATGAATATGAAAAGTCGGAAGGTAAGAAACTGATGTTGATGGAGGTGATTAAGTGGGAGTAGAAGCGGATTGGTGAGTGGCTCTTGAATGGGTGAGCAGTGTTACCACGACTGCAATAATCAGACAGCCGTGATGGCGATGAGAATTGCGGACGAGGCAACGACTGCAGCTGAAAATGGTCACAAGACAAGGGTTGATAACATGAACCCTCACAGTAAAGCAGGACGAGGCTTTTAGAATTGGTTTGAATACGTGACAAGAGTTACAGAGAGAACTATTGTTGACTGAAAGTCTGTGGAATAAAATATTAATTGCAGCAAGACAATTATAATAATTTACCAACAATGACTATAACCAAAAAAAAGATATTTCTGTGATGTAATGAATACAAGTATCATCCTGGGCTTTAACCATATAATAATTGAACGAAATGAAATGGATGAAGTAGAAAAAAGGTTGAAACAGTGTTGATTAAAATTACAAAAAATGGAATTGTTTCAACTCTTTGACGTCAATTATAATAACTTCTCAGAAGAGAACTTCTGTTGTTTGGAAGAGTATGAAATGGAATGGAATGGAATGGCAGCAATTAGCAATTTATACACTGCATTTTACAAAGAAAGCCATAAATGATATTTTTGTTATGTAGCGAATAAAATTCTTGTTTTGAGCTTAAACCATATTATAATAATGGGAGGAAATAAAATGGATGAAGAGGGAAACAAAGTTGAAAAATTTCTATGTTAAAATTATTTTAAAAATATTTTATTTCAGAATGCATCAAGCTGAAGTTACAATACAACTAAAGAAGCACAGACACTTTGTATTATACAGAATATGTGCTTGCGAAATTACAATCTAAACCCAGTGAATCGTAAAGGCCTGACTTTAAGTTCTAGCGGATGAGAATTTCCCATAGCAAATAAATAACTGGGTTTGGTTACGCCTGATTAAAAATGGTGGGGATTCATTGCTTTGAACACGAGTTTTCGTTATTGCAACCGAACAATTTGAAGGAGATGCCAAAAACACCACAAGTAGCCACAGACCGCACTGGATTTTGTTTTCCACCATTCTGTCTCAATTGTCCCAGGATCTGGCGATATTTTGATCCGTTATCAGCATATGTTGGCGATGAATTGATCCCCTATCACCATGTATTTCAACGCCCATGACATAGAAAAACTACGACAGTATTACTACAAGAGCACACAAATATCAGCGCAAAACCTCCCGACCAGAGCTGTTCTGCCACTGGATTGAGGAGCGGAACATAAGTTTCACAGAACTAGCTCAAGCTCTGGCAGTAAAATGGACTCGTGGAGCCTGACTTGCCATGTGATCAAGATTGATAAGAACGTGTCATTACCGGAGGCAATTTCAACTTATTCGATAGCAGTGTAAGGAGAAAACGGTAACCGTGGTGGAAGTACGGCCGACAAGAAATGAAGCGGCGGACACGTCCTGACATCTCATTCTTCGCGGCGATGCACACGAGATCTCAGCAATCAGATGAGGGTTTGTTCGAGGCCGTGTTTCTTTTTCAAGTAGGCGCAAAAAGCGAATGCTATGTAGATGTTATTGATTACGCAAGAAGGGAGATGACGACGGTTCCCGATGAAGGTGAGCAAGGAACTGCACGACGATTGAGAAGTGATCAATCAACAAGACAGCGACGTGGGCTCACTCTGTGCGAGTAGTTTCCTTGTGTATGCTCCGTGAGCGGCCGTGCGGTGCCTTGTCTTTACGCATGTCAATGAACTCGTACGTGTGGGAAGGAGGATGAGCCACTAAGAGCAGGTTTCAAGAGTACAAGTCTTACCTGTTCGCATATACTTGTACGACATTGGGAATAATTATATGCACGTGTCCATAAACACATTCAAATGTATGTTTTCATTGCATGTTAAAATCGGGTATCTGTAGATTTCTATGAACTGTTATTTACGATACGAGTTTATTAGTATTAATAAAATTCGTACAGTTGTACTATTCTACTGTGAGTATATTTACGTCCATGAACATCCACGTTCATCGCATAATAGTCTCGTATATATCTGCATTCTTCAAAATTGTACAATAATTTATTATCATTTATCTTTCATTTATTTTTCAAGCACTTACTATATTTATGTTCTATTCCACGTAATTTAGTAAGTATTCACGGAGATATATTACGATTCATCTATCTTAGGAGATGGGATGTGTCCATTTGCAATAAAACGTACTATGCTCGCACTTTTTCTTGATCCTCGAGCTCCCTAGTCCTCGCTCAGCCCAGCATAGCACGGCCCGGTAGAAAATATGAACTCCATTCGGGACGTCACGGTTCAGTTTGCAGTGCTGCCCACCGTCTTCCTTTGCAATGCGGATTTCCTAGCTTTCAGTCTCTCTTTCTATCGACTTGTGCATACCATGTTCCTTCTTGTTACTCAATTATTTCTATAACTATTAATTATTTCTTCAGAATTAAAAAAAATCTTCCATCGTTACGTGCATTTTCTATTTATTCATATTTGTATTGTATTAATTGTCACTGCTGTACCTCTGACCGGGAGGTCCTAGGTTCGATTCCTGACGACGGCAGGATTTCGGACTCTAGCTTTTCAGCTAGGTCGAATTCAGTCGCTGTCTGGAGAAGAATTATAGCGGCCTGCTGCTCTGATCGGTAGTTTTCCGTGGTTTCTCCGATCAACACCAGGCGAATGCCGGAGCAGTTCCCTACCAAACGGGCCACGGACCGCGCGCGATCTGTCCTTCCTCTTCCTTGTCCTATATTTCCCCTCACACACACTCTTACACTAACATGCACTACACTACCACATATTCCGGGAGACCGGTTGGGAGCTAAGAGCTTGTCTCGGCTGGGGCGGTGCTCCGCTGGTGGGAGAGTCCTGGTTATGGGGAAATCCCACTAGCCATCTCCAGAGGAAAGCATGCACTACACTAACGGGACGAATGACCAGAGCAGTTAACGCGCCCGGAAACACGAAAAAATCAATCAATCAATATTGTATTAATCCTTAATTATAGAGTATAAACAAGCAGGTTTACGTATAACGAACTTCCTTGACTTAAACATCGCAGATCGTTTTAAGTAAGTAAACAAAGAATGGAGGTTGATGTACGTAGTAATTGAAATTATTGAAAATACGTAAACATATTAAATTAGCTTACAAGACGAGTATTAATGAACTGGCTTCTTAAATTCAAATTTAATTCATGAATAGTCCTATTAAACTCCACTCGTGCTTTGGAAATTCTCAGATAAATCGTTGCTTCGCGACTCGAGGTTTTATCTATAATTCCTTAAGCACTCGTAAAATTACCTATTACAATTCCTTTTTTTTGTCTAATTCATGATAGATGTAAACTTAATAAATGTAACTTCATTATCTGTGCACATCTTTTAGAATTCAGTGGGAAATGTAGTTATTCAAATAATCGTTCTCTATGATGTCGTTGCAGGAAGACATTCTGGAGACCATGGATACCTCCTTAATGAATATTAGGTAGTGTCATAATAATTACCCGTTTCGGAACTTTCATTGAACTAATTGGTTAGTCCTTCAACCCGACATTATTCCTTGACGAAGGACGTGATGAGGGATAAGAGCCCAAATTTATTGCTGATTTACCCTTGAAAATAGATTTTATTTCATCGGGACGAATATATTTTTAACAATCCTTGCAAAAACGCTAATTTTCTTTCTGTATTAAAAATTCAAGTAGTGTATGGCCTAGGGTAGGGATCACAGAATTTTGAAAACGCGCACAGAATTCACTTCTCCCCATAGCACGTCACACACAGTTTTTAACTGTTTTTGACGTAAAATAAATAAATAGATATGTGATGAATTAACAACACCAAAAATGTTTTTAAACCTTATTCCCACCTTTAATTTCTCATTGTAAACATCATTACCGTCACGATTTCCGAGTTACGCTATTGTAGTAATGTTAGTAAAACTACAGAATCTTCGTACTTTCATCTCACAAGTATGTCACAAAAGCAATTTGCATAGGGAAAGTTTGTATCTACACCTGACTAAGACCTCCAAGGGAAAGAAAAGAGAGAGGGGGAAGAAAGAGAAAAGGAGAGTAAGATAGGAAAACAGAAAGAAAGAACAAATTATCCATCTGTTTTTTTAGAGATACAATCCAAGAATTATCTCTTAAGTGGAATTGAAACCTTTCCGAGAAAGTTAGACAAAATGTTTCTTTTATTGATTTTACATTTTCTTCAACGAGTTCAGTTTTAGGAAAGCGGAGTCTGTGTCAGCACATTTGCGGAACCGAACATTTTAAGAATCTCACTCGCTCCAGGGCGTTTCTAAATTGAGTTTCTTTGAAACGCTTGCACTTCCTAGAATTCGGTAGCGCTCTTTAAAATCTTTCACACTTTCCTAGAAGCTTCATACATCGATGAGACGCCGCATTGACCAGTGATATCACAATTAAGTTTATGTATTACAGGAATCGTTTGTTTAAATTTATGACACCTTTGTAAATCAAAGAAAATATACATTCAATTAAAAATACTTAAATATGTATTCACTGTTAACAACAAATCGTGAATAATATTAATTTTATAGTTATTAAAAACTGTTATTTCGTTTAGCAGTGTACTCCTCTTAAAACGAAGGTCATTAATGATATTATCTCGTCTTATGTTATTAATAAGGATCCAACGTTTTCCACCAAGAATTATCTTTGAAGTGGAATTGAAATCTTTCCGAAAAAGTTAGACAAAATATTTCTTTTATTAATTTTACATTTTCTTCAAACGAGTTCAGTTTTAAGAAAGTGGAGTCAGTGTCAGCAGATTTGCGGCTGTTTTCTTTGATGTTTCTTTGTTAATTGTGAAAAGGGCCAACTCTGAATCATACACCAAAAAAACATTACAAATAACAATGTATTATGTCCTGTCTGTACACCATCTAAAGATGTCACGACGAATGGCAAACACGCAGACTACTTTAGTCCAAATGAGACATTCGTGTTGACTAAAAAGGAACGCACGTGTGCACTTGTTGATCCTTTAGGAGTCACGTGTTGATGCACGAAGTCTGATCACTAATTGGACAAAGAACTCTCGTTGAATGCCAATACAGTTCAGTCAAGTATGGATCTCAGCCGCGACGCTAAGTGAATGTGATACTACAAGATATTAAGCAGCAATATTTAGTGGAACAGGGAGATTCTGAAGATCATGGATCCCTCCTTAATGAGTTCTAGATAGTGTCATAATAATTACCCGTTTCGGAACTTTAATTGAACTAATTGGTTAGTTCTTCAACCCGATGCGAATAATTTCCTAATATAGAGAATTAGTTTTTTCAAATGTAAAATTCAAGCACGAGAACATATGAAAAGTCTGTGCCACAGGATGAATATAAGTTTATATTATCTTTCCTATGACCTTTCATTTCTAGTAACCTCTGAATTAATCCAACATCTGTGGATAACACGCAACTGTCAACGTTTAACGTTCGCCAATCATTGAGCAACGAAAATAAAAAAGTAATGGGATTGAATTCCACACTGCACTATGGAAATCAATTGCAAATTACTACATCGCAGGCGACACACAAAAACATGGTTAGATATTTAGATATTTATTTTGTCAAAAACAGTAAACACTGTATGTGACGTATGGGGGAGAAAATCATGTGCGCACGCCTTCTTGAGTTTCAGAATCCATTCCCAACAATGTAACTATTAATAGTTGAAAGATGGAAAATAATAGTAATAATAATAATAATAATAATAACAATAATAATAACAACAATAATAATAATAATAATAATAATAATAATAATAATAATAATAATAATAAATTTTAAAAAGCGAGAGATTAACGTTTCAAAATCTTGGTTACCAATGTTTTTAGCATACATAGAGAAAACAAAAAAAGCCGTTTCCGTTTTTAAATCGAGATAAAAGCGAAGATTTTAACCCACCGAGTCTATTATTTACGTACTCAGTCGTCTGTGGTTTAGCACTTGTTTAAATGTCACCTTGTCAGGGAATTTCTTTATAAGAAATATTATTCTTGTGATTATTTATATACAATCTACTGCTACAATTCATTCGGTTTGATTTCCTTTGGTTTTGGAATTAAAAACTGCAATTAAAATCCTTATCGGTTCCCGAGAGTGGATTTTCATCTCTCTTTTGGTTATACTACGTTGATGTAACCGCACAGTATTAGGGAAACATATAATTGTAACAAAATTTAAGTAGTCAATGTTGATATTCCGTCACGCCATAACTGCAACCGTTAGAAGAGTTGCGACAAGGCCATCTTTAGTACTGACAAGTACTGAAGTGTGTGTGTTAGGGGAGAGGATAGGACAAGGAAGAAGGACAGATTGCGCGCGGTCCGTAGCCCGTTTGTGAGGGTACTGCTCCCGCATTCGCCTGGTTTTGACCGGAGAAACCACGGAAAACTACCGATCAACGCAGCCGAATGCTAGAATTCTCCTCCAGACCGCGACTGAATTTGACCTAGCTGACTAATTCAGACCTAGTTCGACTTAGCTAGTGTCGAAACTCCTGCCGCCGTCGGGATTCCAACTTAAGGCCTCCCGGTCAGAGGCGCTGTAGGGACATCAGCTGACGCGCTGAGCTCCCTCAGCCGGTTTACCTATTCGAGTGCGTGCCTCTCCGCGCGTTTGAGAGGAGCGGCGTGCGACGAGTGGCGAGCGTCGGCGCGGCGTCGGCGATCGAAGTCGCGTTCCCAGTCGCGTCACGGCGCGACCCCAGCGCTCCCCGGCGGCGCGTCCACCATCCACACCCACGTCGCGGAGCGCGAAGGCATTCCTGCGCGCGCTCGCCCAATCCCCAGACCCCACCTACTCAGCGGGCGCTCGCACGCGGCGGATTAGGGAACTTTTTGGGATCGGCGCTTGGCGCGGGTCGAGCGAGGTACGCGATGATCCGTCACGGGCAACGGACGGTGCGGTGGTTGGTGTAAGCAAGGTCCTAGGTAGGGAGATATGCTAATGAGCAGATGTTGGTTGATTAGTGATTCCAGGGGCGGCTACTGCTAAAGTCCCGTACGTTTAGTGCATTTTTTTTATCGCGGGAGGTGGCGGTGATATTCCCACTTTGGATGGACAGATCCGGTGCAAAACTAAGTCGGCTATGGGGAATTTCCACAACCAGGTATCTCCCACCAGTACCCACTGGTCACCACCCCAGCAGGGACAAGATCTAAGCTCCCGATCGGTCTCCCCGATCGGCATGTGTCGTAGTGTAGTGGTCCTAAGTGTGTGTAAGGGTAGAATAGGACTAAGAATGGGAAGGAAAGATCGCGCGCGGCCCGCGGCCCGTTTTGTATTTAAGTGGTATTAAAATTTATTTTTGATAACGAAAAAATATTGAATATTCTTAAATTTGACAGTACAAATTAATGCAAATCATTTGAAACACATCTCCCATCATAGTATATTGAAAATACAATAGAATTCTCTGTATAAATAAAATGGAGTGAATGTCACTGATTTCAATATAATTGCATTTTATTATCTTAAATGCTTATTTAGATTGTGTAAAAACATATTCCAATATTTTTACGATGTCTCTCTATTGGTCTGCCGTTCTGTGTGTCCGTTTGCTTATCAGGATGTATCTTTAGAACTGCTGAACCGATTTTAATGTTGTTTCACTGGAATGAACAGAGCTTTTGCGGACATAACGTAGGCTACGCCATTCTTTAAATTAATTTCTTTCTTATATAAAAATAATTTTTATTTGATAGTTTGCTTACCACAAATTTACAGTTTCTTGTGTTTTAATGATAATTTGGGCAAGTGTCTATCAAAACAAGAGTTAAGATGCCAAGATGTTTTGCAAAAGTGACCCGTATTCTCTTTCCATTTCCCTTAGATCAACATTAAATTGTGCAATCATTCAGATTTTCTATTATTTAGAAGAGGGTTAAGAAATCCGTCAAAACATTAACGGTTCTTTAAGACTTTAAAACCTTATTAATTTATAGTAAAAAAACGGCAGAGGTGGCTCAAGACGCTTGAGTCCCTACTATGTGGCAGGATTTTCGACACTATCTAGATAGTTATGTCGAGTTCAGACTATGTCTGCAGGAGAATTCTACTGGGTGGCTACTCCGATTGACAGTTTTCCATGATTTCTCCGAATAATACTAGGTGAATGCCGAAGCAGTGCTCTAACAAATAGGCCGCGGACCGCCAGCGACCTTTACTTTCTCTTCAGGTGACTCACAGCATTAACTGATGTCACCCCAGTGCCTTTGACCAGAAGATACTACGGTGAAGGATATTGGACACTCACTTGGTCGAATTGAGTCGGTGTCTGGAGGAGTTTTCGTGTTTTCTTCCGATCAACACTAGGTGAGTGTCGGATCAGTACCCCGACAAACAACACCATGGACCGCCCAAAAAGTTACGTTCTTTTCTTCCTCTTTTTTGTTTTATCCTCGCCCCTTACACACATTAACATGCAGAACCCCGAGAAAGCAGTCAGAAGCTTAGAGCTTGTCCTGGCTGGGACGGTGTCACACTGAGGGGTGATCTCTGGTTGGAGAAATCATCTCTAGCCGATGGTAGGATTTCACCAACACCATCACCTCTCGATGAATCACATACACTCCATTAATGGAACCAATTATCTTAATAGTTGACGCGACCGGTATCACTGATCAATCAATCTAGTTAAAATAATGTTACGGGAAGATGACTGGAATTAAACAAACATTATGCCTCTGTTTACTGCCCGTAGCAATGGTGATCGTAATGAACACGCCAGGGTAGAATGTTCACGGGGATAAGTACAAGATATGGCGAAGCAGGACAGAGCGAGTCAGATAGGAAGGAGTAGGATGAGTAGGGCAATGGGGTGGAGGGCAGAGCAAGTTTGGCCAGGTTGGGGATACACTATAGATATAATTCATTTTTCCCTGTTTAATAGACGATTGCAAAAAATAAATACACTTAAAACGTGAAGCATTTCTGCTAGTCTTGAATATCAATGATTGCCAAGTTATTCTTAGGTGTGTTATAGTAAAATTAAGAAAAACACTACATTTACTTGATTTCTAATTTTTCTAGGTGCGGTGTTCGGTAATTTTTTTCGCTAGTACCACAAAATCAAAGGTTTATCTCGTTTGCAGATACAATTTATTTCTATTACGTGTGAGCGAAAATAATTTGCAATTAAAAGCAACGCACGTAGCTATCTTTTATTTGTATACAACTATATAGAGTAAAAGCGAGGGTGTTTATTCTGTTCAAAAAATGCTCACATAGTACTTGTTACTTTGGGAATAAACAAAGGAATTCGAATTTTGGTTTGATATCTGTAATTTAGAGTCGTTGGTCATGATCTTCCTTTATGTGTTCATGTTCCATAGAAATGAACTGCACACGTATGGAACACGTTTGGTATTTAACCCTTCATCGCAGAATGCCAACCTCTAATCTCTATTTTCGGGTCTACATACTTTCACATCTAGGGATTTTTCTTTGTTCAGTGGGATACCGCCTTAAGTTGCAATGCAGACAGTTTTTTTCGGGGCGGATACTCAAACGTGTAAGTCGTATGCCGGGGTGATCCCCAGTATTGCATCCCAGACGTTTAAAGAAAAAAAGAACGCTCGTTTCGGGGTTAGAATTGGTGTTATTAGCAATCCATCCCTTCAGCTAATTTTATTTAATTATTTACTTTTTTATTAAATATGGTATTAGTGTCATGTAATTCGGTATTATGTTCTCTATCCTTACAAAATATTTTAAAATGGAGCTGCTTTTGAGAAATTCTTTTACAGAATTTTTTATTATCAAAGTTTGTCTCAAATTATGCAAAAACTACTCATATTTTAAGAAAAGTACTGGATATTGTTTAGAGATCAAATTTATAAGAATAAATTTCATTAAATAAAATATACAACTTCAATAGAGTAGATGGAGGAGATAGTAAAAATACTAGAGTTTTGCATTTCTCAAAAATTCCAAGTTTTCCATGAAATTTTGATCTATATATTTTTTATAAGAGCACTTGCACAAGAGCATTTTAAAAATTCAAGATTTTTTTCGAAAAGCTTGAAAATATCCCTGAGGTTACATGTAAATTACCCCCCAAAATGAATTCGTTGGCCCTTCAATTTGACTACATAAATCGAAGTAACTTTTTTTGGGAATATCAAGCGGTCAAGTGGGCCTTTGGGTTAATCACAACCCAAAGGACGGATATTCTGATAAAATGTCAAACAATAAAGAAAAACAGGTTTTAATCGAAAACCGCATATTTTAATCGAAATACTTTGATATATTTTTCGATACGTTACATAAATTTCTCTTTTCTAGATATTTATTCCGTGTGTACAAGTAAACGAGAAAATAAAAATTCTAAACTAATCTGAAAACTTCTATTTACCCCGAAGATTTACAACTGTCAATTTATTTCAATGTTTCTCGAAGAACAACTTTAGCGCAAGCCTTGTTTCACGTTTGAAAAAATATTATTTCGAATAAACGTGCAAATGTGCTTCCATTTAGTCGTACATTAGTAGCTGTGTCATGCCGGGAAGCTGTAATGAGAACTTTGGCGTCCTGCCACGACGATATTCTTATTTTACGAGTGTATTTCTAGTTTTAAGTGTTTTCTATTTTTATTTCCATATCCATAAACAAATCCTAAAGATGAGATAAAGATGAGACGTATATGTATGTTGCATGTATGGTCCCTTCCGGCGTGAAATCATCTATCGGTTAGAACTGTGGGGCACGTTTTTCTTCGTGGGAATTGTTTCTTAGGTTTGTGACGACCTATTTTTAAGTGATGGGCCGTTTGAAAGGTAATGACTCGATAATGAGACAAGTATCTGTATAAGGAGCCTGATTCGTAACATTAGAAAGAGACACGAGGGAGGTGGGACGACGGTCATTGAGTTTTCTCGTGTATGGTTCCTTGGGTCAATCGGTCAGAGGTGTCTGCCCCGCCACCTATCCTACTTCGAGTCAATAGTCCACTTAGTTTGCAATTAACGGTGCTTAAACCTAAGAAGGCAGAGGATTAGTCCTAGCCAGAAGTATTTAACAGCGACTGGTCCCTAAATTTTCGTGAAATTTCTCAACGACTTGGCGTTGCGTCTAGTCGTAAGAAACGTCTTGACGTAGATGCCCGTGGGAATTGAGGAGAAAAGCATTATATTAACATTTTGAGCCCATTGAGAGAAACATTAGTACAGCGTTAGCATTTTGTAATCATTCAGATACGGATCATTCCAATGTTTAATCATCCTATCACATAAAAATTAACTCACTGGTAGAGAAATATACTTTATGAGTGAGTTAATATTTCTTATTGAATTAACAAACTAAATTACTAAATTACTGACTTAACTACCACGATTAATTATTTAAATGAACATCTAATAATTTAACACTCTTTTTTTTAAATATAATGTTTTTATTACGCAGGAACTTTAGAAATAAGTGTATACTTTTTATACATATTGAAAGTTTGTTCGGTTGTATGTTTTTTATGGTATGGAGATCGAATTATCATTTTTATTTTATTAGTTCTATCATCTCGTATGAAATCATTATGTAAAGTTATCATTCTTCAACATTGATTTGATTTAATATATTTTCATCACTGTATTAAACAGAATCAAATAAATACTTGTGATTGCTGTGTATCTTTTACATCATTATGAATCACGTTACTTACACATATATATCATTTAAAAATATGTCTAGTAAGAGGGTTTAACATAAAAAATATAATATAGGAAATACGAGTTGAGGAAGTACCTCAGTAGAAACTATTTTAACTCTTGCAGTGTCATAATGAGAACTAAACTTCATTAATTCAACGACGCCCACTGTGGTTATGCGTTTGTCAACGATACCATCTTTCTCATACATAAGTGCATATGCTCACTTTTATTACCTCCTGGTTTTCAGTACTCACGTTTTATTACGCCTAGGAGAAATGTTCTGAAAATTGCAAGACTTGACTTACTCTTTCTGAGGCTGTGACAAACATATCTGCGAAAATATTACTAGTCCTGTCAGTCCTACGCATCGTGCGATATAATTGACTGTGGCCACGAGGGCTATAAATGTATTCAGACGTTAATTTGGAGTGAGATAGATTTCTGTGGCTGCGTCGGACTTCGTAGAGTAGGTTTAATCTGTTCTGTCAAAATATGTATTAAGCATTTCATGAATCACTGGCTCTCCACGTACAACATAAAGGAATGTACTCCGTATTGCGTACTCCGTACTCCGTATTATAATCCATTAACAGGTAGATTAAAAAAAGCATGCATTTCAGAAACTAAAACTACATATGAGCATTAGAATTTAAAATTGCACATTTTAATTGGTGAGAAATATTATGTAGGCGTGCCCTAATAAATATAAACCTTCATTCTTTGTGTTATCTTACACGATAATTTGCCTTACAAAAATAATGATTTTGAAATATAGTTCGTGGTAATTTACTGCTAATTTAAAATATTATTCCTGTACCATTTGTTACAAGTATAATGAAGTGTTTTACATCCACAAGGAGAATCTATGGAACAGGTGGAACTATAAAGTAAACGCCAATATAACTTGTAACAAACACGTGTCATTGGCAAAGCCGAACTGACGTCCCAACCTTCCATGTCGATTGCCACTGAGAAGTCATGAAGTCACGAACGGTCAACTCATTTGAACACAACATATAATACAGGAATGTCTGCAATAAAAGAATGATTTTATTGAAATAAAACCTGAAGTTTAGAATATTAACGTAACAGAAATACTTTAAGTCTGAAACTTATAAACAATAGAATGATATTCAACCTTTAAAATTGGAATTCAATAATTCAAGTGATAAAACTCAAAACTTTACGTTTATTTTGAAAAGCGCGAGGAGGTACAAAGATTTGGGATTTACCTACTGCTTGTACAGTGTAATTCAGCAAGTTGCTATTTCAACTAAGCTATATGTGCTAGTCATAATAACGACGATGATAACAATTATATTAATATTTATTATTATTATTATTATTATTATTATTATTATTATTATTATTATTATTATTATAAAAATCGTTAATGTAATAATTTTCATAGTTGGAGGGTGCCCCCAACTTGGATGCTCAACTTTTAGTATTTTGCGTGAGTTGGTGTGTGATACATATGGAAATAATATATTAGAAAGAAAATAAGACACGTTTTGCTTCTTCACTATCCAGAACATTTTCAAATGTTGATGAAATGAAGGAAACGTATTGTATTGTAGATTGATGGTAAGTTTGAGTAGCAACACTATGACAAGCGAGAATGACAACAATCTACTGATATTTCCATTGATTGAAAATTGCAAATAATTTGAGAGTTGATTGTGCTTGACCGCTGCGATATGAAAAATGTGAATAGGAAAAAATCCAATCCCAATTAGAAACCACATGTGCTCGAAAACAGCAAAGCATTAAGCGCCCCGCAACAACAACTCAACTTTCCAAAGCTATTCATCCACCAACCGAATAACGACACTCAGCTTTTAACTTTAAATGATTTCGCACATGAAACAAATGTGACTCTCACAAAAGACCATTCACGTTTCCAAGAGGTGCATTGTGCTTTACAAAACATAGCGGCGCTTTTTCTTTCCGTTCACTTCACGTCACCTCGCCACCAGATGGAGTGTGCCGAAAACAGATTGCAATCCAAATGCCTCAAGCGCGAAAGATTAAATAACTCCTCCGCCAGGGGACTGGGCACAGCTCCTGGAGCAGGGAGAATAACGAGGCAAGGAGGGGCGGGGCAGGGCGGGGCGGGGCGAGGCGGGGCGGGGCGGGGTGGGGCGGGGCGGGGCCGGGCGGGGCGGGGCGGGGCGGGGCGGGGCGGGGTGGGGCGGGGCAGGGTGGGGCGGGGCGGGGCGTGGTGGGGTGGGGTGGGGCGGGGCCTGGCGGGGAGGACCGGGGCGGGACGAGGCGAGGCGACGGCCGGGCAGCGAGGGCGGCCAGAAGCTCCGGGAGGTGGAGAGAGCGTGGCGAATTAGTATGTCGGCCGCGCGCTGCATCTAAATAACTCACGGCGGCGGCAGCGGCGGCGGCAGCGGCGGCGGCAGCGGCGGCGGCAGCGGCGGCGGCGGCGGCGGCGGCAGCGGTGGCGGCAGCGGTGGCGGCAGCGGTGGCGGCAGCGGTGGCGGCAGCGGCGGCGGCAGCGGCGGCGGCGGCGGTGGTGGTGTTGGTGCGATGGTGTTGCGAAGGTGGAAGTGGTAGAAGTAATGGTGGTGGTGAAGTACAAGGGGGTGGAGATGGTGGTGGTGGTGGAGGTGGTAGAGACCAGAGTGACCATGACGGTGTAGAGTGTTACCGATGACGGTGAAGACGGGGATGATGGTAATAGAACTGGTGAGATTGTTGGTGGAGATGTTGGTGTTAGTGATGGCGGGGAGGATGGGAGTGTGATGGGTATGGTTGCAATGGCAGCGGCTCTAGCAGAACTGGCGATAGTGACGGTTTGGAGGAGGAGTTGCCGGTGGTTATGGCTGAAGTGATAAATAGTGAAGTGGGATGGGGAATGGGGTGAGGCAAGAATGGTGGAGGGGACCTGGGCAAATGGATTGAATTCACAGTAGTGGTGACAGTGTCTCTTACAAGGACGTTGGTAAAGATAAGAGACAGGCACTGACTGGTAAAGAAGAGTACATAGATGGGGATAAAATGGGGGATAAAGCGGAGGACAAAGCGGGGACAAAGCGGAAACAAAGTGCGGGACAAAGTGGGGGACAAAGCGGTGGACAAAGCGGTGAACAAAACGGAGGACAAAGTGGGGTCAAAGGGGAACCATCAGGGGACAAAACAGGGGACACAGGCGAGGACACACACGGGCACACTGACGGGAACGCTGACAGGGATATAAACAGAGAGAGCAGGGGACACAGTCGGACACATTCAGGGACAAACCGTGAACACAGAGGAGTCGGACGGCAGAGTCGAGTGCGGAGTCAGAAAAGTGAACTGGGACTAGTTCGAATTCGGAGTCGGAGACCGGGAAACGAACGGAATGATCACAGAGAAGAGTGGAGTACTTGGAGAGGGTGGGGACGATTGGGCGATAAGAGCGTGTTGGATTGTGACAAGGAGCGTGACGAAAATGGGGACAGCGACGGTGGATGATTGATTGATTGATTGATTTTTTCGTGTTTCCGGATGCTTCAACTGTTTCGGTCATTAGTCCCGTTAGTGTAGTGCATGTTTTCTTCCCGTGAGATGGCGGTGATTTTCCCTCGCTGGATGGCGAGATGCGGCGCCAACCTACCGTCAGCTAGTGGGGTTTCCCCATAACCAGGACTCTCCCACCAGCGAGGCACCGCCCCAGTCGGGACAAGCTCTAAGCTCCCGACCGGTCTCCCGGAATATGTGGTAGTGTAGTGCATGTTAGTGTAAGTGTGTGTCTAAGAGGAGAGGATAGGACAAGGAAGAGGAAGGACAGATCGCGCGCGGTCCGTGGCCCGTTTGGTAAGGTACTGCTTCAGCATTCGCCTGGTATTGATCGGAGAAACCACGGAAAACTACCGATCAGAGCAGCCGGCCGCTAGAATTCTCCTCCAGACAGCGACTGAACTCGACCTAGCTGAAAAGCTAGTGTCGAAAATCCTGCCGCCGTGGGGAGCGGGAACCTAGGCCCTCCCGGTCAGAGGCGCTGCAGTGACATCAGTTGATGCACTGAGCTACCACTCCCGGTGCGCCGGTGGCAGTGGCGACGGCAAGAGCGCGCTTGATAGTGCGCGAGGGGTGGGGGGTTGGGTGGAGGCGGCAGGGAGGTGATCTGCCGCGGCGCGGGCGCGGCCTCAGAAGGACGCGCCTTCGACAAATCCGCGCGCCGGAACCCGTTCCCGGCATAATTCGGGCGCTCAACTGGTCGTTGGCGGGGCGGGCCCGCGTGATGGACGGGCTACTGGGGCGCTGGCCAGCGAGGGAGGAGGCGGCGAGGAAAAGAGGTGATAATAACAGGGGCAACAGCAGAAGAAATAATAATAATAATAGGGCTATGGATCGCAATGCGTGCTCGTTACAGACTGAAATAATTTTCCCCATAGAATTTGATTGATTGTTTGATTGATGTTTCCGGGCACGTCATCTGCTATGTTCATTAGACCAGTAAATGTAGTGAATATTTTAACTCGTGGTGTAGCGATTTTCCGCTCTCACTGAATGGTGAGATCCGCGCTGGCCTACCGTCGGCTTCCGGGGGATTTTCTCTCACGACATTTTCCCCGTAGCGGATCACCGCCCTAGCCAGGACAAACTCTAAGCTCCTGGCTGGTCTCATGACATGTGTGGCAGTGTAGTGATGTGTGTGTACGGGGAGAGGCCAGAATAAGAAAGAGGAAGGAATGATCTCGTGCGGTCTGATGTCAGTTTTTTAGGATTCTGCACCGGCATTAGCATGGCGCTGATTGTAGAAAACTCTGGAAACTATCGATCAGAGCAGACTAGAAGTTTCCTCCAGACTTCCGCTGAAATTCAAATAACCGTGGAAATTCTCGTAGTATCTAAAATCCGACACCAACCCCATGAATTTCCGAACAGAGTCATTGCAGAATAAGTGGCAGCGGCTCCGTGGTAGATTCAGCCAGTATTGACTTCGAAACAAATAAGCAGTCTATTGTTCTTGAGAATCATACGATGTTAAATATTATTTAAGTCCACGTTTCAACTCAACAGTATTGGACATTGAGAAGTTTCTTTAGAGTACGAAACAAATCCGTAGGAAAACTTTGACCCGTAAATTGCTAGAATATTGAATTGAAAAATTGAATTGAATAGAAATTCTTATGAAAACTTTGGCCCCTAAATTGCTAGAATATTGAATTGAAAAATTGAATTGAATAGAAATTCGTAAGAAAACTTTTACCCGTAAATTGCTAGAAAATTAAGTATTTTTCCAGGCTTTGTATTACCCACATTAAGAAGCCACACAATAACGTTTTATCTCTGGCTCAAGAGGAATTCTGACGAAAGGAATGCTAGTTAGTGGTTAACCGACGTCCTTCTTACGTGCGATATTTCCCGCCGGAATTTCCCGCAGAAAATGCCTGCTGCAACGGTTCCGTCGAAGACTTTTCACACGCTGCGTTTTCCATTTGACTTTCGGGATCTGCATCTTGGTCTTGATTACCCAGTCATTTTCTTTCTCTCCTTCCCCTGCACAGGTCGGGAAATAAATTCATTCTTACAATTCGTATTATGGCTCCAGAGGTGGCAAAGAGGTCGTTGTGAAGCTAAAAAAATACTTAATTTTTCAAATTCCTCCCTGAAATATTTTCTCTAAGTATAGTACTGCGACAATGCAAATATTCCCCAGATTTACTTTATAGTAGCGCCGTCGGCCACAAAAAGAGAGACAGGTAAACGTAAGTAATGCAATGTCTTAATGGACTGTATATCTATACAAATAAAGGTGAATTCAACATGTAATCGACATGAATTCCACAAAAAGGATTGTACGAATAGATACGAAAAATTTGCAGGCTCTTCTTCACGATTTGACGCAGTGTTCTTGCAAAGTTTGGTAAAAATTAATTCAACGCAAATGCAGAAAATAAATAATTTAAATAATATGCTGGTAGATGCACCGCGATCATTATTTTTCGACTTTCACTAAGAGATAGGTTCCTAATATATTCTGCTAGAGACCAGCAGCGGTGCGGTAGAACCTCTGTGTAGGTATAGCCGTACCATAGAGACAAGAAGTAAATCTGTGGCCGTACCGTTCACCGTTTGCGATAAAACTTGGTCAACTTATTGCTTGCATTTGTAGGAAGGTTATAGGCATAGTACAATTATTGTAACTCCGATAGATGGCGCTGCAGCACAAAATGTCGCTTTATTTAAATGCAATTTCCCATACACCAGAACTTCATTGTTGCTGAGCGTTGCCGTGTGACATGGGGAAAGGTTGAGAAGAACAGGAGGAGCGAGCGGCACAAGATGAAGAGATAAGAGGGAAAAAGAGAAGGAAAGACAGAAAAAAGAGAGGGAAAACAGACGGAGGATAAAAGAGAGAGGGAGCGGAGAGAGGGAGCGAAGAGAGGCAGGGAAAGCGAGAGAGAAAAGGGAGAAAAAGAGCGGAGAGAGGGAATAAGAGACAAGGAAAGAGAGTGAAAGAGGGGGAAAGAGAGGCAAGAAAGAGAAAAAGAGGGAGAAAGGGAAAGAGAGTGATGGAAAAGAAGAGAGGGAAAGAGAGATGGAAAAGAAGAAAGGAACAGAGAGAGAGGGTAAAAGGTAGAGGGGGAAATAGAGAGAAAAAGATGGAAAGAGAGGAGAGAAAGAGAGGGAGAAAAGTGAGGGAGAAGAGAGAGGGGAAAAGATGGAAGGACAAGAGAGAGAAAGATATAGGAAGAAGGGAGAGAAAGAGAGGAGAGGGAGAAAGAGAGGGGATAAGAGAGGAGGAAAGAGTTAACGAGAGAGGGGTAAATAGAGAGATGAAAAAAGGGAAAAAATGAGAGGGAAATAGAGAGAGAGAGAGGGGGAGAGAAAATGAAATAAGGTAACTCTTAAGTAAGAATAAAGAAAAGATAACTCTTTGAAATTTCAAACGATATTTCCATTATTACATCTTCTGCGACAGCAAGGCATCGGGTAGACGCTAGTAGTGAATAAATTAGTTATCCACATTTCTGTGATTTAAATATGATGTGTCACATGAACATCAAACTTCACTATTTCTGAAATTTGCAAGCTACTAATTTTGTTTTTACAGAGGAACATATTTAATATTTTTTTTAAATAATTTGTTAATATACTGTACTATCCGACAAGCAAGGAAGAGTTTTCATGAAATGTTGCACAGCCCTTCTACTTCATACTCTTTAATCTACGTAGGCGAATCAAAACGTTACATTAGCTCGCTGTAACAGCACGCTGTGTGTCGTTACCGTTGCCAATGCGGAGCAAGCTACAGTCACTGCTGTCACGTCCGATAGGAATGTTGGTGGGGTATCCTGTCGTGTTGTGTGTGTAGAGCGGGCTAGGCTCAATGGCGCATCAACAGGCTGTTCACTCCATATTGGAGCTGCGTTTGTATTCTCAAACATTGAACCGGTTGCGTAAGGCAATTAAAGAAAAGCGGCAGGGGAAATTGGACATAGGCGTGATTTTGTTGAACAATAACGGAATGCCTCACAATGCCCGCCAAACGTCGGAACTGCTGCTGCATTTCAAGCATGGATTGTTAGGTATGGAAATATCCTCCATTGAGTCCAGATTTAGCGTCATGCGATTGTCATGTATTCGGTAAGCTGAAAAAGGATTTCTGTTGACGACGATTCCGAAATCATGAGGTGACAGCAGCTGCCTCCAAGTGCTTACATAGAGCTAGAGGTGATTTCTACGCATCCGGAATCGAAAAGTTGTTAGACCGTTCCTAGAAAAGAGTTGCCTATGTGTAAGTGGTTTCATAAATGACCATAACATGGAAGTGTATCTTAGTTTTTGGTTCGCCCACGTATATCTTACGACTTGCAAAATACTCGGCATTGCCCGGACTTTCTTCATATTCAATCCTTGTGAATGAGGGAAAAGATCAATTTTATATAAACCACGGTGTTTAGTATTACTATTTTTAACGTAATTGATTCAAATTTTTATAAACAAAATACTAATACTATAGTATTTTTACAGCACATTTTACAACACATTGCTATTAAATGAAAAATTTCGACTCTTATGCACCGCTACTGACCTCTAGCGAATAAATTAGGTACCAGATTTGCTGCAGCACTACTGGGCTCTGGCGGAGTATGTATGAAACCACGTGCTCTAAGCGGGAGGCGAAAAATGGTCGTGTTGCATCTACAAACATATTATTTAAATTAATTATTTTCCGAATTTCTGTTGTGTTAGGCCGTTTCCTGCGTGAGCTACAACTGGCGGCGGCGACAAGCGATAGCTTGCGTCAGTTTCAAGCGACTAGTTGCGATGCCGCGCGACAGAGCGCGTGGTGTCCTACGTAAGCGACAGGAGGCTGCGACAGCGACAGTCGAAATGTTTCAAACGAAACATTCAAGAAATTTGTTATGTTCAACAAACTCTCCACAGATATTCACTCTGCCAGTTAGTAATAGGTTTAATTCACCCTCAACAGAAGCCCGTGAAATAAGACAGACTAATTGCAATTATTTCAATAGCCCTGCCGGTTTGGTTTCAAAAGAAACCTAACCTCATTTATGTCTACAGGAATACTGGTATATAACACATTGTGATGTATGTACTACGCAATACAATTAGCATCTGACAAATTCAATAAGAATAATATAAATTAACATAATTTAATCAATAAAAACAAACTTATTTGTTATTTTCAGTGCATTCGTCACTTTCTTTCACAATTCGACGCTCACAATTCTACTCCAGTAGTTTTTCAATCTCTTGTTCCACAATTCCCTTGTACTTTTCACATCTTCAGTTAAACATTCCGTTATATCGCCATTCGACATCTTTGAATTGGGAAATTGAAGACCAAAACAGCGAAACTATACGCGCGACACAGCGAGAAGCGGCGACAAGTAGCGACAAGATTCAAACACGTTTGAATCTCGGCCGCCGCCGCTTGTAGCGCTTTCGTCGCTTCGTCGCGAATGTCGCCGACGCAGGACGGGCACATAAGATACTGAGTCAAAATTGTCGCCTGAAGCTGTCGCGTGTCGCTGCCGCAAGATCTAGCTCACGCAGGACACGGCCTTAGTCTTAACCAAAATTTGAAGGGACATTGCAACAATCTTGAAGAAAGGCCTTTAAAAATTCCATATCTATTCATACGCTATTTGTTGTGGTATCGATGTCGGTTACACGTCGTTGAATTCACTTTTATTAGTATAGATATAGTTAGCCCGGCAATCAACATTAAGTCAATTTGACATTAAATCCTCTAACTAAACAACTGCCAACCCTTTTTCCAATTCACTCGTCAACTTTCAATGACCTTGACAATCTTTACCAATCTATATATCCTACTTGCCAATCTTTCCTGTCCATATAACAACAAATTTATCTGTGTATTTATATCATAATATACTAATAAAAAATTAAAACCCTTCAAATGTTTCAAAACTACCGTTTTACACTCTATACGCCCACAAATATATCAATCAATCAAAATGAACCACCATATGATCTATCACTATTTCTTTCAATTAGCGTAAGCTTTTACTTTGTAACTAGTAGTTATGATACGGGACCTGAAGTAGCAGAACTGCATAACAAAGTTTCGTATATATCCAGTACATCCATTTTGTATACACCAAAAATATAAAAAATGCCGATTTATAACGCAACACGTTAATAGAAAACAATTAATGACATGCAGACAGTTTCTTGGACACTTGCTGTCGAATATCGCTGCGTCATAAGCAAAACATCGTAGAGATTTTAGTATTGAGTCTCCTCGCGTAATTCGAGAATAGGCAGAATTACCCACAGAAAAGTTTTTCAATCAAAATGGAAACTCTTCGTTCACGTAATTTTCCAGAGTTGCTACGTAAGTAGACTCCTTTCAAAAAGCAGGTGGCAGTATAGTTTTCTTTCAATTTCCGCGGGCATTAGAAATTGATTCCGGGCTCCAGGACATGCCCGCACCGCATTCGCGGGGCATCGGCCGCCGGCGCCTCGCAGATGGGGTCTGCTGGCGCCGCGCGCGCGGTGCGTCTGTGTGCGAACAGTTTGCTGAGACGCGGGCACATGTGCACTCAGCGCCACAGGAGCACTACGCTCTGCCAATATATACTATGCACCGGCTTGCCGCCGACACGCCCACCACGCCGCCAAAAGCGCTCGATGTGGCACCCCGCACGCCAAACGCCCCGCACCAAATTCCCCACCCCAAACGCCCCACGCCAAATGCTCCACGCCAAACGCTCCACCCCAAACGCCCCACGCCAAACGACCCGCGCCAAACTATCCGCGCCAAACTATCCGCGCCAAACGCCCCACGCCATACGCCTCGCACCAAACGCCCAACGCCAAACACCCCACTCCAAATGCCCCGCGCCAAACCCCCAACGTCAAACGCCCCACGCCAAACGCCCCATGCTAAACGTCCCACGCTAAACACCCCGCCACAAACGCCCCGCGCCAAACGCCCCGCCCCCAACGCCCTCGCCAAACAACCCGCGCTAAACGCCCCGCGCCAAACGCCCCGCGCCAAACGCCCCGCGCCAAACGCCCCGCGCCAAACGCCCCGCGCCAACGTCATGCCAAACGCCCCGCGCCAAACGCCCCCTTCTGAACACCCCACGCCAAACACCCCGCGCTAAACGCCCCTCGTCAAACGCCCCCCTCCAAACGCCCCACGCCAAACGCCCCGCGCCAAACGCCCCGCGCCAAACGCCCCGCGCCAAACGCCCCGCGCCAAACGCCTCGCGCCAAACGCCCCGCGCCAAACGCCTCGCGCCAAAGGTCCCGCGCCAAACGCTCCACGCCCAACGCCCCGCGCTCTGCGCCCCACATCCCACGTCCCAAGCACCATGCTCCCACACCAATCCCCATTCCCCAATTCCCAAGCCTCGTGCCGCACGCCGGCGAACGAGAGGCCGCACTCGAGGGGAGAGAGTTAGACGGTGTTCACTTTTCGGTTAATTAAAAATATAAAGACTCTACTTAATGAAGGAAAAGTAACAATATTCGTTAAATATTGATTTATGCCTGATCATTCTATAGAATTCACCGTAGATCGGAATAAAATAACGTACTGAAAATTTTATTAAATTAAATACTTTCAAATTCAAAATGAACGATAACATTTATCAATAATCAGAAATGAACATTCACAACACTTTTTAAACAGAAATAACGAAACGCCTTGCTTAAGAGACAAATTTAATTAACGATACCTATGTACTAGTCTTCTTCACACTTCAAAACAGCTTAAATCCTTAATTCATATCCAATCTCGTACAATCGATTCACTGTATTCCCTGCCCCAAAAACGTTTGACGCAACATTACGTCCTAGTTCAAGAACGTTGAATTCTAGCGTTGGTTCTTGCTCTTGTTCTCAGATTAGACGTCTCCATGGCATCAAACATTGTGAACATACGACTTCTTATTCTAGTAGGCCGTGTCTACACTTGTATTTCTGTTTTAGAGTCAATAATGGACGAAATACAAATAACATACAATTTCGACTCATTACAAAAGAACGGTGATGGGTTTTGAATTTTCCCTTTCAGGCTAAATGTGGATCGGTCCCAGAAAGGATGTAATATTTTGAAGAGAACAACAAATTTAATTTCGTTGCTATATTTAGCACATTAACAAATAAATTTGTACTCGCTTGTGGTCGTAACCATAGTCATTTTTGAGGATCTACGTCTCTTGAAGAAATAAAATTCGCAAATTGTTGTAAATGAATCAAATTTGAGTTGACCAGAAGTGCGCAATCGTAAATGACGCTAGGCATTAATGGGTTAATTAATAATGATAATGTCACACATTCGTCATACTTCAAGTAGAATGAAAGTAATTTATTCTCAAACATTTTCCTACGTCTTCACCGAAATTTAAACGAATTATATTAATTAAACTTGTTGATTTGTCATTAATCATCATATTGTATATTTTATTTTGTTATGCAATTTCTTTTTTTTTTTTTAATTATTTATTTAAGGTCGCCTTATAAACGGCTAGGTCATTGGCGACCACAGTTACAATAATACAGTAGTTACAAATATACAAATATACATTAGCTGCACAATTTCATGGGATACACACATAGAGCCTTAATATTAATATTGTACATGGGACAAAGAATAGTCAATTTCTTTGCAATTTCTTTGTATGCCTCTGTGCGTAATAATGCGGAAACTGCATAATTTGATTTAAATGCAATATTAAAATTCAATGTGCATAACAAACCACATTAGTATTCACTTTAAAACGCATTTAATGACGCATGATGAATTAAAGTAAATTCAATTTATTGTTATGGGCTCAACTACAATCAATGTATATCAACATGTCCATTAAATGTGATGACATATTGAATCACTGTAACACGAAAAAAGTCATTATTAAAACAGTATAGGAAAGATGCAATAATAATCAAGTCTTTCTTTTGTTAATAATGTTGTATGTTTTGCAATGGTCATGGAACTTTCTCACTCGTAATGTTATATCTGATTATTTCGCGCCTTCAAGTAATTGAGCGATTACTGTCTCATTCTGAACACTTAGTGAAAATGGTTATTAACACACGATACACATCAGACATGACAATGTCTATAATAAAGACTAGTGGTCGCTTAACGATTATAATTCGCCCGTAATTCATTAAATTTTCAATTTTTAACAACAGTAGGTTCTTTTGTCAAAGAATATACCTCTATAAATATTGCACACACTTTTTTTTTTCAATTTGCTCTATTACGTCATCTGCGAGAGATTTCAAATACCTCATTAACGTGTGTTGTTTGCCTTATTTTCCTGCATTTTCCCCGGAATTTGAAAACCTACGAAAACAGGAATAACTGGGCTTCTCGCCCCTCCTGCATGACCAAGAAATACAACGGAAACTGATCTTGTGACTTCAACTGCCAACAGAGCAAACTCCTTCGGAGAAAGCCTCCAATCTCTATGTTTCAGAGTAATTTTATGTAAAGTGAAAAATAGCAACACCACGAACTGTTGTAAAAACTAATATCTTTCACATATAAATATTATTACAAGTATTATTACTAGTATAAAAATAACATGTTCACGTACACAAATTCAAATATGGAATGAAGTATTTTTCTCTTAAACGCTAAGCTTGGAATAGAACGCCTAAAAATGTCTCATTTCGTCGATAAGTACATAAAATTATCGTGCTTCTGAAAAAACACGAATACCAGGTTTAAAGGCCGTAAAACTCATTGTTTCAGAGTTGTGAACAACATACGATTTTAATATGTTGCAGCGTGTTGCGGGTTGCGTCTGCACGATATATTTAATTTTGTAACACATAATGTATACATTAGAACTTTGTACAGTCCTTCCCCACATAGACTTTAACTAAGTCAAATATCACAATCTTCTGTCCGCGCAATATGCTCTTACCATTAAAAGAGCAATTTTGCACAGAGCAATTCAATCTTACAGAATTTTAGGCAATTTCATATATATAAATTTGAGGTTCGTGTCCGAGCAGTTGCTTCACATAGGGAAGGGATATGAAGTCATAATGTGCAGAACTGTGGAGAAGATATAATCCCTAAAAATTAAAAGTGAGGGAAATATAAAACTTTTTAGGTTCCGGCCTAACCCATAGGCTTTGAAAACCAGAGTTTAATATTCTTAGACGCGCCGATTCTGAGTTATGTATAATTAAATACCCTAGGTTTTCCTTAGTTCAGAAATGAAGATGTGGTTTATTCATCGAATGTTCACGATTTTTCTAATGACAGTTCGTCACTTTTGAAGATTCATTGAATATGAGACAAACTAGTGATGCTACAGAATAGCACTGACTTTCTCGTAGTAAAGTTTTCTCATTTTCCTTAGTGTGGACTGATACTGTTCAGTCTTGCCCTTCCATCTTGCCTGATGCCATCTATCGCCACCCAAAGTATATTTTTTTGAAATTTCAACTCTCTTTTCGGTTTCCTATAAGTAGAACCGAAATATTATTTTAATAATATTAAAGAATACTAAACCGCGTTCTGATTAGCAATTTTCATTGAACAATTTGGAGCCATTTTTAAGAAAATGGCGTTTAGCGTTACTGTGAATGCGAAATTTGAAGCTATCTTCACAGGAAACTATTTAGTTTTGGAAAAACTTCATTTAAAGTAATTTGAAGAACTTCCACTCACAAATTTCAATGTATACAAATTGGTAAAAATGTGCATCTTAACGACATGAGGGATATTTAAAAGAAATTACATTTGTATAATTTAAAAAAAAAACAAAAGACTGTACTAGCTTCCACTAGAGCCAGATGGATAGGAATTTCTTCAATTTGGAAAAGATCGTACACGTGGTTTAGGCGCTAGTAGTGTTCACAGACTGACGAATAGACTGACGGACAGACAGACGTTTTGAAAAAAAAACACTTTTTCGGTATCAGGGGACTCCAAAACGTGTATTATCGTTGAAATCTCGAAATCGATTTTCCGCAGCATTACATAACTTTCTCTATACTACGTATATTACTCAGTATTATTCAGGATTGTCGTCTGTATACCACAAAGTAAAAACGTGGCTGTGCTGTCTCAATCGCAGCATTACCGTTGCATCTGCAGCGACTCTGACCGGGTTGTCCAAGGGTTCGAGCCACAATGGTGAGAGATTTGCGACACTAGGTAAGTGACTGCATGGAGTTCAACCATTATCATGTGAAGAATTCTAGGTGTCGGATACGACAGAGTGTTTTTTGTAGCTTTTGTCGGATCTATACCAGGAAAATGCGGAGTAGCCTCCTAATAAAAGGACCACGGACTTTGCACGATTTTTCCTTCATCATCTTCATCCACTCCACTTATACAAACACACACAGATACACAGGCACACATACTTACATACACCACATTACCACACATACCTGGAAAATGGAGTCTCTCTTAGATTGATTAATTGATTATTAGTGATTCCAGCCATTTCAACTACTATGGTCATCAGTCCAGGACGTGTAGTGGTCGTTTCTACGTCGGGAGGTGGCGGTGGTCTTTCCCCGCTGTATGGCGAGATCCGGTGCCGACCTACCGTCGGCTAGCGGGGTTTCCTAACCAGGTATCTCCCAGCAGCGGGGCACCGCCCCGGCCAGGACAGGGTGTAAGCTCCCGATCGGCCTCCATGTGCGGTAATGTAGTGCATGTTTGTGTGCGTGTAAATGGTGAGGGTAGTACAAGAAAGAGGAAGGAAAGATCGCGCTGGGTCGGTGGCCCGTTTGTTACGGTAATGCACCGGCATTCGCCTGGAGTTGATCGGAGAAACCACGGAAAACTACCGATCAGAGCAGCCGGCCGCTGGAATTCTCCTCCAGAAAGCGACTGAAATCGATCTAGCTGACAAGCTTATATCGAATATCCTGCCACCGTTGGGACTCGAACCTAGAACCTCCCAATCACAGACACTGCAGTGACATCAGTTGATGCCCTGAGTCATCTCTCCCGATCGGTCTCTCAGAGCTAGCCTTCATTCGGTGGTGCCCTAGAGACGGATCCCCCACAAGCAGATGTCTAAGTCGACGCTGGATCTCACCATCTAGATGGGAAGGAACACCGCCATCTCCCGATAGGAACATTCAAAACAATTACAAGACCATTAGCCATAGCTATTGAATCACCCGGAAACATCAATTAATGAACATTCATGTCGGAATAGTAGTATTTGCGAGTGGGGTAGTATAAACGATCTCTCACAACAAAAAGCAATCCATACGCGCTCGATCCGCACAAGAGGAGCGCGAGCGCGACGGAGCCCATTTCGCAAGGCAAAGCCAGCGCCGCGGCCACAGACATAACCACTTAGCGGGAGGCGCAGGCTAATTGAAAAGCGGCGGCGCGCCGAGAACGCGGATGCCAGGCCGCGCGCGCCGCCCCGGGCGACCAGCGCAGGCAGGGTGGCGAGGGGGCGGGGCGGGTGGCGGGGGGCGGGTGAGAGAGAGGGCGACCAGTGCGGGCGTCCCGGGCAATGAGCACCGGCAGGACGGAGGCGGCTGGGGACGGGGTGGCTGCGGGGGGTGGCTGTGAGGGGGAGTGTGGGGCGGGGCGGGGGCGGGGGGCGGGGCCGGGAGCCGGGGCGGGGTGCGGGGCGGGTGGGAGCGGGGTGGGGTGGTGAGGGGCCGGGCGGGGGCGGACGGAGGGCGGCAGCTAGGGGCGAGGGGTGGCTGCGGGGTGGTGGGGTGGGGGCGGAGGAGGGGGCGGGGGGGGCAGTGCGGGGGCGGGGGCGGGGTGGGGCAGCGAGGTGGTGGCAGTGGGCGTGGGCCGGGGGGCGGGGATAGGTGGTGGAGCCAGGGGTGGGTCGGGGACGGGGAGGGGCGGGGAGGGGGCGGGGAGGTGCGGGGCGGGGAGGGGCGGGGCGGGGGTGGACGGAGAGGGCGGGGGCGGAGGCGGGGCGGTGGCAGTGGGCGTGGGCCGGGGGCGGGGATGGGTGGTGGAGCCAGGGGCGGGGGGCGGGCACCCCGGGCGATGAGCTGTGGCAGGGGGCGGGGGGGAGAGCAGCGTGGGCGCCCCGGGCCACGCGGGGAACGCCAAGTGAACACGACCGCGGGGGGCCGCATGCCCCTTCGCGCAATGGGTGCGATCTCGAGAGGGACAGAAAAAGAAACATAATTTTCAATTACAACGCAGGCTTTTATTGCTGTGGTTGTTAAATTTAGAAGGTGAATATCTCTTCTTAATGGTTATTAATAAGAAAATTGTTCAAAGCATAATTTACCTCGACCGGGAATTGAACTCGTGCCGAGGTAATTTATACTTTGAACAATTATCCTATTTAATACTGTTATGTCGCATCAAGATCTTAGCATGGTCGGCAACTACAGAGCAGAACAAAGCTTACGTCGTATTTGTCAGAGACGTAAATGTGAGTGGTAATTATTAAATAGCTATTTATTCTCACTGCAGAAACACAATAACTCCAGCTAAATATATATAAAAGTTAACAATTAATAGGTACTATTTATTCTATTTATAGTTTGTAATTCGTTGCTACAGAAACTTGTAGTTGCCTACGGAGAAAAAAAGTGTATACTCTTGTGGGTGCTGTGGACGGTGGTCCAAAAATCTGTTTGAACTGACGTAAACTGACAATCTTACTGCCTATAAAACTAATTTATTTAAATAATAACAAACATTTCACCCGAAGATAAAAATACTTTCGAATCAAACGGTGGAAGATACCTCATGAGCAAGGACGGAGTAATCCTCATATATACGAATTTTCTCTATAACGTCTTTAACAATAAATTACAATTTATACCTAGTAGTTGTTATATATCTCAAGGTTCCACCTCTGACCGAGAGGTCCTAGGTTCGAGTCCTGACGGCGACGATTTTCGACACTAGCTTTTCAGCAGGTCGAATACAGTCGCTGTCTGGAGGAGAATTCTAGCGGCCGGCTGCTCTGATTGGTAGTTTTCCGTGGTTTCTTCGATCAACACCAGGCGAATGCCGGAGCAGTACCCAACCAAACGGGCCATGGAGCGCGCGCGGTCTGTCCTTCCTCTTCCTTGTCCCATCTTCTCCCCTTACGCACACACACACACTAACATGCACTACACTATCACATATTCCGGAAGACTGGTCGGGAGCTTAGAGCTTGTTCTGGTTGGGACGGTGCCCCTCTGGTGGGAGAGTCCTGGTTAGGGGGAAACCCCACTAGCCGACGGTAGGTCGGCGTCGGATCTGGCCATCCAGCGGGGGAAGATCACCGCCATCTCCCGAAAAAAAGCATGCACGACACTAACGGGACTAATGACTAAAGCAGTTGACGCGCCCGGAAACACGAAAAAAATCAATCAATCTAGGTTCCATCCCAAAGAATACACATGATTGTGACGCTTACATTTTAACATTTCGTATTATATTTATACGCTTTGTTAGTATATTATTAGATATGATTGCCTTATTGGCATACCATGCTGGTATGTAGTGTCTGGAGCTCAAACTCCTTAAGCCCGTAGGCCCTAGGTTTGAATATCAAAATGCGACAGAACTTTTGACACGAAATGAATAGCTACGACGTGCCCCAAAACGTCAAAGAAGGGAATTTTCCGTACGGAGGACGTAGCAGTACCCTAAAGAACGAACCAGGAATAACGGAATGTCCGCAATCTTTTCTTCCTTATTCAGTTTTCATTCTACTTTTCAGGGTCAAGCCTTAAGACGATCACGAAAGCGAATCAATCTTTTTAGAAATTGAGCGCAAAATTATCTGTATATTAGCAACACATTGTATGTGTGACTTTCACAGAGGAAGACGAAGACGTTAAAGAAGACAATGACGACAAAGAAGACGATGACGACAAAGAAGACGATGAGGACAAAGAAGACGATGACGACAAAGAAGACGATGACGACAAAGAAGACGATGACGACAAAGAAGACGATGACGATAATGAAGACTGGTGAAGGTAAATGCCGGAGAAGTACCCTAACAAACGGGCCAGGGACCGCGCGCCATCTTTCCTACCTCTTCCATATCCCATTCTCTACCCTTACACACACACACACACACACACACACACACACACACACACACACACTTAAACTAATATGCAGTACACTACCACATATTTCGGGAGACCGATCGGGAGCTTAGAGCTTGTCCCGGCTGGGGCGGTGCCCCGCTGGTGGGAGAGTCGTGGTTAGGGGGAAACCCCACTAGCCGACAATAGATTGGTGCCGGATCTCGCCATCTAGCGGGGAAAGATCACCGCGCATCTCCCGAGAAAAAGGATGCACTACACTAACGGGACTAATGAACACAGCAGTTGACGCGCCTGGAATCACTATACAACCAACACTCTTCAGAGTGTTTAGATTATAATTCACCCCATTGGGCTGGAATCCTAGGTGCGAAGGAGCACTGCTTGGCGCCGCGGGCACCGCCGGCTATCGGGCCATCGCCGTCGCGGTGGTCGCTTTGGGCTGTCCGCGCGCCCACCTGGGCCGCCGCCTGTAGTCTCTGACCGGCCACGCGATGGGTTCATTTTTCTCTCCCTCTCGCACGTGCCCACTCCTCAGCGAGGGGGGGGGGAGTCTGGCTTTATGTACTTCTATTCATATGGATATCTTACGATTTCGGATTTTTTCCCATAATTCCATACCAAAGTAAACATAATTATGCTTCCTCGATCGGTGTACACATGAGCAAATTAGCCGATTATAATCGACGTAATTTGTTCTTAGGTTCATGTATACATGATACGCGTTTGCGTATAAATCATACATGTGTCAATATGAATACGGGTTTTAACTGGTGCAGGTATTAATAATGAACGTGAAAGCGGAAAGTGAGATTGAAATTCTCAGCGCAACAGGAATAATTCGAAAGTGCGAAGTCGTATTAAAAAAAGAAATTGAGCGAGGTGAATCGATTACTTTTATGACATTTTTATGCAAAAATAATACGTATACGACATCATGTTGAAAACTCTTAGTGCGAGCGCTCAGAAATATACTTTGAGTGCATAAGTAATGCATAAACGTCATAAGCGTAAATAATTCATGGTCAAGCGAAAATGTTGGTATTGCAAAACTATAGTCAATAAAATGGGAAACCTTCATTGAATTAAATTCTGAAAATATTCATATTCAGTTCGTACTTCGTCTTTAACGACTCACATTAGTTAGAAGCACAAAATCAAAAAGTAAGAACGTTTTGTCTTCTTAATGCACTTCTATCAAGAACATCGATAATTTGATACCTTACTGAGTTTGATTGCTGTGGTTTTAATATTACTGAATTTTAGTCCCTTGATCTTTATATTTATTTACAGTTAAACAAATTGCCTCTTAGTTCCATTCCTATTTGTTATAAAATAATGTCTCGATACTTTAGATGCGAGAGTGCACAGTTATATCTGACGTGAGACAATGCTAAATAGTAGGCAACAGAAATGAGGGTAGCATTTCTTTAACAACATTACTAGCTGTAATTTACATTTTAGGCACCGTAAATGAACGAACTGACCGAAGAAAAGCTACTTCATTAAGAAATTCCCTCAGCGCATTAGAAACACTCCGTTGAGCCTGCACAGTTTATGTGATTACAGAAACTATAATGGGAGAGTTTACTCATTAAAAAAGTTTTATACAAAAACGTGGGAAATAGGACAATCAAAGGAAAAATTTGTCGGACAGGAAATGAAATATTTTCAGAAATTGTCATTAATGTTACTGTACCATACACATCACCATTATTTTTACTTGCACGATATGAATTGTAATTAAAAAAATCATGTTTGAGTCAACACTGGAATTCCTACTGGATGAGTTGCAGTGGCAATAAAGTAAGGCTAAATCCTTTATGATAAATATTGGTTGATTGATTGATTTTTTCATGTTTCCGGGCGCGTCAACTAATGTGGTCATTAGTCCCGTTAGTGTAGTGCATGTTTCTCTCTCGGGAGATGGCGGTGATCTTCCCCCGCTGGATGGCAAGAACCGGCGCCGACCTACCGTCGGCTTGTGGGGTTTCCCCCTAAACAAGACTCTCCCACCAGCGGGGCACCTCCCCAGCCGGGACGAGCTCTAAGCTCCCGATCGGTCCCCCGGAATATGTGGTAGTGTAGTGCATGTTAGTGTAAGTGTGTGTGTAAAGGGAGAGGATAGGATAAGGAAGAGGAAGGACAGATCGCGCGCGGTCCGTGGCCCTTTTTGTAATTTACTGCTCCGGCATTCGCCTGGTGTTGATCGGAGAAACCACGGAAAACTTTATGATAAATAATTTCAACTAAGAAAGCAAAATAAAAACACTTTCCATGATTTGAATTTCATTTAGTCGTTATTCCTGTCAGTTCTGTTGCAATTTTCAAACAGCAATTGCAAAAGAGTATGCCATCACGAAAAACCGATCAGCTGAGTTGTTTATTATACGTCGGAACGTAGAGGCATGATCAGCGAGGGAGCTGGCAGCAACTGTACACCTTCCAGCAGCGACGGCCGGCGGGGTCGGCGGCGACGTCGGCGGAGATTAACTCCTGTCTGCGATCCTGCGACTGGACAGGCTGTGCGAGACGCTGTGCCGTGCGCGCGCAGGCAGGCAGGCAGGCAGGCAGGCAGACAGGCAGACAGGCAGGCAGGCAGGCAGGCAGGCAGGCAGGCAGGCAGACGGCAGGCAGGGGAGGAGGAGACAAGAGCTCGGCAGCAGCTCCGAAGCCAAGTCGACGTCGGCCCCGTCGGCAGCCAGCCATCGGAAGTGTTGATAATCAAAGGTTACTAATGGTTCCAAGAATCACTTCGAGTTTCCAGGCATGATTATCTTTCGTGCTAAGGATGCCAATTAGGTGGAGGAGGTTCGCAGCTGTTTTGTTCTCACGGCATGAGGGTACTTGCTTCGATTCATTGAATCTTACGGATTTAACATTTAATACATGGTAAAATGTATTATATTAATATAAATGACTTCTAAAATTAATTCTACTCTGGAATACTTTAAAAAATAATTTAAATTGATTAATTTTTGAAGTATATTGATTTGTATAAGAATGAAAATAATCATTGTACTTGCTCCAAAAACGGGATGTGTTTTCATTTGTATAGCAGAGAGTCTGAAATGAAAATTGTAACATGACATGCGTTTGATTGAAATGCATTACAAAAGATAAAACGTATTTATTGAAAGAAATAATCTAATCCATTTCTTTTTACTTCAGGTTAGGGAAATGAGCAAATAAAATATATCATTTTTTATTGCTTCAAAACATTGTCGTGTAGCATAAAAGTAAAGTACCCCAATAAATTCTACTTTACAAATAACTAAATTACTAAATATATAGTTTATTTGACTAAAATATGAATGATATTCATAAATGTTAGTAATTTTTGTCGAGGTAAATGCAGCACATCAATTTCAAAGAGTAAAGTAATCTTCTGCCTGCATACCTTCACGCCAGAAGTTGGCAGGATCGAAACTAACAAGTCACATAAACGTCATCTAATAACTTGAGAGGTTGGCAGAGTTTTTAGACGCGCTTCTATCACTTAGATGTACATTCATTATCTCTTGTTCTAGTCATTTTAGCGTAATTATCCTTTCAAGCAGTGATTATTGAAATGTATTAGACGTCATTGACTATCCAAGAACATCAATCTTCCGAAGATAGCGATTCGCATGAAATACTATACATGAAGACCACGTACAAAACGTACATACATGCGTCTAATTAAGTGCTTAATGGTCAGACATTTGAAGACGAACTCCCCATCTCGATCAGGTTTTTCGTCCAGTTTCCCTGATCCATTGAGCAAATGCTGAGATGGCCCCTTGTTTTGCTTCTGGACATAAATGTAACTTCATTTTCTGTGCACGTCTTCTAGAATTCAGTGGGAATACAATTATTCAAATTATCGTTTCCATGTCGCGGCAGGAAGTAATAAGAGCCAAATTTATTGCTTATTTATCCTTGAAAATAGATTTTATTACATGGGAGTTTTTTTGTTTTTTTCTCCCTTTCAAAATTCAAAATTTATTGCTTATTTATCCTTGAAAATAGATTTTATTACATGGGAGTTTTTTGTTTTTTTTTCTCCCTTTCAAAATTCAAAATTTATTGCTTATTTATCCTTGAAAATCGATTTTATTACATGGGAGTTTTTTTTTTTTTTTTTTTTCTCCCTTTCAAAATTCAAAACTTAAGTAGTATATGATTTAGTGTAGGGATCACAGAATTTTGAAAATGTGCACACAATTCACTTTTCCCCATAGCCCGTCATACGCAGTTTTTAACTGTTTTTTGACGTAAATAAATAAATAAATAAATAAATAAATAAACTCGGATCGTATATAAAACGGGTCTTCTGTAGCTTAAGAAATGGCTTTGCACAGTTCGAACACAATTATGGATGCCTAAGACACAAAGTATGGAACGCTGGCTAGGAAATCGTTGTTCAGTGCAATTTCCAAGAAGTAAAAAAGATTTGTGTCTACATCTTTCATGTACCGGATGCTGTCAAGTACAATGTGACGAGATGAAGAGACAGCATACCATTCTGAGAAATCAGGCTGAATGCACAGTCATTGTACATTTTACTTTGTCTTCCGTACTCCACGTGGAAACTCCTTATGAAAATAATTGGCTTAATATAAAATAATAGTCGAAACTGTAGATTTACAAATGCATATTTTTGTTATTTATTGTATATTTAATGTTAGCTGTTCTGTTAAAATTGAACGAAATTTGTGCATTCTTTTATTTGATTAGAATTATCTCATTCAACTACTGTTGAACTAAGAACAGTTGAACTAAAACTTTCAAACATTGCAATAAGAAAGTTACTTTTAGTTGGTAGAAAATTGTAGTATTGCATTCTGAAATACTTGTTTTGCAATTTCATTTACAGGTCAATGCTCACATACTTCTTTCAGATATTTCTTATGGATCTTTATTGAAGAAACTTAATATTGCTCGAACAACTTGCTATGTTCTTTTCAAATCACAGGAAGAATTATGAAAGTGCGTTATCGAGAAGGTAACATACTCTAAGATTAATGATATGGAAATGTTACAATTTCTGGAATATAAGTTTGCTAACTCAATATTCTAAAATGTCGAATTTCTGCATCATTTAGTATTAACTCAGACTAGTTTAGCCATTTCTATTCAACAAATTACGAGTTCTTGAACTGAAAACCCGTAACTTAAATTGTGAGGTCGACATTAAATTATTAATATATCAGTAAATGAGCATTATAGACTTTGCAGCCAATATTCACAACTGAAGCAGGCACATGACTTGCATATCTTCAAAATTCAAATATAATATTATTTATAATCGTCGTATTATTACTGATGAATTATATTCGTTTTTCGTAAACACTAAACACAAATATTTAAAGTGTTTGTAAATTCCTCGTAAGATTCGAAAAATTATCAGAAAGAAACAAGAAACACTCTTTGGAGTTATTTTGATTTCCAACATTCATACAAGGTCAACATTTAAATATTTCTTTATACTTTCTTGCTTAAATTGTTTTTTACTTTAACAAGTCCATTTGTAGTTAAGCAACTTGGATTTTTGAACGTCTGAAATTTCCACTTCATCTGTAGTTAAAACCATTTACAACCTCACTTCAAGGTCGCATGTACATCTGTCAATGAGCCATTTCAAATTCTTCGAGCGTTGGGAATCAATCACTGCCCTCTGTATCTCTACCCTCGCTCTTCGCCAGCCCTGCTCCCTACTTCCAGGGCCGCTTCCGCGCGCGCCGGCCGCCGGCTCCGCGGTGGGCGGCCATTATCGCCGTCTATAATTTGGCGGCGTCGGCACCGCGGCCGCAATAATTCAGGCGGAGGAGGCAGGAGGCGGCGCGGACTCGGGCGACAAGCAGCCCCTTTAACGGTGCGCCGCCGCCTCCGCCGCCGCCGCCTGCAGCGGGCGTGCGCCGCATGGAGATGCCCGAGGATCTGCCGAAGACGACGTTCACGGTGACGACGGTGGTGGTGACGACGTTCACGATAGCGCCTGTGACGGTGACGATGACGACTGTGGCGGGGGATGACAGTGACGGCGATGACGGCAGTGGCCGTAACGATGATAAGGTGATGACGATGGTGGTGGTGACGACGAGAGTGGCAGTGACGACGAGAGTGGCAGTGACGACGAGAGTGGCAGTGACGACGAGAGTGGCAGTGACGACGAGAGTGGCAGTGACGATGAGAGTGGCAATGATGACGAGACTGGCAATGACGAGAGTGGCAGTGACCACGATGATGGCGGCGATGACTACTACGATGACGCCAGTGACAACGATAGAGGTGATGATGACGATAGTGGCGGTGATCATAGTGGCGGTGATCATAGTGGCGGTGATGATAGAGGGGTGATGACGATAGTGGCGGTGATGACGACGATAGTGGCAGTGATGACGACGATAGTGGCAGTGATGACGATAGTGGCGGAGATGACGACGATAGTGGCGATGATAACATAGTGGCGGTAATCACGACTTAGCCAGCGGCGATAGCTGTGGCGTTGATGACCACGATGGTGGTGGTGGCGACAACGGTGGCGCGGTCGACGATGGCGAAGGTGAAACCGACTACGGTGGTTGTGACTACGACTGGAGCGGTGGTGACGACGACGACGTCGATGAAGGCGCTGGGATGAAGGAGATTTCGGTGATTTCGGCGACGAGGTTAACGGAGATTCCGGTACCGGAAATGGAGGTGACCATGCCTGAGGGGACGTTGAGGCAGGCAATTAACGAGATGAAAACAACAGTTGAGTGATGATGTCGATTACGGAGACGATAAGGGGTAAGAGAACAATGAGGGTGACATGTGGGGGCAGCGATGACGTAATCCGCCACAAAATGTTGATTATATGCAGAGGTTGATGGCACAGAAAATAGATGAATTTTCGCAAAACAAAAGTTTGTGATCAATACATAAATGATGTTTTTGTGACGACATACTTGCAAATATTGCAGACGGTAACTGCTCCACCCTATTGCTGAGAGTGTAAATTTCGCGATAAGTTCTACGATCATGATTTTGGCATGGTATTTAACGCGAAAGCACCATCTATAACACATTAATTCGTCATAATTGCCTAGTTTACAAGTAAATAAAACCCTTTAATATTACGACTTTGTCTTTGAGAAAATGCTTTGGATTAAAAATAAGACAGTGTATCTGAAAGAAACCCTTAGAATACCTGGCTCCTCAGCTTCCACTCCAAAATATCGATAAGGTAAACAAAAGGACCCGGTACATAGCATACGTAATAAGTAAACAATATAGTCTTAATAGGGGCACAAACATTAAAATTTGAATGATATGAGAGATTACATCAGTAATTAGGAATTGTGCTGTGTATGAAAGGCATATTCATATACAAACCTAACAAATCTTAGTAGTGATCACTCTCCCACAATATTTAAATCATTTTTACCTTAAAATACTCCAGTCGAACAATAATATAAGCCATGTGTATAAACAATATCTAACAAACACTGCTGTGCACAAGGCATTCTTAGCGGGGGATTACCGTTTCTCATACAAATGTGAGTTTCTTGTTTACAGCATATGTCACATCTAAACCCAAATCCGCCAGCCACAGTCGGTGTTAGGCATAGATAGCCAGGGGTCCAGCAAGTGAAGGGGCTCGATGATGAAAAAAGAAAATAAAAAGTTCAAAAAGAAAATAGTATTCGAGAAAATCGTTACCGTAATTTTTAAGTCGCAGTACAATAGTCTGATATCTCATAAAATATTCAATTAATTTTTACCATAATTAGTTAATTGTAGTCATTACTTATAAGGGAGAACTCTATGAAATGTGAAATGTAAAATGTGAAGCAATTCTGAAAATTTTATAATATTTGTTTACAAATACTTATACTTCAAACTACTATTTAAAACATTTTCCAAAAAACTTCTTCTAGCTTACACATGTTATATGTTAAAATAATATCACCCTAATAATTTCATGATACAACTTTCACATTTTTAAATATTTTCGTGGGGGAGGCTACGTTCAAAAACATTGCCCTGCGCCCAAAATTGTCCAGCTCCGGCACTGCCGCCAGCGATCTGATAGAAAATCGACAACAGCGACACCAACTCTACGAGGGGTGGTTCGGCTGCCGGGCGCCGCGTTCTCGAAGTTTATGGCTCCGTGGAACAAGGGCGCGGGGGGCCACCGCCAGCGCGGCGTAACAAGGGCTAACGAGATTAGAGGCCCAGTCGCCAAGATGGACGCAGCGACAAGAAATTTCATTCCACGAGCTTTACGATGATGAAGGAGTGGTCCAGGCTGTCTAGCTCGAGTATAAAGCGAGTAAAAATTCCTAAGCGTGCGTTACGAATAGCAGAGTTACGGCCTTGGCTTGGGAGGTGTAAACGACTTGGCGAATCGGCAGCGTTATGATTAGGGGGATTGCCGTACAATGCTGCCAACCGATCAGAGAGAAATGCGTGCTATTATGATAATTACAACTGTTTCTCAACTACCGAAAGAAAAATCACTAATTGCGTGCACAAAATACAACTGATCTAAGTGCACGTAATTCCTAGATAAAAGATAGAAAGCTCGAAAATAATGTGAGCAGCTAGCTAATATAATCACAATAAATTTCATTAAATAGTTTTAAAATAAAGTAATATGCAAGATCATGTTGTCTAGTAATAAATAGTTAGGTGTAATGTAATGTGAACGTACAGTATAGAGCGGTGAAGTACTGTGAAAAATATACTTAATATTGTTCAATATTACATTCATTTACATCGAATTGACAACGTAGCTTCAGGTGAAAACAAATACAACTTGTTAAAATATATGAAGTATCATATTATTGCATTTCTTTAACATTGTAATGAACACCCACCCGGTAATGAGTATTACAGTTAAAATAAAATTTAATGCGTTTGAAAATAATTTCAACTTTATGTTACCATAACTTCCCATTACAGAGAAAATGAGACATCACCACTTCAACCATCCCAGAGAGTGCTTTGATGCTAAAAATAATTAAAGTCTTAATTTCGTGTTTTAATCCCATTTTAAAAATTCATCAAATTCATGCGACTCTAAACCACATCTACATCTCAAAAGACTTTACTTCTACATCATAGTTACGCCAAAACTCGAAAAGATGCTTTAAAAAACTGAATAAAGGTAACTTCAATGTCATGAAATGGTAAAGAAATGCAATGCAATGGTGTTATCAATAGTCACTTATGAAATGTGAAGTTTAAAGCTAAATATACTATAAATAACTTTATGTCAAAAACTACTAATAGTTTTGAATTTATAGTTGCTCAGAAACCAGTTCTACAGTGCATAGTTAAACAAAGAAAGATTTACTGTATTAATCTCTTTCTGAGTCTGGGAAATAGGTTTCAAGTCAAAAAAACTTGATTCCGATCAGATTGATTTGCCGAAATTACAATTTCATGAATCGATCGGATACTTAAGTGAGTCTTTTACACGTTTACAAAAGTCATTCTTTTGAAAAATAATATATAAAAAACTAAACTAGTTGTACTAAAACAGCGTGGAGGGTTGAGAATTTAAAAAATACAACTAATTCAGGCATAAATAACGCAAAAGCTATTTGCTTTTCCAAAAAATTCTAGTAGACCATTTTTAAAGAATTTTTAGAATAGATTTTAGTTAAAAAGTGTTGTTTTTTTACTTTGGAAAAGCACACTTTATTCACGAAGAGAAAATTTAAAGAAAAAATTGGAGCCATGTTAGAGAACAAACATTAAAAAAATGCTCTATGAAATTTCACTCAAAAATACGTGAAGACGCGGTATTTTCCAACAAATGTATGATTTTATTTCAAGATCTGATTCGAGAAACAGGTTTCATCAAGAAAAAATCTATATCACAAATGTTGTAGTGGTAGAATGATGCCGATAATGTTTAAACTTCCCAATTTTTGAAAAATACACATTTTTAACAAAAATAAGAACCGCACCATTGTTTTAAAAGCTTTTTACGCTGCCCAAGGACTAAGTTTAATGAAAAAATTTGGAGTAATGTTTTAGAAATTTTGTTGAAGCTTGATGTAAAGTACCCTCAAAAATCAAAATATGTTTCAAACTCAGACGGCCTCGAGTCCTTTTAAATTGTTTGGGGAATATCAATGACGGAGAAAATTATCTTAACGGTTCAGTAGCTAACGTTCACAGTCGGACAGACGGACGTTTTGCCGTCAATCAATTGTTCGGTATGAATGACCCACAAAACATGACTGCACAACGTTAGGGGAAGTAGTTTACTACATATTCAAGATTTATCCACTTTTTCGTTACCAGGTTCGGACAAAAAGGTATTTTTGCCGTAAAATCGCCGATTTCCGGCACAAGATTATAGTACACTCTCTTCTTACGAAGTAAGGAACGAAAGGAAAAATAGAGATGGTTCTGAGAACGTAAAAATGGAATTAAGTTCTGAGAATAACGCCTTCACCTTAAAGCTACCTTAGCTATCAGAATCGTCTTTCTAGAACCGTTGACCTGAAAATCCTAGAGTTCTAGTCCCGATGGTGGCGGTTTACGCCACCTAGGTAGATAGCTAGGTCAATTTCAACCACTTTTTGGAGGTAAATTCGTCTACTTTGATCGGTCGTTTTTCGTGGTTTCTCCCTATAATACCAAGTAAAAATCGGAAAAAGTACCTTGCATCACGGACCACGGGAGATCCTCATTCGTGAGCCCTGATCTTTACGTACACTCACACACTGCCGGCAGCAGCCCGTTTGAGAGGATACATGGAAAACCCAAAGACCGCCACTTCCCAGGATATAATACACATATATAATACATAACATACAAAACATTACACACAATATATAACATATATACACGGAGTAGTGACTTCAGTAGATGTCACTCGCGAAATCAATACTCACACATCTGATAGAGGTCTCCCAGTTCAATCCTCCTTCCATTTTTGGCACTTCCTCTAAGATCGGTTGGCGGGGGTGTAGCTAACCAAGTCGACTGTCGACGGAGCGGACGGAGCGAGGGGGGGGGGACGGCGCGGGGGTGGGAGCGTAACCGTTCCGCGGATACCTGCGGATTCTTCTCTTCCATTTAATCCGCGAAGTTCGCGCGCCGGAGAGAAACGGTCGCACGCGCCATTTGAGCTTCGCGAGCGGAGGAGGAAAGGAGGAGGAGCGGGGGGAGGGGAATGAGGAGGAATGGAGTGGGGGTGGTGTACGTTGACTGTGCAGTTGGTCACTGCTGGGATTCGAATCCGAGTGGTTTCCTCTGGGCTGATGCGGTAACGCAAAAGATTGTGATTGATTGATTTTTTCGTGTTTTCGGGCGCGTCAACTGCTTTGGTCATTGGTCTCGTTATTGTAATGCATGTTTTTCTCGGGAGATGGTGGTGATCTTCCCCCTTGGATAGCGAGATCCGGCGCCGACCTACCGTCGGCTAGTGGGGTTCCCCCTCACCAGGAATCTCCCACCAGCGGCGCACCGCCCCAGGCGGAACAAGCTCTAAGCTCCCGACTGGTCTCCCGACATATGTGGTAGTGTAGCGCATGTTAGTGTAAGTGTGTGTGTGTAAGGTGAGAGGATAGGACAAGGAAGAGGAGGGAAAGATCGCGCGCGGTCCGGGGCCCCGACAGCGACTGAATTCGACCTAGCTGAAAAGCTAGTGTAGAAAATCCTGCCGCAGTTTGGACAAGAACCTAGGACCTCCCGGTCAGAGGCGCTGCAGTGACATCAATTGATGCACTGAGCTACCGCTCCTGGTGCAAAAGATCGTGGTAGTGGTGGTTGCAGAGATAGCTAGGTACCGAGAAAAATGAGGCGAATATTTATATCGTTTGTATTATAAATCAGATATTTGCCAGAAAATTATTTGAGAATTTATGAAAATACTTGGACGAAATAACTTGATATTTTTTAAGATACCAAATTTAATTTGTGGTTGCGAGAAAGAAAAGAATTAAAATGTGAACTGTTTTCGGGTTTATCGTGTCTCTTTGCTGAAGTACTGCTTATTTAGAATGATCTCATTCTAAAAATGCAGTACTCTAGCAAAGATTGTTCAAAGATTTCCTCCATCTGGGGGGAACCACACGAACACCTAAGCATAAAACATTTTATCTCTTCTTCAGAGATTTCATTTTTTTAACCAAGCAGATAACATGTTACAAAAAACCTGTACTGGCACGAAATCTGCACGAGACTTAGAATCTAAAAGAGACTTTATTTTCTCAAAACAGACTTCCTTAAGTATCTTCAATCTCTCAGCAATTTCAAGGTTAAGAATTTCATGATACACATGTTGAAAATATATTCCTCATTTAATAGTTTTTCATAATAAAAGTCGACCTAAAAATTATGATCTTCGTAATTATAACAGATGGTTGATGTGATTTTGCATTCACAGACGTGCTTTTTTTTTTTTTTTGCAATTTTGTAATTGGAGATGAAATTCCCACGGAGGACTAGTGCATGTCATATATGTCTCTGTGGCTTTAAAACGTCATATTTATCTCTGAATTAACAATTAATTGCAAAAATTATTTTCAGACTTCCCTTGTTCACCTACATAAACGTCAGTCGTCAGAAACTTCACATCTCACAGAAAGTTGGATAGGCCTGGTTGCCTTAGTAAAGGGAAATTATATATTTCCAGGAATGTAAATTGCACTGCAAGTTGTAGACATTCGTACTCATAAAATAATTATTTATTTAATGCAGTTTTCTAGAACACTCCTTTAGTTTTGGACTCAACTACTTTGGTCATAATGCGTAAAATCTAATCCCTTGAAAGTGGCGATGGGGAAGATGCTGCCGTAAAAGCTTTCTACGTGTAATGATATTATCGATAATTGGCCAACTTTAACACAATAACAGATTCTTAAAACCCTTCCACTCGCTCTTCGTTCCCGTGAAATTGGAATAGAACTCACTATTCCTGAAAGTAAATGCAGTTCTCTTGAAATCGAATAATTAAATCACACGGTTTTTATTTCAATGAATTTCAGACGGATTTTACAAGAGATATCTCAGATCATATTGTTCAAGTTGATATACTAGAATACAAGGAGGGAAAGTAAATATATTATGATTTTCAGGTTAAGTTAAGCCATATAACAATACCGCAAATACGCAATACCGCAGGTACGACCGTTTGTGGACTTCTTAGCATTCTCCTACCAATGTCAATCTGGTACATGGAAACACAAATGGGAAAAAGAGGGTGGCAACGGCGAACTTCGGAATAAATTGCAAAATAACACTAGCAAACAAGATTTTTACCTCCAGGAAGGTAGTGTGCGCAACGTACTCAAGTTTATACATAGATTAGGAATGACACAATAAAAATGTCATATCACGTCACAGTTTTCAAATATTCTGTTACTTCTTGGCTGTCCGGGTGACGCCGCGTAGTGGGCTGAGAGTCTGACGTTTCGCCTGACATGCTCACTACGCGGCGTCACCCAGTCAGCCAAGAAGTAATCGACGCGAGCCGCGGAAGCTTCCGTGTACAATTATTCTGTATCTTCATACCTATCATACCATATTTTGCTATTTTCCAAATTTAAATTACACCTGCAAGATGTGTAGAATCAATACACATAAAATTTATTTAAAAATAAAATATATTTTCAGTTTATTTATGCTACTTTCATGAGATATCAACAAAATTAGACTCTCGTGTGGTTTTTTTTTTTACCTTCCGTATTTGAAGATTACCGTCATTATTCTCGCTTCTGGTAGTCGCGCTCAAATACGAGTAGGTATTAGTGGATGCTTTGGAAACAAGTCATGTGCATCTTCATATTTCCTACTACACATCAGCCATCGAAAAGAATTATTTTAGCTCCTTATCTTATCGCAAGAATACAAGTATCCAACTATTGGGGTGGCAGATTTGGAGTCAGCCAGTGTCATGTAGAACAGTACCCGCAGTACTGTGAAGTTCGGATCTGGTTTGCGTGTGCCTCAAATACATTACAGTTCTGTGGGTTTTATAAAGTGAATTTCGTCACATGATCTGTTGAATTGAGTCGGTTCGATAAAATGTAAATTGTCTTCTCATATCAAAAGTGTGCGAATGAACCCGATAACTTCGGTTACGTTTTTTGAAGATTTACTTCTAAATTTTCAGGAGGAAAATATATGAAATTAAAACTTACGTATTCTTTAAAATTTGGCTGTCGTGTTTGTTATCAGGACAAACCATAGAATGCTAACCAACTCAAATCCTTGTCATTCGCTGTACCAACGTTGCGGAGAATGCCAACAAACCATTTTAATGATTGCTACTTCCTTGTATTAAAGATATCTAGTCTTGCCAGATCAATTATCCATATAATTATTCTGCCATGCGTCCTGTGTTACACGATGATGAATTACCTGCATCCCAGGAAACATGGTCAATAAGTTATGAAGGAAACTATGATGAAACTGAAGCCATGTTTCCCTCAGAAGGACTCCATGTTTCTCGCCATGATCCACACTACTTACCAGGAAAGTCTGACTCTGTCCTGCACTTAGTAGAGCTGGAAAACCTAATTGATTTGGCACGGGACTTGAATTTGCCAAAAAAAAAGAATAATTTGCTACGATCCAGATTACAGTAATAGAAACTCCTTGCTGCCGGACAAAAAATTCAGAGTTTAGAAACAGACACGAAATCTTTGCCTAATATTCTGCTCTTTAAGGTTCTTTTTGTTTTTATGCAGATATTAGAGGGTTAATGAATGAATTGTGTGTTCTTTATAATTCAGATGAATGGCAATTGTTTATAGATTCTTCAAAATATAGTTTCAAAGCAGTAAGATAATTCCACGGATGAGTACTGCAAAATCTAAGGAAGTAACTTTCATCGGTCCGCAAATCATAACACTAATGTTGGTTGAAATATTGGAAGAAAAATGGAGTTAGAACCTTGGCAATCCTTCAAGAGAGTTTTGCATTCATTTCACGGAACAAAGAAAGAAGACAATTATAAAACATTGATTTGAAAGAAACAGAATGGTTAGAAACAACAAAAATATGAGGAGTTGAATGTCTTAAAAATTCAGCTTTTTCACTTCCATTTTAATTTTTTTCCGCAGAATTTGGGCGATATTAGTGATGAACATAATGAACAGTTTCATCGGGATATTGCTACAATGCAGACTAGATATCTTTCGCATAAGGATTCTACAATGATGGGAGTTTAAGTTCGTTTCTTGTCCGAGGAAGAGGAATACAAGAGTAAGTCCCAAGGAGCAAAGGATTTTTTTAAGCAATGCAATAAAAATTTCTCCTTCCAAGATTGTTTCAATATTATTGCACAAGTGTGCGTATTTCGTTTTTCTTACCTCGTATGAAACACGGTCCTAAAATTGTGTAGTAATATAACCAGAATGACAATGCGGAAATTAATGTAGGATCTTCCTTATTTCAAATACTAAATAGGTTCATATATTTTTAACCTTATGTGATACAAAAATTTCTATAATTATATTCGAAATCAGCGTGATTGCTTGTTTTGACATCACCTTCTTTCATCCTGGAAGTATGAAAAAAAAGTTGTTCCTTAGTGTACGTAATTGGAGAAAAAATGTCTGTATTTAAAAATTAATGCTGCATGTTTGATCCAATGTATTAGAATAATTTTCTATACCTTTATATTCAACTGTTCTCAGTTTTTGAACTGTGACAATAGTACAAAACGTTAAAAAATCTGAACTTATGGTCCTTTCCGCGAGGTAAAAAACATCCACGTCTATTTTTTAAAAACTACTTCAACATTCCCATTGTTGCTCCAATCGTATAACGTTTCTCTACATCACCAGACATTAAAATAAAGTCGGACAGTGTTTACGGGCAGGTGGCTAAAAGAGAATCTCAGATATTCCAACTATTACGAAAGGCGACGATTTCGAATTGTTTCGCGCATCAACTGATATCACTGCAGCGCCTCTGTCCGGGAAGTCCTACGTTCGAGTCCTGACGGCGGCAGGATTTTAAAAACTAGCTTGTCAGCTATGTCGATTTCAGTGGCTGCCTGGAGGAGAATTCTAGCGGCCGGCTGCTCTGATCGGTAGTTTTCCGTGGTTTCTCCGATCAACACCAGGCGAATGCCGGAGCAGTACCCTGAAAAACGGGCCACGGACCGTGCGCTATCTTTTCTTCCTCTTCCTTGTCCCATCCTCTCCCCTTACACACACACTTACACTAACATGCACTACACTACCACATATTCCGGGAGACCGGTCGCTTAGAGCTTGTCCCGGCTAGGGCGGTGCCCCGTTGGTGGGTGAGTCCTGGTTAGGGGGAAACCCCGCTAGCCGACGGTAGGTCGGTGCCGGATCTCACCATCCAGCGAGAAAGAACATCGCTACCTCCTGAAGGAAAGCATGCACTTGACGTACAACTAGTGAATGTACTAGACGGACTAACGACCTCAGTAACAAGCAACCAACCAACTAGAATTCTCCTCCTCACGACGGCTGAATTCGACATATCTGACAAGGTCGAGTGAAAATTCCTGCCCCCATCGGGACTGGAACTCTAGGACTCCCGGTAGGAGGCACTGCAGTGTCATCAGTTGATGCTCTCAGCCACCTTTGCGGGTCCTACCCTTGGAGGGGAGGAAAGGCAGCTCCCGAGGTCACAGGGGCGTCCTGGAGTAGGTGAGAGCGGGGGCGGGGGGGGGTGGCGCCGGCGCCACGCGGTGAGGGAGGGGCTGGCGGGCGCGCCCTCGCCGTCCACGCATAAGGCGCTCTCCCGCGGCGCCAAACTCAACTTCTAAAAAAGGCGCCAACAAACACCATGCCCCAGCGGCATGCCGTCTCGTAGCAAACTGCGAGCACCTCTCCACACATCTGCTCGTAGGGTTATAGTTGGCGAAAAGACGATAGCGAGATTTTTAAGTTAGAATATTGATTGTTTTTAAATGTAACGTTCAGTGATGAATAAAAACCATGCATAAAATTCACACCAAATAATTGTCGTTCACACCAAATAATTCACCAAATAATATGCCACTTAACAAAAAAATTATATTGATCATAATTAGATATTATCCATTACGTTTTTTTTCAGTTATGATGGATAGCACATGCCCTACTATGGCCACTTGAACATACATATTTTGGTAAATATAAAATATTTCAATTTTATTTTCTGAAACACTTTTATTATGTGTTTACAGTGAATAATGATTGTGATGGTTCAGAATTTATAAATCTTCCACGTTTCAGTAGTTTTGGCGAATAAGTACTGAATGACATGAAACATTTTAGGGTTGTCGATTTTCCATGTAGTACGGGTATTACTTTTCTATTTTCTCAATTTTTCAGCTCCCTGATAGAATTGTATTACGTCTTAAAGAATATTACAGAAAAGTAAAACAGCCTTTTATGCAAATTTTAATTGAAAACGTTTCATTGAAAATTTTGCAACCGTTCTTCAGAAAATGTTTGGAGAATGTTTCTGAAAATTCTTGATTTTGGAGTCTATTATTCTATAATAGTTTTTAATTTTCGAGGAAGTTCGTGAGAAATCATTTGAAGCAGTTGTGTTCACAAATGTAATAATGCTATGGGAATGACCGTAAACGTTACCGACGAGAGAGATTTTTCAAAAAATTACATTTGTTTCATTACAAAAATCAAAATAATAAATAAAAATGGTGTTGGTGTCATGTTATTCTGTTCATTTAGCACTACCCGAATAAATAGTTTAAAGAAAAAATTTCATGATGTTTTTGAGAAACTGTCGTTCAAGCGTTTATGAAAATGCGCACTTTTGAGTTCTTTTCAAAAATGAAATAATGTGTACAAAACGCAGGAAATACAAATTTTATGTACCGATTCAACGCTTCGGTCCGTAGGGTCACATGTTCGGATCCCGCTTTCAGCATGGTTGTTTGTCTCTCAAGTACGTGTTTTCGCGTAGGGCCTCACGTGTTGTTGACCGCAGATCAGAAGACCCCGAAAGTGTGTTGGTGTCTAGTGTATGGTCGAAAATGCGTCCTATCGTGAAGTAAAGGGTATTTGGCTCTATGGTGGGAAAAATCGTAATTCTCGGTATTAATCAGGTTTCTATACAGTAGAATGCGGAGGAAGTGTAAAAATATTTATAAAGACAATGCACAAAATTATTACATAGGAATTCCATGTTGTTTATCGTATTCGTCAGTTATTTAGAATTTATAGGCAAATGAGGTGACTAATTATTGAAGTATAATATTTTTTAATTGACGTACGATTACAGCGTACACTCTACGTGCTGCACTTCGTAGAGTTCAAGAACTCTTAACAGCTCAAGCATTATGGCAGATCGCAAAACCTATTTCAAATGGAACAGAAATGTTGCTGTTGCACGTTGCTATTATGATGATTCTGATAGTATGCTACAAAAGAGAGCAGATGAATGTTATTCGTTTTTTGTGCTGTTGTAAGTAAACATTTCAAAATGCAATAAAGAATGAAATAATTTTGCAGATGCACATTATCACGATCATAATAAGTCAATGACCCAGAAAATTTCAGACAGTGCAATATAGATTACAGATGTTTTCCATTGTGGGAATTGTGGATTTTTTCTCAAATTTGCAGATGAGACTGAAGTAAATCATGACATGTACGAGTGCGTACGTGCGCATTCCGACAAAAGGATTTTCTAAGAGTCATTTTTGAGCCCTCAAACTGCTGCAATACTTTTATTACATTTAAGATTAAATAGAATATATGAAAAACTATTATTCTTCTACCTGCTCATTGTTCAATAAATTGTAAGATAATTTTGTTTTTAAGTGACAGTTTTACAAGTACTCTTAATAATAATAATAAAAATAATAATAACAATAATAATAATAATAACAATAATAATAATAACAATAATAATAATAACAATAATAATAATAACAATAATAATAATAATAATAATAATAATAATAATAACAACAACAACAACTCCACCTGGGGAGTACATGACCTTGACGTTGGTGGTGGAGCTTGTGTGCCCCTGTGACCTTGAGAGCTAAGCCGGCGGTAGCGTAGCTACTGGTAGGGCCTCCCTTGCCGGACAGGTCGAAGAAGAGGGGTCAGACAAAGAAGTACTCCAGAAGAGGACCTCAACAACACCAGAAGAGGATCCCCGCCCGGAGAAGGCGACTGCAAATGGCGTCTCACCCCAGATTAAGGGCGGCTGAATCAACGGATGGAATCGCAATGTTTGTGAGGAGCATGGCCATAGGCCTCCGAGTCACCGGCTCAGAGAGGGTACAGGATAGAAACTGGGGTGGCACACCAGGCCAGTGACAAGAGTGGAGGCCCGAACCTAGGATTAGCCAACAAAGGAGGCTGCCTCCAGCAGTCATTGAAAATCTTGCAGGACCTAGTAATGCCGATTGGCGACCGGAGGGACACCTTGCTGGGTTTTGTGGGGGGATGTCCCGAGGCCACCCTGAGTCGCAGAAACGGGTGACCGGAAATAGCTTGTGTCCAGTGCGATCTGCAATCAACGCTAATTCCATCTATAGTTGATTATTCACACTAGGTTAATACTCGAGCAATATGGTTAGAACAAGAAAAGGAAAGACTTATAACGTGCCTTGCTCTACAGATGTCCCAACATTGCTCTCTGACCGAGCAAATAACACCGTGTTTGAATCTGGCCATTCTTCAGACGTAAGTCAAAGAAACCCAGATCAGGCTGAGGCTCGGAGTAATCGTATTAGGTGGACAGAAGACGAAATGAAGGAGGTGATCTGGTGCTTCTACTACGCCAAAGCAAATGGCGCTAGCTCTGAGGCAGAGGTGTACAAAATATGGAGAGAATGAAACCCGAATTTAAGACCAAATTTTGATCCCAAGAAGCTTGCTTCACAAAGGAGGTATATTCTTCGCAGCGGAAAATTATCCACAGAAAACCTTGGAGGAATTAGGAGTGACGCTGAACAATCTGATAGTTATAACGTGACACAGCAACAAGACACACCCGAAAAATTCATGTTTGGTGATCAATGTAACGCCAAGTGTAGTTCCCCTAACAGTAACACAGATCTCATAGATCCTAAGGATGTAGATCATCATATGATGAAGACCGCTTTGCACCAAGAAATTGAAAAAGTTATGCAAACCCCAATGGAAATGAGATGGCCTTTGCGAAAGATTTTTGATGACAACAGAACGAAAAAAATTATAGACAGTGTTAATCATGCCCTCAGTGAAGTGGTGAAAGAGAGAGAATCTCCACCAAATATTACAGAAATAAATAGCTTCTTTTATGCTGCTGGTTCGATAGTTGCTGATATGGTCTTGGGCAAAATGAAAAATGTTCCGCCCATAGGAACAGGTAACAGGAACCCTAATACTCAGCCAGCGTGGATCAAGAGGATAGAACGACGCATTGCAATTACATGCCAAGAACTTTCGCTACTAAGTGAGGCGATGAAGAGCAACCGTCACACGCGAAAAGGGCGCAATAAAATTACAGCAATTGAAAGGAAACATAGAATAGAAGATGGAATCTCCAGAGAAATTGTAGTCGAGAAATTGAAAGAAAAAATACTTCTCCATGCACAAAGAATCAAAAGATATAAGAAGCGTGTTGCCTTTCGATGTCAGAATCAACTCTTTGAAAGAAATGCCAAGGTATTCTATCGAAGTATAAATCATAAGAAACTCACTGAACCTCAGTTACCACCACTTGACGAGATTGAATCATTCTGGTCTGGTATATGGGAAGATCCCAAACACTTCAATAAGAACTCCATGTGGCTTCAAGAAGAATGTGACGCAGCTAGAAATATATCAATGGCATCTGAACTCATGGGTGAGATAACACAAGACGATTTGCAACAAGTCATCAGAGGCACTGCAAACTGGAAAGCTGCAGGGGTAGACAGAGTGCAAAATTTTTGGATTAAGAAATTTACGTCCATGCACCCACACCTGAAAATGACAGTAAACAATATACTGAACAAGAATGAAGAGATGCCCGTATGGATGACACGTGGTATTACCTATCTCCTGCCAAAGAGAGGAGATGGAAAACTCCCTAAAAACTACAGACCAATAACCTGCCTTCCAACCGTGTATAAGATAATAACAGCAGTAATAGCTGGTAAAATATACAAACACCTACAACTAAATGATCTGCTACCCATTGAGCAGAAAGGATGCCGTAAGGGCTCGTATGGGTGCAAGGAGCTACTTCTGCTCAACAAGATAATCTTCAAGAATGCTAAACAGAGCAGGAGACATTTGAGCGTTGCGTGGATAGATTATCAAAAAGCCTATGACAGCGTCCCACATGACTGGATAGTCAGTTATACAAAATACAAGTATAACTAGTTTCAAATAGTTATACAAAATACACCCGAAACTAATAGAGTTCTGCAAGTGCAGTATGAAACAATGGAGTACTACATTATTTCTGAAAAATGGGCAAAAACAACTACAATCAAGAGTTATACAGATAAAGAATGGTTTATTCCAAGGGGACTCCCTGTCACCACTGCTATTCTGTATTTGTTTAATTCCATTGAGCAGGCAGCTTAATCACCCCTCTTTTGGCTATAAACTGGACAAAAGGGAAAAACCAATTAGTCACCTCTTTCACATGGACGATCTAAAACTGTTTGCCAAGAATGAGAAAGCTCTATTTGAAATTTTAACTGTCGTAAAAGACTTCATTAAAGACATCTGCATGCAGTTTGGCCTTGACAAATGTGCGAAAGCAAATATAGTTAGGGGTAAGCTTGCCAAGTCAGAAAATATTCAATTGGAAGATGGAAACATAATAAAAGATCTTGAACCTGGAAGAACGTATAAATATCTTGGCATAGAGGAAAGTAGTGACATTTCACATAATGTAATGAAGGAAAGAATATTAAAGGAATATTATAGGAGAGTAAGAATGATCCTGGAAACAGAACTTAGCGCTAAGAATAGAATTTCAGCAATAGGTTCGCTGGCAGTCCCTGTACTTGAATACAGCTTTGGTCTCATCGATTGGACTCAACAGGATATCTTGAGTATGGACCGAAAAACACGAAAACTTCTAATGATGTATGGAGCTTTGCATCCGAAAGCTGATATTGACAGACTGTATGTTGCACGCAGGGATGGTGGTCGCGGGCTAAGACAAGTGGAGTCTGCATACCGAAATGCAATAGTTGGAATGGCTAAGTATGTAACCCAGCAAGCAGACGATCCTTTGATGAAGCAAATTATTCTGATCGAAGCGAAGAACGAAGGTAGAGGTATTGTAAAACTTGCGAAGAAAATAGCATCAAAAGACCTGCAAGCGGTGGACCAAGCAAACACGGATTTACTGACAAAATTCAACACCAGAACCGAGTCTCAAAAACTACTGAAACAGGCTTGGAGAAACAAACCTCTGCATGGCCAATATTTAGCTCGTCTCCATAATGTGAACGTTAATGATGAGCTAACACATGCGTGGCTTAAGAGAGGTAAAATGAAAATTGAGTCGGAAGCATTCCTAATAGCAGCACAAGATCAGGCACTACGAACACGCCATTATGAGAAGGTCATATTGAAGGCAATACAGGAAGACAGATGCCGACTGTGCGGAGAGAAGTCTGAAACTGTTGATCATATTGTTTCAGGATGTCCAATTCTGGCTAAACATGAATACCTGAAAAGACACAAAAAATTGTGTGCTCATATCTTCACTGGCATATAAGTAGAGCTATGAATGTCCCAGAGATAAGCAATAAATGGTATAACCACACACCTAAACCAGTAACAACAGATGGGCATAACACCATCTTGTATGATCAACAGATTCACACCGATCGCACTATAATGGCTAACAAACCAGATATAGTGATACGCAGTAAGGTGGAAAAAACATGTCTCCTCATTGATGTATCTATTCCATGTGATGGAAATGTAACAGCAAAGCCTGCTGAGAAATTTCTAAAGTATAAAGATCTTGCAATCGAGGTCAGTCGAATGTGGAATGTTAGAACAGAGATTGTGCCAGTAATAATAGGTGCTCTGGGCGCAATTCCTAAAGATCTTACGAAGCACTTGACTAAGATCCCAGGCTGCAGTAAGCACTATGAAATCCAGGATATCGTACTCTATGGTACGGCGCACATTTTGCGCAAGGTGTTGTAGAACCAAATAGATCACCGAATCTACACCTTAGGAAGCTGGGTGCAACCTGGTGTGGATTTTCGTTTACTGCCGGAACCCAAGATAATTCACCATGAGAAAGGAATATAATAATAATAATAATAATAATAATAATAATAATAATAATAATAATAATAATAATAATAATAATAATAATAATAATGGTTACTTCTGACGAGAGTCAGGCAGCAAGTCCTACTCATATACCTAACCACTTACCTATTTTTACATTAATATAATTACAATGGAGACGTTCGGGAGCAAAGTGGTAACTCACATTTCACGATATTTATAAAAGTGAAATGATCATATTAACGAACGGAAATGTGCTGCGGATAAAGTATGAATGTATTTCATTTTCAATTTTTCTTGACTCTTAAGTTTATATAATATAAAGAGAGCCTTGTGTCTCATTTACAAGAAGAATGTAATAAGTCAATAATTTTACTTTGGAAAAATGTCAGAAATCATCTCTTACGCCCGAATACCTCATTGCATTTATGCTACTCCAACACTCATGGCAGACTTCCTGTTTCTGTAACGTTACATATTTTCCATTTATGTTTCTGCACTATATAGCTTGGAAAAACAGTGGAGCATTTATTTTCAAAACTGTCGCTTCGAACCCAGTACTTTGTAATCTAAACTAGGCATCGTCACTACCCCGGAAGACGAACACCAAGAGCTGTGACAACGCCATCCAAGTATAGAATGGAAGGAATGTGTTACTACCAAACAAAAGGGGCTTTGTGTGACAGTATATCCTCTCAGATGACAGTTCCACATACCCGAAATTAAGTTGTAACAAACAATTAATTAGTATAACTTTCATAAATTGTAATCATTATTGAATTTTGCTTCTTTATCGTTCTGTAATTTTCTAGTATACAATATGTCAGCGCAAGCACTTTTTAATTTACCCTCCATTCATTTCGTTCGAAATGTGACAGTCTCCAGTTAACGTATAATAATAATAATAATAATAATAATAATAATAATAATAATAATAATAATAATAATAATAATAATAATAATAATAATAATAATAATAATAATAATAATAATAATAATAATAATCATAATCATAATAATAATAATAAGTAGAAGAAGAAGAAGAATGTCATTGGACTGGAAGACGAATAATTCTCTTCCAATAGAAACATTTCTATTATAGTTGGGTTTTTCTAACGTGGCATCTGTGGGTAGTATCTCCAAGATGAAATTCGGCACGACTTTTTGCGTCATTGCGTCACTGGTTCATTGCGTCTAGCGTCAGTCCTGCCGCTAGAGTCGCTGGATCTGCAACACTACTTGATACGGTCGCGATTATGCGACAAATTGTGGCAGAACTAAGAAAGACTCAAAAAGTCGTGCCGAATTCCATCTTGGAGATACTACCCACAGATGCCGCATTAAAAAAATATGACAGGATTATTTTGACATATCTGATTGTATCAAGAGATATGTCACGGTTGAAGAAATATCAGTCTCAAATACTAGCAACCTTCGAAGTAAATACGTAGTACATTGAAACAATCAGTAAGTACTCAGAACTCATCATAAAGCAAACGTATTTTGGAAAGTTCGACATAATTCCAAACACATTTTTATTTCTAGTACCGGAGTCATTTCTACAAGCAATGGTACAGGGCCTCTAGCAACTGGGTTTGAATGTGAACTCACGTACACTTATACAGAAAGCGGTAGTGATAGTAACTACAAGAATTGGACGAAAATCCATAGGAAATTACGTTCTTTGATTATAATTTCATGTTAAAATTAAGGTAATTTGATTGTACTTTTATTATACAAATCTGTACAATATTCGTGGGAAATAATAATGAAATAAAAAATATTAAGAATAACAATTATAATTGTTATTGTTGAGAAATCCTATGCAATAACATTTCCTTGTACCCAAATATTAGATAGCTCATAGACGAACAAACATTCATTAACATTTAGCGAAAACGTATAATTGTGAATTCAATTTGTCTGCTCTGATAAGATATGAGCACATATTTAAAGGTGACAATTTCGAAAATTCATTTTCGCACTACAATTTCGTTAGCTTCTTTTACAGAAATTCTATGTTACGACCGCAGAGGAAAGGTTGAATACATTAAAGAAATTCCATAAAGGAATTATGTAGAACTGCTAGCATTACGTTAATCGGAAGTCTTACGTTTAAGGAATGGTAGTCACTATCGTCATCACACACAAGCTAAAGTTCTTAGAATATGCCGAGTTTCATCGTAATGCAACAAATTGTTGGATTTTCTTCGTACTCTTTAACGAAGGTACATGTAGCACACACTAACATAACTAGCAAAGTGGGAAACTGCAATTATCTGAAAAAAAGGTCAAATTCTTGGCTGTCTTATTTTCTATCCAACTACTGAGCACTCTAAAGTTACTACAGACGTAATTCCCTAACAAAAACTTGTTAATAATGATTCTTAAACGTTCATGTCATCTTGGGATATTTCTGGCAAAGGTAAGACAGCTACTAAATACGGCTATTGCAATTACAGTTATTGCAGTAATTAAAAGCGATATGGACGACATAAATGTTCGTGACAATTAATGTTCATCATTTAATAATAAGTTGTTTCAACAAAGAAATTAAGTATATTAGTATGTGTGTCAACAAGAAGTAGAGCACAGAAAATAGGTTTCAAAAATATCCCAATTGCTTTACTACATATTTCATCTCTACTTGTTTTACGTGCTCCACTTGAACTTTTGGAACGAAACAGCAAAATATTTGCAACAGCTCGCGGAGTTTGCCGACCTCGGAAAAACAGAGTTTGCTTAGTCGGCTCAGGTAAAACTAGGTTTGAAGTATGTAAACAAAAGGAACTTACTTTGAAACCGAGAGACAGATAAAACTGCCAACGAAAACGACCAAAATGTACTCACAGATTAGATAAATTAAGCTTAGTAGCCTTTCTAAAAACATCCAAAAACGAGAAAATGTTCATTATGACATTAAATAGTACATTCGTTCAATAGAGAGCGAACATGGCAGAAGAGGACACAAAGAACATGCGAAGGGCGAAAATAGTGCAAATATATCATGCATTAAATAAAATTAATGTAAACTCTCTCATAGCAAATACTTTTTCATTTAGCTACAAAATTTTCAGATAATTAGAAGCAAATAAAAAATATCGCGCAAATTGTTTGAAAGAAAACCACACTCTTTGTCAAAACATCTACAGAATATTCCACCTTCAACATCAAATTATTGCTCCAATAATGTAATGTTAAGTTGCAAAGATAATGTGTCTTAAAAAATGTGAATATTTTCAATGGAATGGTTTCTTTAGGAATTTATTTTTATCTAATAAATCAGTTGTAGGACTCTATCTGAAACACACAATAAATGACTAATTCCGTTTCAAGACCAACAAGAACTTTACCGGCACAGGTAGCTCAGAGCATCAACTGATGTCACTCCAGTACCTCTAATCGGGAGTGTTAGGTTTCCAGTCCCAGCGGTGAAAGGATTTTCGACACAAGATAGATAGCTGGGTCTAATTGAGTCTGTCTAGACAATAGATCCAACGGCCGGCTGTTCTAATCGGTAGTTTTCCGTGGTTTCACCGATTATTACTAGGCCATTGGCAGAGTAGTATGCTAAACAAACGGGCCACGGACCGTGCGCGATCTTTCCTTTCCCTCCCTTGTTCTATTTTCACCCATTACTTGTACACATTTACACTCACATGCACTACACTACCACATTTGTTGGGAGACCAGTCAGGAGCATATAGCTTGTTCTTGCTGGGCGGTGCCACACTGGTGGGAGATACCTGGTTGGGGAAAATCTTCGCAAGCCGATATATTTCGGCGTCGGATCTCACCATCCGACGGGGAAAGACTACCGCTACTTCCCGCGATAAAACATGCACCACACTTACGGAACTCATTAACTTAGGAGTTGATGGAATTGCTTATCAATCAAAATCGTGAATCTAAAACTATTTTTTCAACGTAGCTACATTGTTTTGAAGATTAATTTGCGCTTCCAGCAGTATTGACATTATTAAAATGCGTCCCAATGTTATAGTCTATTTTTTTTTGTGATCATCATGTTATTGTTTCATGTTAGTAGTACTGGTACAAAAAATCGAATTTTTACGGTTTTGACTTTTCTTTTGAAATTTACTTCGGTATCTTTAATGATAACTCAAAACCGTAAAATTCCTTTTTAGGAGGCTGATCATATCGCTCTTTTATGCTATAACTAGAGAAAAATACCTTTTACGGTTCTGAGTTACACCTGGACATAAAAATAGTTACCTAGTTGCTGAGGATAGTTATAGAGGTGTGACGATATCATCTTACATTTTTATGGGTAAACTATTTACTACAAAATGAATCATTTGTATATACATACTTGGCAACGCAGAACTTTACACATTTCAACTTTACAAATCACGTACACACATACACACACATAATGTTAAGTCATCGGATCCTATCATTTAATGAAGTGGATTTGAGTATCATCCTTCTCATCAAAATCCCTTTAGGAGGAAGTTTTATTGGTTGAAGTACTACAGATCAAATGTCTGCTTTAAAGGACATTTTTTACGACGATGAACTGAAAAATAATTTGGCCATGAGAGAAGGTAATATCAGATATACTAGGAAGTATATTTTGTCCCCACTTTGACACTTTACCCAGTCGCTGGGACAATATTTTGGTCTGTTCAATGATAGGAATGTTTCGGATTTAAATTCTATTCTTTAATACGTCAAAAATGTCGTCGAAATGCTCATGAATCTAGTCACATGAACTTTAATTAATAACTGATATGGTAAACAACTCGATCATATTTTTACATATTTTTCACAATTAAAATTATTTTCTATATTGGAAGTGCCAGTATTGCCCAAAGACACTCCCGAGGCAATACAGACCCAGTATAATATTCTATCATAATATACTGTAATACAGGTATCATATCATGAAGTTTAAAATACTATGAGGGTTAAGGGGAAACGAATAAACATACATTTCACAGGCAAACAAATTACTCCTCTTTGCGTTTGCGCAATCACGGAAAATGCAGTAAATTATACTAGAGATAAATCAGAGTCATATTCGGGTATTTATAGTAATCCTCTAAGAAAAGTTCAATAAATCAGGAAATGTTGCCTCAAGCCCGAGATATTGGATCCGCTTAGTTAATAAGGAAGAATCACAGACGTGAGATAGATAACGTTTTATTGAATTTTGTTTTAAAATGGCAGAGATTACAATGTTCAGCCGCAAGGCTTTTCAATTGATTGGCTAGGTAGTTTTGTACCAGCAAAGTGTGACTTGTTGTAACCTCCCTCACAGTGATTTCGGTTGCTGAAACCTACGATCAAAATTATGAAGAGGAAAATTTTGATTACGTTCGTTATATGGCGATGATAAGGGTTTAGAGAAGAATACGATAGGTGAGATAGGTAAATGCAAGAACTGTTCCCTTCTTATATAATATTGAGATCTGAGAGATATTGAAGAAAAGTGTAAAATAAGACTGTCTCTTAGGCGGAAGAATAGAGATTACGCGGTAGCCATTTCGTAAGTGAGTGCTTCTATTTTAAATTATTGCAGAAATTGTAGTCGAAATTCGTTATTTCAGTTTCGCAATAAAGAAAGAATTGATTCGATTGAAAGGCTGTTGTGGAGAATTTCATCGCTGACAAACCAGGCAGAACTTAATTATTCTTAAGATTTTGTTTTGAAAGACTTGTAATTTATTTAATACGGTTGGGTCAGCTGAAATCCATACTGGGAATCCGTAACTTATTATTGGGGGAAGAATAATTTGTATGTGGTAATAGATGTATGCGTTTTTGAAGACGGGTTGCGATTGAGAGTTATGATAATCATTACACATTAAATTTTGGCATCAAAATGATGTCCGTTGTCATGCACTATGGTGAGGAAAGAGTTGAAAGTTTAATGCACTCATTAACTAGAACAGTTTTTTAGAGACATCTTAAGTTTTCCGAAATTACTCTCAATTGCAACACAGTTTATCACAATTAATTCTACAAACCTACGGTTTTCGTCCGCTGACAACCATTGCCACGATTGTATATTGTACATCCTAAGTAGTATCAGTTTACGGACTACATCGTAAGTAGTATCAGTTTACGGACTAAATCGGATGGTTTTCTGCGCATTCTTGTACAGGCATTTACCTTCGTATCCCTCATACCACACTCCATACTGTTGATTGAACCCCACGAATAAACTCTAATATGGTCGCCTTCTCTACATATATTCCCAATGCATTGCTAACCCCTGCCCCTCAGTAAAGTTGTCTCAGTATTGCTTTTTCTCTGAAAATGTCTTCACATCTTCAGTCTTCAAGATCTCACATTCCCCTGTTCATCCAGCGGCGCGAAACAAAATCGCTTATCTTCGCACCTCCCGGGCCATCCCTCGCACTTGGAACGCACTGCCCACTGGAGAGTGATGAGTCACGGCGCCTCCTCAATCCGTCGCCGCCGCACAGTGGGCTGGAAACGCACAAACGTGATCATAAGACGCTCACAACCTGTCTTTGCTTTTAATAAATGTACTTCAAAATGTTCTATGTGTCGATATATTTTGTCTCTTGTCTTTTCAGTCTTCTTTCGTATAAAAGGAAATGATTTATGTGTATAAGTGTGAATGAATACGTGAGTATTTATGTGTGTATATGCATGAATGTTGGTGCGAATGGTGGCATGCATATATGTATGCCCTTTTGCATATTACACGAAAATACTCTAAACCACGGAAGCAATTAGTCCACAATTTTGCACGATTACTTGTGAACGGTCGAGAAAAAAAGTGGGGCTGGGATGGCAATTCAAAATGTCCCAGTATGATGTTTTTCAAAATTTTGTTTCGTACAATCCCCAAAACATCGAGGCGGCATTTTTGTTTACACAAATATAAACTTTAACATTTCTCAATGGAAGCATTACGATCAATCAGCCAAAAACTAATTTTGGATCTTTTGTAGGAATTCTGTTGAGTTTAAAACACGAGAACAATAGTTTCTTAAATCGTTGACGTTTAGGTTTTTCATTCCTCACATCAATTTTTTGCAACATATTCGAGAGTGATGGTGGCATGACACAAAAATATGTTATAAGAAATTGTCCTGAGGAAGGCAAAATAAAAAACCCGAAATGTCGACGATTTAAAACAGTCGTTTTTTTGTGATCTAAAACGAACAGAGTTAGTTCTAAAATTTAACAATAAATTGAATACAAATTTTTTGCAACGTGTTCAAGAGTGATGGTGGCAAAGACAAGAATACGTTACCAGAAACTGCCCTGAAGAAGGCAAAATAAAAAACCCGAAACGTAGGCGATTTCAAACAGACGTTTTTTGTAATCTAAAACGAACAGAGTTAGTTCTAAAATGTAATAAGAGAGATCAAAAAAGTTTGCACTTGAATTTTTCTTTTTTCTTTTTTTATTTTTTGTTGGCTACGCGAGCGTTTCCACCAGATTCCGCCAGCGTGCGCGGCGGGCGCGGGGCGCGGAGGCGCGAGGCTGTCGCGGGCGGCTCGGACGCAGTGGCCCCTCGAAGATCGATGACGCGCGCTTATTGCTCCACGCCTCGCCCGCCGCCCGAGGTGGCGCTAAGTGCCGTCGTTAATCAGCCGGCGGAACGCGGGTTCGACGCCAGACCGCGTCGTCATGCCGCTCGCTTCAGATGAGGGGGCGGGGCGACGGGGTGTGTGGGTGGGTGTGTTTAGGGACGACCCGCTTGGGATAGCAAAAGCAATGGGGTTTGGGGTGAGTAATATTCGCGCACGTATTCTTGAGCCCCGGTATACGTACCCCCGGTATACTTACCGATATACATTCCTTTGCCAACATCATTTGAATTAAGAATAAATGATACGAACGAGTGTTGTAGATAAAATTTGATAACCAGTAATGTTTGCTTCCGTGTAATTGAAACTATTTTGCATCGGAAAACGAGCTACAAATTTGATATAAAATTTCTTTGGTGAAAATAACTAAACTTCCCTCTCCTATCGCTACCAGCGAAGCGAGGGCTCAAGAAAATGTGCGCGGATAATACATGGGCGAGCGCAGGCTAAAACAACAATGGGGGGCTTTTCTTCCCCCCCTTTTCGGTCCCCTTTTTCATTTAAACGTTTTATTATTTACAAAAGGCCACATTTTACTACAAAATAAATCAAAAATTACCACACAGAGAATGGAATGATAACTTTTATAATGACGTAATTAATTACTGTATTATTGACTAATATATACAACTTAATTTTTTTAAATAATTTACAAAATTGACAGATGGCTTTGAGAGTCCCTTCTCCGAATGTTGTGCATCAGTTACCCAAAGTATCAGCTTAAAAAGGTGAAAATAAGAAATTAATCATATTTACGGAAATGCTTTATTACGCAGCACTAAAGAACTCTTCTCAAATTTTCAGAAGGGGGAAGGCTCCTTGCCACTCCCCTATGTGTGTACGCCTAAGGTTGGAAGTATTTCTTCACTTTCATGGCATTTTCTTGCGCGAAAACATCTTTCATTCGCCTCTGGCATAATTTTTTGGGAAACGGGGGAATCCTGCCACACTCTGCGCTGTTTTGTTCAATGCTACGTACCAGCACTTCATTAATGGCGCGCGCCGATTGAATTTTACGATGCATTAGAAGGCGTCTTGTGGTTGATAATTGCTTGGGTTCGTTTAGTTTATATAATAATTCCACTCGTGAAGTTAAAACCAGTAGTGTTTAACTATACATATAAAATCCACCAATCAGGGCTGTGTACGTATCTAAAAAAATGATCGCATTTTTGACTTTTTGCAGTTTCTCCCTACTAGCCAATCATAATCTGCGATTCATCTGCCTTAGGGAGAGGTATACATCCATCAGTATGTCGACGCCGAATAAACCACGTATGTACTACAACATAACCTCTTTAGTTTTATCATAGCTTTACGTTAATTTCAATATTTGGCGCATTTTGGGACTCTGTTGGACATAATTTCATTCGTGGAATTTCCCTATTAAATACCACTCGTGCTTTGGAAATCCACTCCTCGCATCGCAAGTCGGGGATTCATCGACAATTTCCGAAGCACTCGTGGTATTACCTATGATAAGAATTGGTCTATGAAGTCGATCCCATTCCCTCTTTCCCTTGCACATCTCGCAATCTTAGTTGGGTGGCATTTCCTCAAATGGGAAATTTTGCCCCAACACAACTTTTCCCTTTACTACTTTAGAATGTTTTGACTCGGACTCGTTTATAAATTATTTTAAGGCGTACCCGATGGCGTATCAAATTTTGTTCCTCAAAAATTGTATAACTGTTTTCGTTGCCAACGTATGACTGAATTATCTGTCAAGTGGAGGGAGTTTCCGAGGAAACTCGTCTTCCACCCCACCTTCGCTCGATGACGTAAACCTACAAACATGCAACATGCTCAGACTCAGTATTGGATAGTATTCTGGTTTCATAATATTTACCCGTCCAGACACCCGAACGCTTCCATCAGCAGATACAATGAAATACTTGCGGACAACAAAAAGGTTTGGTTTGATTTGATTTATTATCGTCGAATAGAAATAAAAACCGTTTGTGACGTATACGAGAGAAGTACAATCTACGCACGTTTTCTTGAGCTCCAGAATCTCTTCCCCATCCTTTTACTTTACGTAACTGTATAATGAATAACAGTTTCAACAAAGAGAGATTGGCAACATTTAAACGCTAACTCTGGCTGGACTTTAGTTGGAGCCTTACTAAAGACCTTTTCAAGTCAAATACCAAAGGAATCAAATGGCACGGCAAACTTCAAAGGTAATTGATATGCACACGATTGCGCTTTCGAACCCCTCTGAATACATGGAGGTATGTCCTTCTGGATGTAACTGGGGAAGGCAAAATAAAAGAACCACTACCTTTTCCATTGTAATATTCTAAATCATTATTGATCATTTTATAATTGCCCGCTAAAGCTAACTGGCAATTCGGCAACCACTGCCTCTTAAACCAACTGTTATCTGCTCCTGGTGTTTAGTCCATTTAGTATCCAGTATCTATTTAGATAGTAGGGAGCAGAAAACATAATGCTGTAAGGGGTTAGTTCTACATTTCAGGATGGATTTTTTAGTTATTCTGATATTTTACGAGATTTATTTTAAAATCCTAAAAGGGAAATATCTCTCATTGCTTCCATTTCTGGATTCTCCACTTTTGAAGAAGAAGAAGAAGAAGAAGAAGGTGAAGAAGAAGAAGAAGAAGAAGAAGAAGAAGAAGGGGAAAGAGGAGGAGATCACTAATTTTGTCATCAAGTTGCACAGAAAATTTGTCAAAGTATTTCCTCTCTCATCTGTTATGTAATTGCATGTGAGTCGTGTCCAAATACTGGCAAAGAAATATCTTTATTGAACGAAGTACCATTGTTTTATAAACTGGTGCACGCGAAGTTCCCGCTCCCTACGGCATCTCATTCTTGTTATCTTTCTCACTAGGTTTGTTACTTTTTTCCGCAGTGCTTCGAACACTGACAGAGCGATATGAGAAGCAGGATGCGAAAAAATTATACAATTACTCAAGTCGATCTACGAATATCCTTTCGTGCAAGTTAGAAATGTTAATGAAGATTATTAACACAACTATGAAGAACGTGATCATGTTGATTTTATATACCATTGAGGTTAAAAATTACAATTTTTCAGTTTTAATAAAATTTAGATTGATTGGATTAGTGATTTTGGTCGCGTCAACTGCTAATGTCATATGTAGGGCATGTTTTATCGCTACAGGTGGCGGTAATCTTTCCTCGTTAGATGGCTAGATCCTGTACCGACCTACATCTCAGCTAATGGGGGTCAACCAAGTATCTCCCACCAGTAGGGCACCGCCCCATGAGGGACAAGCTCTAAGCTCCCTACTGGTCTCTTGACTTGTGTGGTAGTGAAGTGCAAGTAACTCTGTGTGTGTAAGGGGTGAGGATTGAACGAGAAGGGGAAGGAAAGGTCGCGCACGGTCAGTGGTCCGTTTGATAGGGTACTGCTCCGGCATTCGCCTGCTGTTGATCGAAAAAAAAAACACGGAAAATAGAGCAGCCGTCAGCTAGAATTCTCCTCCTGACAGCGGCTGAATTCGACCCAGCTATCTACGCGTCCAAAATCCTGCAATCTCGAACCCTAGGACCCCCGGTAAGAAGTCCTGCAGTGCCAGCAATTAATGCCCTGAGACACCCCTTTAGAAAACAGTGTATTGTTATAATCTAATAGCGTTTTCCATTCGCTGCACTAGTGCGCACCCAGTGCGCACTCAGGGCAGCTTTCGTTTTCCATTCGACCGCTAGGGTGCACCAGTGCAAAGAACTACGTGTTCCATTCGCACATGGACACGGATCCAGGGCGCACTAAACTGCACCGATGATCGCGTCAGTGCAGTCCAGTGCACCGGGCCATTGTGAGGTTAGGAACGGAAGTTATCCAGGCTGATTTAGATTCGTGATGAAATTGTGAAGGCATTTGAGGATCTTCTGTCACGCAGGGATACTTCGAATGATGGAGTATATTATGTTGTGCAAGAAATGCCTTAAAATAATGATTGATTTACACGAAGCTCGGAAAATCACATTGTGTTTTTCGAAAATTTAACCTTGAATAACTTCATATTAACAAATCCAGTGCTATTTAGAAACTAAAGTGTTTTAGGTACGTCTCAATTTCGAAACGCTAATAAAGTGAAAATAAAAATAGTGACCCTTACAAAATCATTCAAATATATATATGCCAAGAAATGTTTCTCGTACGCCCATACATATACCAGCGGAAATGTTTATGTTAATATTTTTATTGTTTTCAGTAATCAAACAGTTCTACAGAAGCCTTTCGGTTCAAAATCTTGTGTACTATATTGATCACTGGCAAATCTCGAAATATGAAATTACGACTCATACGCATTTGAAGTTTTCGTAGTTTTTAAATAAAGAAATCAAACATTAATAATTTATGAGTTAAGAAGTAAGAATTACCAAAAGACTTCATAAAAATTATAACGACGATCATAATTCAAAATTTTTATTTTTCGAGTTCCATCAGTGTGACTGACCAAGAACAGCTGTGTAAAATTTCACTGCTTAGCGCACAAGCACTGACTCAGTGCCGGAATCCGTTTCATTCGTAGCTGCCCTTCACGCGTGTGGGGCAGCACTGTTGCGGAGCGATGACGTTTCTGCCCTGCACTAGGGTGGGTTTCAGTGCAACGAATGGAAAACGCTATAAATTTCATAAAGATAGCCCGCACAACAATCGACATATAGAGTAAAACACTACAAAATGGACTGTTTCATTCAGATAAAATTGTTTTTATCTGTGTTTGTAGATGTTTCAAATTTCATGTGCACAGACAGTACGTGAAATTAATCCTTCATTACATTACCATTATTCACGCGTAACAGTGAGGCTGAATAACTCCGCCTCTCTCTACGACCTACGACTAGTCACCGAGCAATGGTGCAACCAAATGCGCTGACCTACCCTCAGGGAGCACTTAGCACTCTCGTTTGTCTTACAAACCTCTTTCCGTTGTAACACTTATAAATTGCAGCACTCTACTATTTTCCTTAGCTTCGTATCCTCTTTGTACGTTCACTTTGTACGTAGCTGGGTAAGTGCTTGGCATTTTCACAAATGTTTTTTTTTTCTTCTAAAGAATGTGCGATAGATGAGCTACATCTGGAAGTTAAGCGTGGCTGAAACGACCAATACTGTTAAATTTAAATCATAATTATTTATAAAAAATAAAACGGTGTAAAAGCACATTCTCAATTAATAAATTAATGATTGAAACATAACACAAATTTTAAAATGTGAAAATGTAATATCTGTACATAAAAACGTTAATTTGGTTTGATTGCGCTTCAAAAACTCAAAAAGTTCTGTAAGTTTTGACACGATATACAACCCGCTTCAAATATTATATCTATTCTTAGCATCAGTAACGTACCCGCAACTGCAAGAAAACAGCTTTTTTAACGGTCAACTGCGTACCAGCAACCGCGCCATCCGCTGGATGCGAGGGGAACACTCGCCATACTAAGTAACAACAGTCGCAGTCACATGTGAAACATTACCTGTTCTCATTTACATTGTTTATTACCAAAAAAAAAAACGTCCATACAACAAAATACAACCAACGTTGGAAAGCTAACTATTTTTCCATCTTCATGCATAGACAGTCCTCGTCGCATACAAGAATATGCTTAAGATGCATCTTCTGAAGGAGAGAGGGGGATCGGATGGAGACAGAGAGAGAGAGAGAGAGGGAGAGAGAGAGACGGAGAGAAAGCGAGGTGGAGAGAGATAGACGGAGAGAGGGGGAAAGGCGGAGAGAGAGGGAGGGGCGGTGAGAGAGGGAGGGGCGGAAAGAGAGGGAGAGACGCGGAGAGAGGGAGATGGTGAAATGGAGAGGGATGGAGACAAAGGAACATGAAGGGTAGAACATCTGCCGGGGTCCACTAGTTATTTATAATATTTGTAATGTAGACGTAAATATATCTTCCTCATTCAGAAATACATCAGCGCATGTTATATGTTATTTCTTAAATATTTAGAGCTGTTCATGAAAATAATTTATAACACTTCGTTTTACATGAGAAAGTATGTAAATCTTTCCCTTATTAATTAAATATTTTAAAAATACATTTTACGTATTCCAACCAAATTAACCATATTTCCAATTCTCTTGTTGAACTGAACATTTCACCATCATGATTCTAAGAAACATTTAAAATCCCAGAAAGATACAGAATGCATATATCACAGAAGATGGTAATCAAATTCCCGCTACTTGTGGTCTTTTTGACATGATAAATGAAGGTGATGAGACAGTTATTAAGAAGTGGAAAGCCATTTGAATCCGTTCCGTCTTCATACTAACACAAAACCTCCTCCGTTTATAATGCCTTCATAATAGAAAAAGACAGTAACTACTGGTGGTTACACACAGTGTGGTAGGTGAGTGAGAATGTCCAACAAAAGATCCAAAAGCAAAAATTATTGAGAAAAGAAAACAAAGACAAAAAAATTACTTGTAGAGTGTGTGCGTGAAAGTGTTATTGCATTTCTGATGACTATATTTTTTTTCAGAATGCTAGAAATTAGATACAATTTAAGCACATTTTCACGAGGACTTAAAATCACATTTTGTCATGGATCAGCGTGTTTAAAGTATATAAGTTTACATGTTTATATTAAGATACTGAGATTGGATACATTACATGATTTTTGTAATGCCGTGCGTGGAAAAGTATATCATTATTTAAAACAGAAACCAGAAGTAATCGAGACTAAAAAGATGCGAAATCTAACTAGCGCGAAAAAGTCTGTGCCATAGCTATTCTGTAGCAGCATAGATTATTATTTATTTATTTATTTATCATGCGATACAAGGAGAAACTTCAATGAAAATATTTGGTGCGGGTTTTTAGAAAATAATATATTTAGAAATCAAATACATTGCAGGCACGAATTAAGCAAAACCAGTTCATTTTTTCCAACATATTCTACATGACCTTCATTAATGAGCTGGCTTTTACAACAGACTTTGTTTAAACCAAAAACGCTATCTCCAATTTTGTAGTTTTCAAACTTTCCCTTTTTGATAATTTCGAAAAACAGAGCAATACCCGAAAATGGGACTAGCACCATATATTTTTACCGTCACTTATTACAAATGTGGAGAAAATTGAAAGATAAAACTTGGAATGGTTTTTGAGAAAAAATCCGTATTTTTCAAGCGCAAATTACGCAAAAACTATTCGTTTTCTCAAAAACTCTTACATAACTTTTTCAAAGGGCTAATTTCGTACAACAGACTTTGTCTCAAGCAAAAATCTCTATCTTCAATTTTGTATTTCTGGAATTGTGTTGTGCAATTTTAAAAAAAGCTGAAAGATACCCGAAAATTGGACTTGCATCGTATTTTTTATCTTGTCTTATTACGTAAGTGGGAAGAATGTAAAGAGCAAAATTGGATCGATTTTTGAAAAATAAAATTTTCGTAAATTTCAAGCTCAAATTAAGCAAAAATTACTCATTTTCTAAAAAAATCGTACATGACCTTGTTTAAAGTACTAGTTTTGTACAGTCGATTTTGTTTGACACAGAAATCATATATCTTCAATTTTGTATTTTTTCTTCGAAAAATCAGAGATATCAACGAAAATTATACCTACGTCATTTTTAAATGTCCTTCGCACTATTCAACAACAAAATTTAATCAAAAATCTTCGAGACATTTCTTGAAAATTTTGAAAATGTCCGAGAGGCTTCATGTAAAGAGCCCCAAAAATTAAAATATCGCTTTCAAATTCCAGGAGCAGCGAAATCAGTCAGAATAATTAGGAAAAATCAATTTTGAAGAAAATCGTCTGAAGTGTTAAGGCGCTAGCATTGATCACAGACGGGCAGACTGACGGGCAGATGGACGTTTTGCCGTCAATCGATTTTTTGGTATCAAGAAGCAACAAAACATGGATTTAGGCTACAACACGAGTTAGAGGATTTCTTTTCTAAATTTAGCAACATAATTTATCCCCTTTTTCGTTACCAGAGCCCTGTTCTAAGAGTTTTTCTGGCGAAAATTCGCCGTTTCCGGCGCACGATTACATGACTTTCTCTTCTTACGAAGTATTCGTAAGGCGATAAAGTAAAAAGTATAATATTTGCACAATCTCTGTAAAACGGCGTCCCTTGAAATTTGAATGTGACGCACGCATTGTGCAATGATTACAGAAATCTTTTACAGATAGATGATATAATATTTCCCTATTTCTCATTATCAAGACTGTATTTCTGTGTCTAGAATTATTTGTGAAGTTTTGTATTTCCCAACAAATTACGATTTAAATTCACACTATTGTCGCCTGGAACGGAATGTCTATTATAAAATGAAATATGGCTTATTAATCACATTAAGTAAATTTCTGGATATTAATAAATATATTAAAATAACATTAACATCACGTTTTTAGATATTTAACAATTTATCACAAATATACATAATTAATTCAACCATAACCCCAAGAATGTTACTGTTATTGTAGTGTCACCAGTGATCACGTGCGCGACAGTCCTGGGAACTCTTCTAGATACTTCTGACAAATTTTGAATATCCATTGACAAAATTCAGCTACTCCAACACAACTGTTTTAGCTGCAAAACATCTACGACGATCCAGAAATTACCCCAACAGACCACTTTCCATATGGAACACTTTCACTAAGAAAATCTGCAGTCGATTGACAATACACAATCACTCTTACTATACATCACATCACATCTGCTCTGAGTCAGAAAATACCGCGGATACTCAAATACTCTGACTAAATTCCTCAGGAAATATTTTCGGAGCCAGAAAAGAACTTCAATAGACAGATATAATTTCCCAAAGGAATGAGCGCCGCCAAAAACGTTAAGAGTAATGAGGCGTCGCCAGCGCCGCGGCGCGCCGCCCACATCGTTAGCCTCATGGTGCGACCTCCACTCAGTCGGCGCCGCCGCTGCTAGCTGTTAACATCTCCCACCATCAACCACCAACAACCCCAACCACGTGCTAGTATCTACCAATCTACCTTCAACTACCAACCAACTATCACTACCAACCACCACCAACTACCATTCACCAGCCATCTACTATCGACCACTTACCACCAACCAACCACCTGCCATCAGCCACCTACCACCAATCATCTGCCATCAACCAATAAACACCACCCACCAACTACCTACCATTCACCGTCAACCACTTACCACCAACCTCCTTTCACCAACCATATTTCAGCAACCATCTTCCACCAAACGTCTTCCACCAACCACCCACCCAACACCAATCACCCACCAACAACCACCCACCAACAACCACCCATCTGCTATCTACGTCAATCACTTACCACCAACCTCCTTTCAATACCCACCTGACACCGCCCACCAACAACAATCCACCTTCTACAACCAACCATTTACCACTATATACTTATCACCAACCACCTACCACCAGTCATCGACCATCAACCATGGTTGATGGCCACAACCATCTATTACCAAACATCTATCACCAAACACCTACCATTAATCTCATCCTACCCACTACATACCACCAGCCACCAACCGCCTACCATCAAACATTTGCAGCCAACCGTCTACCACGAAACATCTACCACCAACCACGCAACACTACCATCATCCCAATCTCAACCCCACCACTATCACAGATATCATCACTTCCACCATCCTTATTACCCTCATAACCACCACCACCAACTCCATCACCATCGTCATCGCTCCAATCACAAATACTACCCTTACCCACAACCACCCTTCTCACCACCGCTGCCTCCATCACCGCCACCACCATTATTACTATCAGAGTGGATAAAAATCTTCAAAGTCAGTTACAACATATTTTATTTCACATAAAATGCTCTCAATACAACTCGAGACTGACATACACGAAGGCAAAACAAAATCCAGTAACTAATCAACAAAATAGTACGAAACAACCTAGTGCGAAATTCTTGATTTTAATTACTCTTAGAACTTGTATCCTATTGACAAATAAATTAACATGAATATTGATACTCAATAATTACCACTACCATTATCACCACCACCATTATCACTAAAGATCTCCGCCGTCGCCATCTTTCCATCTCTAATGCAGCCACCGCCATCACCGCGGTGCCACCGGCACCACAACCTCCGCCACCGCCACACGCGCACAAGCTCTACGGCGCGGCGTGGCGAGGCGAGGCGCGGCGTGAGGGCCACATTCATTCGGTTCCTATTACGGTACTGCCCATAGTTAATAGGGCCGGTCCTGGCCGTCCGGCCGACGCGCCGGGGCGGAGCGGGGCGGGGCGGGGCAGGGCGGGGCGGGGCGGGGCGGGGCGGGGCGGGGCGGGGCGGGGCAGGGCGGAGCGGGGCGGGGCGGGGCGGGGCGGGGCGGGGCGGGGCGGGCGGCAAAGCTCAAGAAAACGCGGCGCGCAGCGGGCGGCGGCAATATTCCGAGCGACGGCCGTTGGCGTTCCCGTTACTTCCTGCACGGCCGCCGACGTCGACGCGGCCGCCGTCGCGACGCCCCGGGGACGCCGGCGCGGCGTCCTGCGATCTACTCGTACGTGGCGGCTGAGAGGAAATGGGCTCACCTGGGTGGCCGTGGAGGAAATGCGCTGGGCAAAGGCGACGTTTGGTACTGCGTCTTAATTGATTGTTAGCAAATCCGGGCGCGTCAACTGCTCAGGTCATTGTTCCCGTACGTGTAGTGCATGTTTTTCCTCAAGAGATGGCGGTGATCTTCCCTTGCTAGACGAGATCCGCAGCCGATGTACCGTTTGGTAGCGGGGTTTTCCCAACCAGGTATCTCTCGTGCGGTTTCGGTGGTATAACGATCAGCGTACCGGACTGTTGTACCCGAGTTTGCGGGTTCAAACCCGATCGAAGTCGTGGATTTTTAAGTCCTTCGTTCCGAAAATATCCTTCGTACGCCTTTCTTCAGAGGAGAAGTAAAGTTGATTGTCCCATGTAGCAGATTTACTGCATGTAAAAGATCCTCAAGCCTAAAAGAAGCCTCTGAGCAAAATTGAGATCCGCCTGTTTCGTCGCCCAAGAGAATACCTCCTTTCTCCGCTAGGTGATGAAAGGAGCGTAGCGAAATTTACGTGGTTAGACGGAAGAGCGGGCCTGATGGTTCGAGTCTCGCCACGTAAAATAAGGCATTAACTGAACTCTCACCAGCGGGGCACCGCCCCAGCCAGAACAATCTCAAAGTTCCCGTCCGGTCTGGGGTTTTGTGAGGTAGTGTAGTGTATGTAATTAAGGTGGTGAGAGTCCTCCTCTCAAGGAAGAGGGAGGAAATATCGTGCGCGGTCCGTGGCCCGTTTGTTTGAATACTGCTTCAGCATTCGCCTCGTGTTCATCGGAGAAACCACAGAAAACTACCGGTCAGAGCAGGCGGCTGCTAGAATTCTCCTCCAGACAGCGACTGAACTCGATCTAGCTGACAAGCTAGGGTTGAAAATCCTGCCACCGTCGGGAATCGAAACCAGGACCTCCCGGTCAGAGGCACTGCAGTGACAGGCGTTGTAATTAAACTGCGAATTTTTGCCTATAAGTCTTTTTCCTTTTTTTAAAATATAGGCGCAATATTTTCACAAGTTTTTGTGAGTGACTCAAAGATCACAACAACTATCTCATCAGAGGCAGTTTTCATAGATTTTCTTATTTTTCCCGTTGTAAGTGAATTGCTAAATGTAGATACAAATAACATTAATTTGACCTTGTGTTTTCTATCTCTGAAAGCTCTTTCTCCTATACGGTATTATAAGGTCATTCGCTTTTTCGGCGCACCACGTGCATTATTTGAAAATTAATTCCAATTTGTTTTCGTTTGATAAAGCCACTTTCCTGCTTTTTCCATTCATTTTTCAGTTCATAAAATTCAATTTACGCGCAATTAAAAACACACGCGGTCACATCTGCAAGTCGACATGTGAACTGTTTAACAGAAAAGCTCAAACTGAGGTTAAACAAACTAGAAATGGGGTGACTACGGAAAAATGGGAAGGGTGTGCAGCACCGGATGTAGAGCTTTTGCTCTAAAAATAGCTTCAATGCAAGCCTCAATGAATGGCAGGTGCGGATACTATTTTTAGAGCAACAAACGCGTCACTCGACGCCGCATTCCCGCCACCTCTTTCCACTACTCCCTCATTTCTAGTTAATGCATTCTCCATCAAAGCGTGCTTACAATGCCTTGAATTCTTTGGCTATTTAGTTTTGCTATTGCGTTTATATGAAGATCTGATTATATTATTCTGCCCTTTTAGTTTTCCTTTTTAAACCGCAATTTTCCTTGGCAAAAAATTAAAAGAAATTGAAAAATAACTCCCAAAATGGATATTTACCGCACGAAATAGTTAAGTGTTTTTTTTTAATTTTGTTATCATTTTTCATGACGTGAAATCACAAAGCATGTGAGATTCAATCGACTGTGCACTCACGTAAGGCTCCAACACTTTTTTTCTTAATAACATAAATAATATGTATTCAATATTCAGGGCATTTTCAATATTTTCAATGACTTCCGAAAACCGTGAAGCACAAAATATTGTTGTTTTGACTGTCTACAACTCTATAGAAAGTTCTTTCCAATCACACGTAGTAGACATAGAATATGTGAAAGAAAACTATTTAAAACCATCTTTCAGGAATGCAACTACTACTGAAGTCTAAGAGGTAAAGCACAGATCATACAATATTTCTTATATACTACTTTAGATATTACACGTCGAAATACATCGAGAGCAATCTAGCCACTCTTTGGTAATCTCTAAATATTTTCTGATATTTTCTTGATCAATAAGTGATAGGTCATTCGAATACACTTGTGACCGGGAGCGGTAGCTCAGTGCATCAACTGATGTCACTGCAGCGCCTCTGACCGGGAGGTTCGAGTCCTGATGGCGGCGGGATTTTCGACACTAGCTTTCAGCTAGGTCGAATTCAGTCGCTGTCTGGAGGAGAATTCTAGCGGCCGGCTGCTCTGATCGGTAGTTTTCCCTGCTTTCTCCGATCAACACTAGGCGAGCAGTACCCTACCAAACGGGCCACGGACCGCGCGCGATCTGTCCTTCCTCTTCCTTGTTCTATCCTCTCCCCTTACACACACACACACACACGTACACTAACAAGCACTCACTACCTCATATTCCAAGAGACCGGTCGGGAGCTTAGAGCTTGTCCCGGCTGGGGCGGTGCCCCGCTGGTGGGAGAGTCCTGGTTAGGGGGAAACCCCATTAGCCGACGGTAGGTCGGCGCCGGACCTCGCCATCCAGTGGGGGAAGATCACCGCCATCTCCCGAGAAAAAACATGCACTACACTAACGGGACTAATGACCAAAGCCGTTGATGCGCCCGGAAACACGAAAAAATCAATCAATCAAATACACTTGTTCAGCCCATCGATCGTCCTCGGATGTTGAAGAGAACCAGATGAAGAAAGAAGGACTGCGCGCAGCACGTTGACTGGAGTACTCCTCCATTATTCGCCTGGAACTGATTGGAGGAAACCCCAGTTAAGACCCATTAGAGCAGCCATTCCCTGGAATTCTAATCTAGGTGAGGAAATTATTTGTGTTTCGAACGCTTCGACTTCTCCGGCCATTCCTCCTCGTAAGTGTAGTGAATGCTTTTATCATGGGATATGGAGGTGGTCTTCTCCCGCTAGGTGGTGAAAACCTTAATGGCACTGCTTATATTCAGTAAAAACATTTAGGGCATGGATAAGTAATTTTAATGATATAATAATGTTAAAATCATCGGAATAATTTTCGTAAACATTGCTTGTAGAAAAACGTTTACGCTTCGAAGCACTTCCCGAAGATGTTGGTGTGGTATCAGGCACATGGTCAGGAGCACATAGCATATTCTCAGTGCTACAGTTCTCAGCTATATTGTGAGAAATGACTTTTCCCCTCCTATGCCTTTCCTCTTCTTAAATATACTTTTCGGCTTCGTTATTTCAATAAATCAACGCACAAACGACCGAAAACACACAGAAATTACCAAGAACCACAATAGGATACTCAAATTCGCACATAAACAAACGATAAACAAGCAAACAGTGTATTCTACGGAGACTCCTTGCGTCTGACAGGTTGGCCAACGTAAAATATATGATTACAGAAACTTTCTAAACCCAAAAGCATAACAAAAACAACGTAATTTCAAAACAAAACTGAGCGTTGACAGATAAAGTGGGCGTGGGTCACTGACGCATAGGGGCATTTAAAAGGCCGTGACGCAAAAAAAGTTTCTACATCATTACTAAAAGTACAAAGAATACAAAATCGATGAAAACCAAAAATAGAACATTTTCACCCACATGGCTTAACACCTCGTTTTGTGACATCGTGGGAACACAACATCAATCACAGACACCTGCTTCAAATGTTTACAGGTTTATTAATAATTAGGTGTTTACAAATAAGTAGTTCGATCAGTTATTTACAGCTATGAGGGAACCTATCTCCTGATCGCACGAGAGATCCTTAAATGATGCAAGATCTGCCTGAATCGTGGCCTTCGCCACTCTTCAGCGAGTTTACGCACACAGCGTAGAGCTCCGTGATCGCAGTCACCCGTTGAAAAATGTTCCACAGAGGCGTCCCAACACATGGGTTGCCCTATGAGCAACGCTCGTCTCAGCACCGCCCTGGGCGCAAGTTTTGAGTATTCGCACGAGATTTTCACTCAGCTCAAAACCCACCATCGCGCTTTGCGCTCTTGCTTATATACATTCAAACCACGTGACACGCAACATCATCTTGCGTTCGCGCGGCAATTCAGGCCACGTGACTGTCGCGCTGCCACGCATTTTGGGCATCCCTTTCCATGGATTTCTGGAAGTTCTCAAAAATACCTCGGGGTGCCTCCGCTCCCTAGCTACCGTCTATTCAAACTCTCCTTACTTTCTCATACCGGCATTCTCTGCCTGCACTAATCCTGCCATGCGGCGTCTGCCAGGCGCCGAATGTCTATGACAATACAATACGTTACAGTATACTGAAGCCATAAGGTTGTACAAAAATAAGGTATAACTCACGTGATAAAATATAATTTATTTTACTCGTAGGAGTGCGCCACTCAGCCTATCAGCCTCGAGTCTCAAGCTTTCCTACTCGCAAAAAATTTCACCTTTACTACTCGCATAAAATACAATATTTGGTTTCAACTTCTAAAAATTACCTCATAACATAATTAATTACAATAAATGAAATAAAAGAGTGTGGTCCACAATAATGAAGGCTTCCAAGGACGACCGTCCAGAATAAAGGTTAGTAAATTCCCAGAAAGTCACTAACGCGCATTCAGGAGCTGCTTGAAGAAACAGGAGAGTTTGAGAGAGATTGTAAGGACAAGGAGGAGAGTTGTTCACTTTGGGTTAATTCATCATCAGATTGAATTGAAGCGCTACTTCCTTTGTACTTCCAACAAGAATTGCTGAATTTGCAAAAGTGCCCTTGGGAAGCAATAGTAACCGGTACTCAGTTCTTGAAAACGATCGTAAATTTCAATTAGTGTCATTTACAGTGACAACTGAACGTTTAACAGCAGGGAGAGATGGATGTACTGATTGGTCCGACACAAACGGTTGTCAAGCCGACAAGTTTAAAGACGAATGTACAGAAGAAAAGAAAAATACCAAACCATAGGAACATGATTGTGTCAATGTTTGTCAAATGGAGAGGTTCTAATTAAGCATTATGGTTCAAAATGATGTCAAAATACTGTAACCATTTCTGGTAACTTAATAACAGCTACTATTGAATCTCGTTTTCTAAAAAAACTAGTACCAAATTAGTCAGAAAAAATACAAAAATAACACCTTAAAAATAATTCTGTTCAACACCTTTTTGAATTGTGATATTGAAGTATTACGCTCGTTCACAGAAAATATTTAACACTAAAACTACGTAGTGGATAATTATTTTGTGACTTTCGCCGTGTCAACTGCTAATATCATTATTCCCGTACGTTTATTGCATGTTTTTTTTCTCGGGTTCTTCCCCCCTGAATGGTGAGATAAGTTGCCAACCTACACGTCGACGTGAGGGGTTTTCCCCATCGATGTAACACTTACCAGCGATGCACCGAACCAGGTGGAACAACCTCTAAGGGGACTCGATATGGGAAGTAATGTAGTGCATGTAAGTGTAAGTGTGTGTAGTAGGAGTGAGGATTGGATAAGGAAGAAGAAGGGAAGATAGCTCGCGGACCGTGGCTCGTTTGACAGAGTAGTGCTCCGGCATTCGCCAGGAATTGATCAGATAAATCACAGAAAACCACCAATCAGAGCAGCCGGTCGCTAGAATTCTCCTCCAGAGAGCGGCTGAATTCGATGTAGCTATCAAGCTAGTATTAAATATCCTGCCACAGTCGGGACTCGAACCTTAAAACCTCCTGCCAGAGGCACTGCAGCGACATAAATTGTTGTACTTCGTTACCTCAGTAGGTGATAATATCACTGGTTTCTTACAATCAATACCTGTAATATGCCAGAGCAGAACTTTAAAAAACTGGCCAGCTTCTTCCTGTAGTTCTTTCCCCTACGCCGAACGGAGGACGAGGTGATGTTCCCACAACGAAAAAGATTAATACGTCATCTCCAAAGATGTAAGATAGTTCACGTATGCCGAGGCAACATCCGACCTGGGTTGTCACGCAACGAGAGAGAGGATGTCTGAAAGAGAGAGAGAGAGAGAGAGAGAGAGAGAGAGAGAGAGAGAGAGAGAGAGAGAGAGAGAGAGAGAGAGAGAGAGGCAAGCAAAGACGCAAGTGATAAAAATAATCCAATTATATATTTTACTACATTCAGTATCTAGTGCCATTATATAGTACATTCCTATTCACAGAAACCTTATAAGGATAGTAGATAAATCCTTGAATGCTTCATCCGCTGTCTAGATAGTATAACATGTGTATATTGATATAATAATGTGTATAATAATATAATATAATATATAATAATATAATAATATAATATAATATATAATAACATGTGTATAATAATAATAATAATAATAATAATAATAATAATAATAATAATAATAATAATAATAATAATAATAATAATAATAATAATAATAATAATAAAATTGTGGCGCAGGCGGTTCTGACAGCCGTCTTCTGCGCCGAGGAGGCTGCAGGTTCGAGTCATGCTTAGACAATTGTGATTGTCACTTCACCCCTCATCATTATCCTATCACATAATTCTTAATTCAAGGCTTAGCAATTTTTTCTTACAAAGGGACACAGCCGAACAGCTGACCTTAATGACACACGTTAATCTCTCTCGAAGAATCTGACTGGGTCTCGGAAGAGAACCTGTAGCGTGGTCAGTATAATAATAATAATAATAATAATAATAATAATAATAATAATAATAATAATAATAATAATAATAACAAAAACAACGTCCTAACGTACATGCACGCATTTTTATTTCTATCGGCGTTAAGAAATAAAACACTCTACCACCCGCGAGCACTAAGGCACAACCCACATCACTGCACAAGACTGTAATGACTTAACAGCCACGACAGCGGCGGATGGAGACTTGCAGCGATATGGCTCCGCTAGCGGTAGCGATGCCTATGCGGCGCGCGCCTTCGTTAGAGCCGTCACTCCGGAGGTCACAGCCCCTCGCCGCGCCGCGCCGCGCCGCGGTGCAAGGTGAAACACCGCCGCTGCTGCTGCAGCAGCCGAGAAAACTGCCTGCAAACGGCCCAGACTGCCTCGCGAGCCCCATTATCCCGCAATATCCACTTCCTACCGCATGGGTTCCCAGACGCGTACCTTACAGTGGTTGTACGTAAAGACAATTCAAGAGTAGGGCGTATCTGTAATGAATGATTGATTGTTGGTGATTGCGGGCGCGTCAACTACTGAGGTCATTAGTCCCGTAAGTGTAGTGCATGATTTTTCATCGGGAGGTGGCGGTGATCTTTCGCTAGAGGATTGTGAGATCCGGCGCCGACCTAACGTCGACTAACAGGGTTATGTGTAATGAAATAGGTAGCCTGTCATTAAAAGGAATATTGTCAACAAGCAGTAATGGAGGAGTGTAACTGAAGACTGTGCAGGTTATAATACAATTCAATGAAGTGCAACAATACATACTGCACTAGCAAACCTTTTCGTACAGCTCCCAAATTGCTCATTCCAGAAATTTAGAAATCTGGCTTCCCAATATGGGTGTTTTATTTGAAAATAATATTTCCGAGTAACTGATATTTCAGGATAAACAAGTACGCAAATATTCCTAAAAAAAATTCTAGTAGATTCTAGTAATCATTGTCAAGTATACACATGTCGCAAACCGTCCACTTATGGCGTGAGAGAGATTATTTCATACACCAAAGGTAACGTTCGTACCATTATAACTTTGGAAGTATTAAAATCATTATAAAGTTATATCTATCACATTAGATCTACTGCATAATGTAGAGTTAAAAACACAAACAAATTTTAAAAAAAGTCATCAGATCAAGAATATCCTTAAATAACACTAAAATTAAAACCTTTATTATTATTCGTATACATAGTTAACAAAAATGTTTGCGAGACTTTTATAAAACGTGGAATTTTACAGAAACGTGATTCATTAAAACTGACAAATAGAGGTTTCATGTAAATCTGATAAATTTCTACCAAAACAAAGTATGTAAACAATAATGAGGTAAGTTTCATATTATGAGAATTTACATATATACATTGATAACTGCTTATTTATTTAACACAAAATAATAAGACGTTTAATTCAAATCGCGTTCCAAGTCATAAGATGCCCTAGCGCTTAGTACTCATTTAGTATGGTGTACGACAAAAAGAACGCAACAATAATGCTGAATCACAAAACAGACACTTTCATTTCCAACGCGTCCAGCCAAAACTGCTTATCGTGGCGACAGCGGAACGTGTGCAAAGCTCACTCTCCCTGCGGCCTCTGTTGCTGGTAACACTCATACTGACTCCATCACCTCTTCGCCCCGGGGCTTGTTTGTTCTCGCGAGCATTGCCAGCCACCATCACTCTCGCCCTCCTCACCACCACCTCACTTACCACCTCCGAAGCCACAGTTTCCAACGCCGCCGCCACCGCCACCGTCTCCATTCCGGCTCCACTATCTTGCGGCCTCCGCCTGTGTTCTCCGCCCGCCCCCCCTCCGTAGAGCCCATTCTGGCCCACCATCTCTATCCAGCCGCCTCTGTCAGCCCCTCCGTTCCTCTACTCTGTACCACTCTCGACCTACCTCTTCCGTTCCGACCCCACCACCTCACCCTCCCCCTCCCGCCGTCGCCGTCCCGCCACCTCTGCCCGGCCCTTTACGACCCGGGCCCTCCGTCCCGCTCCATCCGTCTCTCGCCATCCATTCCGCCCCCTCCGACCCGACCCGACCCATCCGTCCCGCCCCAACCGTCCCGCTCCATCCGCCCCGCTCCATCCGTTCTTCCGCATTCGTCCCACCCCATCCGTCCCGTCCCACCCCATCCGTCTCGTCCCACCCCATCCCTCCCGTTCGGCCCCATCCGTCCCGACCAGCGCCATTTGTCCCGTCCCGCTCCATCCGCCCCGTCCCGTCCCACTTCACCGACTCGCCGCATCGGTCCTGCCGCCTCCACACCATCCTCTCCGCCTCTACCCTACCCGCCTCAGACCCTCCAATCCGGCACCTCCATCCTGACGCCATCATCCCATCAGCAGCCCCGGCAAATCCCTTATTGCCCTTTCCTCGCCCTCGCGATCATACTCGCTGTTGTTGTCTCTGTCGTCGTCGTCGTCATCTCTACCACCTCCACTACTTCTTTCATCTCCACCACTCGGAGCACAAGCACTGCCCGTCGCCGTGTTGGCGAGTGGAGTGCAGTCGCCAAGTCGCCTCCACAAAAAAACCTTGGAGGCTGCCGGGCTCCAGGCGGGGCGGGGCGGAAGGTTGCTCTGGCAGGTAGCAAGCCCCGCAGCGATCCCGAGAGCGAGCGACAATTGTTCCGGCCGGCCGGCCGGCGGGCGCTGAGCACGCGCCCGCCCACGGCGCCGCCGTCCACGCCCCCCCCCCCCGCGCCCCGCCCGACCCGCGCGCCCCGCCCGCGCCCCGCCCCGCCCGCGCCCCGCCCGCCCCGCCCGCGCCCCCGCCCGCGCCCCGCCCGCGCCCCGCCCGCGCCCCGCCCGCGCCCCGCCGCGCCCCAGCCCGCCACAGCCGCCAGCCCGCCCCCAGCCCGCCCCAGCCCGCCCAGCCGCCCCCGCCCCCGCCCCCGCCCAGCCCGCCCCAGCCCCACGCCCAGCCCCGCCCAGCCCCGCCCCTGACCCATGCCCCCGCCCGCCCGCACACCTGCCCCTGCCCCCGCCCCTGCCCCCCCCCGCCCCTGCCCTCGCCTCTGTCCCCGCCATCGCCCCTGCCCCTGCCCCGCCCCTGCCCCCACCGCCGACCCGGGCGATGAATTGCAAGCGCGCGTAGCCGCAAGCACCTGCCTCCAGCCGCCTGGCGAGGGAAGTTCCCTTTAAGGAATGTTGCATTCGAGTACAAAAGACGTGCCTTTGACACGTGAGGCGGCCCACTTGTGAATGGGGCGTGGTGTAATTCTGGCACAACACATTCACGAGACTTTTTTCTCCTTTTCATTCCCTCGAAAGTATCTTGCAGTTACTCTGTAGCCTCGATAATCCGGCATGAATATGATCAGATGGTCGATCGAAAAAAGAATGCAAAATGAATGGATTACAAAAAAGAAATAGAAGAGAGAACCAGAGCAAATCAGTCTGATTTTCATCACCATAGTGAAACAAGTACCACAAAATATATGGTACTCTTCAGTGCTCTGAAATAAGAAAACAAAATCTATCTAGTGAGTGACAGTGCCTTTACACGTCATTTTCTCTATTATACGTTCACTGACAAGTCTTGACTTAAAAATTGAATTGATGGATTCGTCGAATAACGAATTACACGCTTTATCAACATATCGGAAGATTGAGACTTCTGAACTTGATACGCAAGAATCTTCAAAAGTCACAATCAACATTATTTGAAAACAGACTGATCTAATTAAGAAAATAATATCCAATATATCTTTTTATCATCTTTCATTTTTTCAAAAATATATAACAAATAAATGATAAGGCCAACAAAAGTATCCCGAACAAAACACACAGAGGTAAGCAGGTTATTAGGGCCTATATCATTTTGTCATCTAAGCACGGCATTACTATTCATGGTGAATTTCCACGAACACTTTAAATAATTATTTAAAATATTCCTACGGAGGGAGTTGTTCAAATTGCAGATATACATTTATCACTTGTGTAATATTTGTGACTGAGTATGTTTGTGAAATGTGACTTATACTAAACAGTATAAGTCACATTCCATTGGCTGGTAAGATTAATTGGTGGACATGTTGGCTAATGTTACTGAAATCCATGTATCCATCTCTGTAATTATCACAGGCGGTGCATTTCCATGTTCACTGTTATTATTAAAAAAAATTCGTTGTTCTTATTCAAAAATTTTCAGTTCAAAATAACCACAATTGACAAACGTTCCGCAGTCCAATTATGGTTAGTTATCTTAGAAAAAATCCCATTACATAAGAATTTTCAGTGATGACATTAAACAATTCAGTAATTACGATAAGGTATTAAATCATTACGATTTGGTGTTATAGGTCAAAACAATGTGAATGTATATATTGATTGATTGATTGATTTATTGATTCGTGTTTCCGGGCGCGTCAAATGCTTTAGTTATTAGTCCCGTAAGTGTAGTGCATGCTTTTCTCGGGAGATGGCAGTGATCTTCTCACACTGGTTGGCGAGATCCGGCGCCGACCTACCGTCGGCTAGAGGAGTTTCCCTCTAACCAGGACTCTCCCACCAGCGGCGCACCACCCCAGTCGGGACAAGCTCTAAGCTTCCGACCGGTCTCACGGAATATGCGGTAGTTATTGTTAGTGTAAGTGTGTGTGTAAGGGGAGAGGATAGGACAAGGAAGGGGAAGGAAAGATCGCGCGCTGTTCGTGGCCCGTTTGGTAGGGTACTGCTCCGGCATTCGCCTGGTGTTGATCGGAGAAACCACGGAAAACTACCGATCAGAGCAGCCGGCCGCTAGAATTCTCCTCTAGACAGCGACTGAATTCGACCTAGCAGGAAAGCTAGTGAAAATCCTGCCGCCGTGAGGACTCGAACCTGGGACCTTCCGGTCAGAGGCGCTGCAGTGACATCAGTTGATGCACTGAGCTACCGCTCCCGGTTGAATGTATATACGTGTAAAGATATTGGTAAATACAAAACACGTGAATAATGATGGAAATCTGTATTTTCTGGTGTAACTTTTCTACAGCTCTCCTTTCGTGCGATGTAATCGCATGGGTTCAGCTAATATTTTAAATATATTAAGAATTCCGTGATCTTGAGTCGGTGCAATAATCTCGAATGTTTGAGAACAACTTTAGTAGTGGAAACCAATTTACATACGTCTTTTTTAATTACATGAACAAATTTTGCTGCGCCTTATGAAAGCTTATACTTTGGCTAGCTCAGCCTCGTTAATCCAAAATACCGAACCAAGTGTCAAATTAAAGAATAAAATAGATTGAGTTTTGATTACTACAGAATTTCAAAAGAATATGTCACTGTGCATAAATACATTAACTTAGCGGTACTGATCACAAGGCAGAGGATGCAGAAGCATGTGTCAAAATAAGACAGAAAAAAGAACGTGCTGCCATTTGCTAGCTCTTTACAAGAGCAAATATTCACAATCTTTCGCGCACATTAAGAAGCCATAATAAACAAAGTCCATAAAAGGAAAAGCAGTCTGCATTCTTTGAATAAGTCAAACTGTATAGATAACTGTATTTTTGCACCAACGGAACAGCGCAAAAATGA
>BLKR01002144.1:0-36192 GCA_011170035.1 Teleogryllus occipitalis
GTATACAAAATGCAAGTTTGTCTTTTACTTCATAGACCCCTTTGGTAATTGAAAGGAGGCAACATCAGTATTGTGTACTTAGGTTCTGAGCTTGTGTACATTAGTAGTCTGCAGGTAGTTTCCCCAAGTCTCGAGGAAATTTATGGACAAAGGGGAGTTTGATCACAATGCAGTTAAAGCACAAATAAGCGTACATAAATTGTACAAAGTAATAGCCGTAAAATTATCGCTTTGAAGTAATTAAATGAACTGTGCATAAAAATGTAATAACTGTATTATTAAATTTTGTATTACTTTGAAATTTTTACGTTCTTGTATACGTAGTTTACAGCAAGTTTTGCCATGTTGCAAAAAGTCAATGTCAAAATTCTGACATGAGGAATATCTGAGACCGAAAATGTGTTGCTTTTCAATTCCCTCAAAATACATTTTCCGAAATAAATCTTAATAGTTTATGAAAATCTGTAGGTGATTTTTAAAATGTTCAAAAAAATTATTCACTTTTGTTTAAACTTCTAAATTTTTGAAAATTGATAATCTTCAAAAATAGCGAATTCTAATCTGCTGCACTGCATTTGCTAGTGGGAATTTTTCCAGAAATGGCAGATGAATTAGTTGGAGGGAAGGTGAATTATTATAATATTACAATATTATGTAACTGTTATAAATGATACTAGAAAGTTTCTGTTGAGGTTGCATCACTACTTCAATATTATTTAGTGCAAATTAGCGCTCCTAAGAACTGTAGCATCTAAACGCAAATTCATTTGAGTAAATTATGGAATTTCACGATTTGTCTTCTCAAAAACATTTTTGTTAGGAAAAGTTTAATAAACATTTTATTGTTTAATGCCCATAAATGTTATTATTTTTTTCATAAATCTTTAAATAGGTAAAAGAAAATGTGTATAATGTAAAATGTGTTGTTGTTGTAACGTATAGTAAAAATGACTACCAACACTACAATCAGATGCACGACATTGTTGTGGAAGGAAGAGAGAGCAATGAATCACAAATTTTATTGTCATTGTTCTTGTCACATGATATCATCAAGTCTAGTTATTTCGCTGCGTGGAACTCTACTGCTCTGAAGCCTCGTCGTGAAATTTTTATGTTCCAATAAACTCTGAATGCATTTTCTAGTAGCCCTTTAAAAGATTCTCATAACTTTTTAAATGCGATCTTTTGAGTTCGTCTGTGATATTCACTTTTCCTGATTTTATAAATAAAAAAGTAATGAATTTAAAATCATGTTTTAAAGGAGGTTGTTAAACTGCGGAGAAAAACATTTATTATGAATTTTGATAATACATACAAATAAGCTTTCCTCGTATGAAGATTTTTTGGGGCGTGATTTTGTTTGAAATACAGGTTGATTAAAACGTCGTCATTCGTATATTTTGCGAAAAATATTTTCTCTTAGCTAATACTCTTCACTTTTGGAAATGGTTTGTGTTCCCTCGTTACCCCGTTGCTTGGCACAGTCTCCAATTTTGTGCCGTCGCATTTTCGGGTACGGCCTTGCACCACCTTCACCTCAATTGCCATAATTCTGCCCCTCCCCCACCCTGCGCGGCAGCGGGTGCTCAGCGGAAGTGGCCGGCGCGGGGGCAGATCTCTTTATCTTGGCCAATAAGCACGCGAGCGCCCCGCGCCGAGGGCGTTGATTGCGGCGGCCGCCTTGCGGAGCGGGGCGGGGCGGGGAGGAGGGTTGGGTGGCCCCGGGCCAGGCGGGTCGAGCGGGACGTGGCGATGCAAAGCGGAGTGTGATGTAAAGTGGAGCGGGGAGGAGGCAGAACTGGTCTGTATACGGTGCAGTGATATGAAGAGAGCAGAAACGGGCGGGAGCAGGCGGTACGGAACCGGGTGAAATGTGTGGATAACGGGAGGAAAGGTTGGGTCACGCTGGGGGAGGTGAGGGGCCACGGCAGGGCTGGAGCGGAGGAGCGCAGGGAAGAGCGAAGAGAGCGAAGTAGAGGTTGGCGGTGCTGGTGCCCGCCGTCGGCATACATTTTAATAACACAGGGCTTCCTGGCTCGAGGCCAAATTTCCCGTCGTCTGCGCCCGCCGCCTCGGCCGGGGCAGACATTGTCGTCGTTGCTACTGCTGGCGCTGCCGCCACCTCCCAGCATCTTCTGTTTCTCTCCCACCCCCACTTCAGCTGCTATTGTTCCAATTTTGCTTGCTATCGCCAAAATTTTACTTGTAGCAGCTTATATAGATTCACTTTCATTTCATTTCGTTTTTACAATTTAAATAAATTAATGTTCGTGGATGCGACTGTGCTATTTTTTGTTTTCGAAAAGTTCTGCAGGTTACCGCTGATACTAACGTTTCAATTCTCATTTGCTTATGAGCTTTGCCTTATATTTTTTTGCTGTGTGCCCATTCACACCTTTTTTATCTTATATTTCATTATTCAATCATTACTTATTTCCTCGATTTATTGATTATTGGTGAATCCGCGCGCGACAACTGCTAGGGTCATTAGTACCGTAAGTGTAGTGTTTTTTCCCGGGATATGGCGGTGTTCTTTCCCCACTGGATGGCGAGATCCGGCGCCTACCAGGGGCTAGCGGGGATTTCCCCAACCAGATATCTCCCGCCAGCGGGGCACCGCCCCAGCCGGCAAAATCTCTAAGCTCCCGACCGGTCTCCCGGCATGTGTTAGTGTAATGCATGTTATGTAAGGGGTGAGGATAGGACAAGGAAGAGGAAGGAATGATCCTACGCGAACCGTGGCCCGTTTGTTAGGGTACTGCTCCAGCATTCGCCTGGTGTTGAATGAAGAAACCACGGAAAACTCTCGATTAGTGCAGACGGCCCCTAGAATCCTCCTCCAGACAGCGACTGAATTCGGCCTAGTGTCGAAAATCTTGTCACCGTCGGGAATAGAACATAGGACCCCCCAGTCAGAGAGTCTGTTATTTCCTACACTAAGCGTGTTACATCCCAGCTATTTCTCCTATTTTAAACTTCGATCTTTCCTTGTATCTTACGTTGCATAGTGATTCTTTGTTATTGTTTTTTTTTGTAATTTAAGGTCGCATCAACATCTCGGTCATCAGCGACCACTATTGGAGTTAACGTTATGCCAAATGTGAGAAGGAAACGATATGGTGATGGTAAGGGGTGAAAGGATAAATACAACCATGCTCCAGGCGCGATTCGAACCCGCGGCCCTTCTTTCCGAGTTCACTACGACACTACTGCCTTAGCGATCTCGGCCACCAGATCGGTAGCGATTCGTTTTTAATTGCTATTTTACTTCCTGTTCATTCCGCGCTCGACTGTCGTACCGTACGGATCGTTCGTAACCTTGTAAACAGAGTTAACAGTATGACTTAGGATATACTGTGAACCAACGAAAATCTAGTAATGTGTGGAAATAGTGCCGCTAGCAAGTGTTAAGGGAACCGTGTAGTGTAAAATGACCAAAAATCACATTTTTCATTTTTTAGCTTAAAAAATTCTACGTTCTTTTACAAACATTTTGATATATATAACATTGTTTAGAAATAATATTTTCATATTTTATTTAATATTTTAAGATGGCGTTGCGTCGATGTGGGCATTTAAATGACACGCCCCTTTTTCTTTTTTATATATTTCAGCTTTTCTTTTGATTTGTATTGAATGGAATGAGTTTCTATTATGTATGTTGGCTCTCCTGCTTCTTCGCATACCAAATACTGTGCAGGATGTTGCACGGAAAGACCTAGAATGCAAATGAAAGCTTCAACAATTGTATATAGGAACGGATAACCAAAACTACTTTTGTTGGTTTTCAAACATTAAAAATAAGAGTTCTAGATCCTGTTCCAACTTTTGATGAACGGGCTGTAGCAAGAATAAAAGTTCTGAAAGAAATGGGTGTAAAAATTTGATTCAACTGTAGTAACAGGCTGAAGTCTATTGACAGAGAGAGGTTTTACAATGGAAATAGAGCCAGTGAAACCATAACAAAAGAAGCTATAATACAAAAAAGGCAGAGGAAAACTCAAAACATCTCAGATAATATGCAAGAAAATTATTGTCCAGGAAACTTCTAAAAGTAATGTAAAATTACACATTTTATTTTGTTTTTGACGTTTCTGAAAACCTGTTTTTTTCATATATATGTACCTTTTTTTTCACAACCAGTGTATCAATTGACATGAAATTTTGCACAAATATTAATGGCATCAAGATACATGTCTGGTACCAAAATTAGTTCAATATCATGAATAATGATCATACACAATAAAAAATAATATTTTAATTTCAAACTTCCGGATTTAAACATATTAAAAAATTCATATCTTTTTTTCTCTAAACTTCTGAACATTAATTGTGGTACAGGATATCCACAAGTACATTTATAATACTCCTGCAAAAGTTCATATATGTATGTACTGTACAATTAGAGAAAAAGGTACACAAATAGAACAATGCAATTTTTAATTTTGTTTTTAATGTTATATTTTTCGTCGTAAAACTAAATTAATGATTGATCTGAAAATCAACACTTATAGTAATACAAGTACAATAAGTAGGCAAAAAAAGTTTCAGATCAATATGATAAATACTTTAGAAGTAGGAAGGGAAAATGCGAATCACGGCATTTCTTTAGTATTCACAGTACACGGTTCCCTTAAGTATTATGTACAATGGGTACTGCCCGACAACCGGGCAGCTCATCAATAATGCCCTAACAACACTAAGTAGTAATTATTCTACCTCAGCATTAAATATTTCGATGTTTTATGAAGATTCAAGTGAAATGGACAACGAAATTACATCAATGGAATCTCAACCATGCTAATCAACAATGGAATCTCAACCAAGCTAAGAAATTTCGATGAGACTCCAAAACATCGACACGCTACAAGGTAAAGTTTTAGGACAACAAACCGCAGGGCAAAATAAGCGTCCCTCTGATGATAATACCTCGACTAACGAACAAAAATGCCTAACCTAGAATCAAAACAACCCGACATTGACAGCTCAATCTAGTATATTTCTGGAGTTCCCGATAAAAATAGACGTGAGGGCTTGAACAGTGAACCAGACTCCAACAATCAAAATAGATTTAGTTATGTTAATGACACAGCACCAAATATGTCAGAATACCTTTAAAATTCCACTAATTTATGTAGCAAATGTAACAAATATCACGAATTTCAACAGAGAAATTAGCACGAAAGTAACAAACAACCGTACACTTCAGTTAATAAATAACAGAGTAGAAAAAAGAGAGAAAATCAGTGACATTACCTACTAAATATCTATAGCACAGGAAGACAATTTCATAATACAAGGACCCAGCAAATACGAAATTCTTAATCGAATTAAATAACCTACTCATGTCAGTGGCAGAAGAGGAAATATATGAAAGGGAAACGTCCTTAACTCATTAAAATTACATATCCGAAAAGACAACCCAATCCCAGTAATAGCAGCCGAATTCAACGGGGAAGAAAATTTAGAAACAATTTAAAAAATAAGACAAATTTGTAACCTTATTGTCAAAGCTGAAAATAAAATAAAACCTAAAGACCCTATTCAATGCATGACATGTTTAGATTTTGTCCACACAAAAAAACTGTAACCATAAAATAGTATGAATTTACTACTCCAAAAACAATTATTCTGCAACTTGCCCCCATAAAAATGAACCATTCAAATGTTATAACTGTCAAAAAAACCACAGAGCAGATCTAGAAGCAATATACCCCCAACAGCACCACCCCAAAATACCCACACTAACTTCCCCAGATTGACACTCAAAACATCCCAAACTTTACTCACACTAACAACACAAACATTGTACGAAATATTAATTATCATAATAATCCTCAAAATCTAAATTCTCAAGCACACTCCAATGAGAATAGCTTTCTCAACGCCCTGGTCAGTACAATGGCTACTCACATAATCAGTATAATCAACTTCATTATTCCCGCAATAATAAATAACATTCAATCTTCAATCACACCATACATTAAAAACAATTATGCAACAAACACATATTAATAAAATTGCCATACTCAATTGGAATGCTATTGGAATAATCAATAAAGTCAATGAACTAAAATATTTCATAGAAGATAAGACATTGCATGAATAACAAAAACATATCTAAATAATCGTGCAATATTCAGCCTACCAGATTAAAAAATAATCAGAACAGACATTAATTCACACACAATTCACCAACAATAATCTTAGGTGATTTCAATGCAAAACACATACAGTGGTGATGTAAAATCAATTAACACAGCAGGGATACTTTTTTTTCCTAGGGCTTTTATCCAGCGATAATTTTATTATATAGTGATTCTGAGTACATCCTACATTATAATATTTACACTAATATGTGATGTTCTTTTTTTGTAACCATGTTCTTACCTCGAGTCTCTTCCTACCTTAGCATTTGTTCTTACCTTTAGCATTTTTTGAATATGTGCAATTTGAATATTTTCGAGCGTGCCTTACTTATCACTGACTCTTTCCCACTGTTTTGTTTTAGTTTCATCTTTTTCCTGTATATCTTCATCCTTTCCATTTTCGTAAATTTTATTTCATCTATATCTGCAGCTACTGGCTTTTGCGCCTGTCGGCAGCTGTCTGCTCCTGAGACATTTTTGCTAACGAATCCGCTCTTTCCATCAGCGCTCGATGCATCGTCGATCTCAGCCCCTCCCCCTCCCGCTTCACCTTTCCACGCAGTCAGCAACACCTTCTCCACCTCCGTCTCCCCGTCCGCCTCCGCCACAATTTCCGACTCCGCCTCCACCTCTACCTTTGCCTTTTTCTTCACCTCTGCCTCCACCTCCGCCTTCACGCCGGCTCCGCCTCTCCCTCCACCTCAGCCTCCAGTGCGCCTCCAGCTCTTTGCCTCCGACACGAACTCCATCTCCGCCTACACCTCTACCTTTGCCTCCTGCTTCACCTCCGCCTCTGCCTCCATCTCCATCTCTGACTCAACGTCTACCCCCGCCTCCACCTCTACCTTTGCCATTTTCTTCACCTCTGCCTCCACCTCCACCTTCACGCCGGATCCGCCTCTCCCTCCACCTCCTCCTCCATTTCCCCTTCAGCTCTTTGCCTCCGACACGAACTCCATCTCCGTCTCCACCTCTGCCTCCCACTCTAACTCCAACTCCATCTCCACCTCCACCTCCACCTCTACATCTACCTCTCCACCTTCACCCCCCCTTGAGTCGCTCACCCGCCAGGCGTGCCGCCACAGCCCCACGCCGCTCCGCCTCCTCGCGCCTCAATCTGATGGAAACTTTGGTGAATGTGTCGCGTGCGATGAAAGGGCCTTCGTTTCCCGATACGATCCTTCTCCGCGGTCACAGGAAACTGACGGACCGTGAACTCGCAGATCAGGCCTCCTGGGCTCGGCACGTCGGGCTCGAGCGCTCCACGGAGAGGTCACCGTCGACCCAGCCGGCTCGCTCGCGGAGCGAAAGCACGAATCGAATCAGCGCTTTTCTGATGGCGCGGGGAGGTGGGACTTTAAAGTCATATGAGGGTTACAAGTCGGAAAGTTATTTTAGTAAAACTGTGCTGTTATAAAGGCATAACGCAATCAAGCAAATGAACTAAAATCCACTCTTAACGACCGGTGTCCGTTACAGGATTTAACGGTCCGTCGCTTGTTAAAAAGACTATAAAAAGGTATTTGTTTCAAAATGTGGCGCATGAATGCTCCTATCCAAAGAAAAGGTATTTCTTGCTTTCGAATATTTTATAAGAATGCTCGGTTAACGCCTCAGTTTACACCTTTTAAACTGTTTCCGTTATTTTTCTAAACCGCCCTAAAGATTAAAGCCACTTCCATTAAAACACGAAGTCCTTTGAAGGTCACAAGCTGAAAATATAGAAGGACGCTATCATCCAATCGGGAGCTTCAACACCAAAAATTTAAGTCATAACGAAGCTTGCGATTTGATGACAGTGTCTCCCTCTACTTCCAGCCCGGGACATTGAAAGGACTTCTTATTTTAATGGGAGTATAGAATTCGAATTATCTGCGTCCGTCCGTTAGACCCTTACCGCCTACTAAATGAAACAAGTGTGGTATCATTCGACGCATCTTGGTCTCCGGATGGGGACTGATGATATATTTGAGGATCAATCCAGATGGTTGTAATAAATTCCTCAAAAAAATGTGTTTTTGCGTTTTTTAGCGCTGTAATGTAGTGGTGGTCGCATGAACCGCTTCGTTCACCGCCACATCAACCTGTGATGACACCTAAAAGTGGCGCACTGGCTTACATTTACTTACATTCACTTACACTCACATATTTACTTACACTCACTGGAGGCTCATGTCACCTAGTCGATTAATAACACAAGTCACTAGAGATTCTATTGCTGGGTCGTCGGCAATTTACCGGATGCGATTCAGGGTGTAAGTCACTCGTAAGGAGAAAGTTCATTGTTAGTGTTGCCATCGTATGTGATAAGTATCGTTTGATAGGATATTTTTATGTGCAGTATATAAGATGGTGCAAATGGGATAATCCTCCTTTTGTGGGATAATTTCAATTACAAAATTATACGCTAATATAAATATGAAATAATGGAGCGGTAGTTTTAGAATAGAAACTTGCAAATGTAATTTTTTTAACAAGTTGCTTGATAATACACTGAAAGAACGTACTCTTCAGAACACCTCTGCTGGGGACGTGCGGATTAGGTTTTTCCATACCGTATTCTGAGTTGGATAGTGGCCGTAAAAAATCAGGGAAGAAGAGTTGCAACTTCCCATATTTTATATGTAATTTCAAGTGCTAATGTAGTATTTTTAACTTACTACGACCGAGGATGAAAGTAACAGACAACTGTAGTATTAAAGTTTATTTTTGTTTATGACTTGCATAATAGAAATTTTCAACAAATGAAAATATTTTAAAGAGTTCAAAGCTTCGGCGACGCCACTCAGCTAGAAACTATTGTTACGATAATTTGCCTATTCACCATTTTTTTGAAACTGAGTTAAGGATCAGAATTATTGCGAATACTTTGAATAAAATGTTTATAAAAAGAGGATGAAAAGAGAACAGATATAATAAATTGGATATTAAAAATACTTTTCTAAATAAACAATTTCAAGAGCGTTGTTCAGCAGTTACATCACATAAGGCATGATAACATTAACGGATTTCATTGTGAATTTGTTTTTCTAGGACCTATCATAATAGACTTAAAAAAAATCACAACGCAAATTGCAATTCTGTTCAACCTCGACTGTATACAGCTCTCTCGCACCTCTTGGCCTAGAAGAGAAATTGCCTTTCCTCGGGTCATAGAAACCAAGTGCTCTGCTGTGAAATCAACTTCAACTCCTCTGAGCTATATTAAACAATAATCGAATAGCACTACGGAAGTAGCAGGGTGGGTTCGTATGTCTTATTAGACCTAAAATTCAGAAAATAAGATAATAAGAAAAGACAAAATTCGTCTTTTTCACAGTCTCCCTTAATAAAACATTAAGGTTTAATTATTGCGAGATCAGATCTTTGAATAATAAACTTCTATGGCAGGAGAATGACAAAAGAAATAGAAATAAATTTTATAGTTCGGCTATAAATTTCTAATTAAGTGGACAGACTTACTTCGTCGCAAAAGGAACAGACGTCACGGAAAAGCGCAGAGGAACTCGTGTTTGTTAGGAATCATTACAAAAGTCAACCAAATTAACCATTCTCAGTCGATGAGTCTACAGGAAAACTAACAAAATTGCATCGACAGCATCATGGCCCTTTGAGCGTAATGACTAGCTTCTGTCGTATTAGGCAAAGGTAGTTGGCTGACACGTTCACATTTAGCTACACCACTTGTCAATCTTAAATTATTATTGCATTTTAGAGGGTTTTTGAATGCTATACAATCTCTGAAATTTGCAAAAGCACTCAGAAGGTTATACACAATTTAACTTCCCTAAAGTTCGATAAGCTAACTCTCTAATGCCAACACTAAGATCTACTGCGCTTTGTACGGCACTTTGTCAGTCACAAACACACGAGTTAAAGTGATCTACGTATATTTTCTTTAAAAGAATATGCGGTGACAACTGCCGTAGTGTTTGGCAAATGAACTAAGAAATTCAACTAAACCAGCAAACTACAGTGCTGCCCTGAAATTCCTAGGAGCTAGGAAACAATATTAGATAGAAAAGCTCTTGGTAGTGTACAAATGTAGAGATTTTACGGCAGAGAAATCCTGCCACATAAAAGATGCGCGCGGGCGAGTCTCTGGTTGGCTGCAGGCGTCCTCGACAGCCGCGTCGTTGCCCCAGTCCCGCGGCAACCAGGCGCGCTTCGCCCACGGCGGCGCCGACAGTTTTTCTGCTGCTCCCCTCAGGTTTACGGCGCGTCCCGGGGCGGCGCGACGCGCGGCGGGGCAGTATTTCGCGGGATTCGGCAACGGGCGCGGCCGGCGACAGCCATCTCCGGGAACTCGGCCGCGAAGTTTACGGGCGACGGCGCTCGAGCGGGCGGAACGGCGCCGAGTGGGGGCGGAGGTGGAGGCTGGCGTGCGGTGGAGACAGAAAGGTGGCAGGGTAAAAGGCGGGGGCGGATGCGGGGGCGGATGCGGGGGCGGAGGCGGGGGCGGAGGCGGGGGCAGAGGCGGGGGCAGAGGCGGGGGCAGAGGCGGGGGCAGAGGCGGGGGCAGAGGCGGGGGCAGAGGCGGGGGCGGGAGCGAAAGCGGGGACGTGAGCGGAGGCGGGGACGTGAGCGGAGGCAAAGGCAGTGGCGGAGGCGGGGACTGGACGGGGGCTGGGCGAGGAGACGGGGCTGGGTGATGCTTTGGCGCAACTGTGGATGGAAGGGGTGATGGGGAGGGCGGGGCCGAGGGTGCTGAGCGGTGGTATGTCCAGGGGTTCGTCGCGGGCGAGCTGCCAAGGACATAGCCGCCGACGCCGGCTGCGCCCGTTCCTGCTCCTGCTATTCCACCCCCGCCTCTCCGCTGTATCGTAGCGCCCCGCGTTCCCTGCCGTCATCCCGTCCCCTGCTGCTTCTGCTTCATCGCTCTGGAGGTTATTCGCGGGAACATTTATCTCGTATCTTTCTTCTCTCAGCTTCGCCATTCCATCACATTACTACATGATGGATTCTTAATTGTATTTCTTCATCCTCTTCTCTCTTGTCTACTTCATTTCAGTTTCGGAATAATTTCTACTTAATTTATTTGCATGGATTTTAATTTAGTTATCAACATTTTTTAATAGAGTGAATGTGAATACTTTTTAACACGAAGGTTTATATTTTGTTTCTCTCTGCTGACTGTTGTTATCTCTCTCAATTAATGTCGACTTTCCATTCATGTCGTTGCGAAATAACATTTCGTATCTTTAAAAAAATGTAGGAATTCGAAAATTTATATTTTATTATTCATAATTTAAATATGACTTTAAATATTTTCTATTTACTTTTTCAATAGGAAATTACTATTTCAACAAAATAATACCTTTTTATTTTACTTGTTTTAGAGTTAATAACAATTTCAACAAGGAAACTTATTTTCGGTAAAATTGCAGCTGCAAGGTATTGTTCCATAAACGTCAATTTAGATCATACGTCATCTAATGGTACTTAATTCTTCTTCTTATTCCTTTCCTACACATTGTTAATTCCCTTGAAAACATACTATCATCTCATTTTTCTCATACAATTCTTCCTTCCATTCATTTTTCACCTTCTGTATTCTTCCTCTCTAGCGTAGTCACAGATATCGTTGCCAAGTTTCTGCAGATCGAGGTCTCTCCTCCTCTGAACTTCATATTCGTAGTTAGGGGAGGAAGGTCTAGATTCTACAGACTCGCAAACTCTAGGTAATAAATCAGCAATATGTGAGGTTATGAAGTGAAATTCCCAAGGTCGGACTGTGGGTGCTCCACACTACATGTTCGAGAGAATGTTATTCAAGTTAAGTGGAAGGATGTGAGTGGGAACATTAAATCATCTACCGTTGTCGCAGACGGATAATAATGCTGACAAATTTTCAGCAAAAGAGAATTATTACATTATATTGGTTTCGTTAAATAACATGTGTGAGATGAATCATTGAAATGTGTAACAAATTTTTATAAAATGTATTTAACTCATTATTTACATATGACATAAATTATTACACTAATTATAAAGAAAACGAAATGTTTAATAGTTTATATAAATATTCTCAAAACCAATTGCAAAAAGCATGAATATTGTTTTAATGAACCACGTTCATTGTGAAAAAAATATATTTTGTAGACAAAGGATATTTTCCCAATAACGCTATTGTAGTTTTTTCTATGTATTTTATACGGCTAACTGCCAGTTACCATTCACGTCTAGTTGGGACGCATATTCGACCAGCACACTTGCGGGCTCCTCTGATCTGGGGTAGAAGAAGTCAAGGTCCTCCACGACAACACACACTTGTGAGACAAGGGACAAACAACCATGTCCAAGACGGGACTCGAACCCGCGACCCTTCGGGCCACAGCGCTGAGTCGGCGCACGATCTAAGTCGCATCAGCCATTCACGTCGTCTAGAGGAGTTTAATTTTGATATTACAGTTGCTTAATCAGACGTTATATAAACATTCTTTCAGTTATATTTGAATGGTGTGAAATAATCATGAGCCCCACGCATGGAATTTTGAGATACAACTCTTGTTTTGCAAACACATACTGCTATATTCCAAAAAAATGGGAATTTGTAATTCTGAAAGAGAAAAGGGCTACGTTCTTCTGATATGGACTACTTGAAAATCGAAAAAAATGGCTTACGAAAATATCTCATTAACGTCTAAATTTTTTTAAAGTATAACTAAATATTTTAGAGTTCAAACATTTTATTTAGAACTCAATATTCTCATACTGAAGTGTAGTAATTGAAATGTTCACAATGATTGTGTTGGAGCTAGAGATTGCGTTTGACGTATTGAATTTCCTAATCCACATGAATCCTACCAATTTTTCTTAATACGGAATAGTACATTATGAAATGATGGTGTAATGATGGGTATCAATACCCTAGTATGATATTACAATACGAGGGGTAAGGCGCGAATATCGTTAATTTCACACGAGTGTAGTAATACCCACTACATATAGTTTCATACGGTACTTTTTCTACAACTTTTACATTGAATCGTTTCGTGGCCGTTTACATGCAGGATTCAACCAAGACCACCTAGCGAGCTGCTACCCTACCTGCCGCAGGTGGCTTTGGTTTACCAGTCCGCTTGCGAAAGAATACAAAGGTTGTGGCAATAATTCTGAGATCACCATTATCGCTTTTTATCTTATTTCTGGTGGTTCCAACTCATCCTCTGATTCACTAGACATTTCAAACTCAAGAATTGGCCGGTTTTTAAGGACAAACACACGACAGCAAAATACGTATAACACAAAATAACTTCTATTCTGATCTTAACCTCAGTCAAAAGTCAGTCAGTCTCTACCACTGCCACTGCGCTAGTCAAATAGGATCAAAATGAAATTTCGATCGTATTTATTTAAAATAATATTCAATGTAAAAATTACTGATAATAAAAGAAATTAAAACTGACAAACACAATATAATATTAAATGCAATTTTAATGCACTTAATCGAACAAAACATTGACTAGATCGATTCTCAATTGTTAATGAAGTGTCAATACTTGGTTTGTAAACTTCTCTGTGATCCGTCAAAAACCTGCATCATTAAGAAGCCTGTATCGTATTGAGTATCATTATGCAATGGGTTGCAGTCATGAAATGAAATAATTATTCAATGGGAGTAGAAAAAGAGTATTTTCATATCAGTATTGGTATCTTCTGATACTAAGACATCAGTAACGCTTTCCAATTTTCTGCATTTTCATTCAATAGCGGCATTTAAAAACCACCTTAAATGGCCCTCAAAGGAACTAACGATTTTAGAAGACACACAAAGTGTGCTTTGCCGGCCCGGTGGCCGAGATCGCTAAGGCAGTAGTGTCGTAGGCAGTAGATCTTGGACCGAAGGGTCGCGGGTTCGAGTCCCGCCTCGGGTATGGTTGTATTTGTGTTCGTCCTTTCACCCCTTATCATCAATCACCATATCGTTTCATCCACATAGTTACCATACCGTTAACAGCCATAGTGGTCGCTAATGACCTTAGATGTTGATGCGACCTTAAATAAACTAAAAAAAAGTGTGCTTTACAAACAAATGGAGACCTGTGGTGGTCTGAGGACGCCAGCTCGTGTGCCTTGGGCGCGTGGTCCAGACCTTTCCTTCGGCAGCGGCTGCATTGGACAGGTTAGCGCCCGCTCCCTCGTCCGCCCCTGCCACGCCCCCTCGAGGGCCCTCCTGCGCGGCTGCCGCCGGCGCGATCCCTCGCCCACCCACGCCCGCCGCGCCCCCTCTGCCCTCGGAGGCGTCGGTTCACCTCCCGACGAGGCGGAATCTGCCCCGGACGGATGCTCTTACCCTCCAGCAATGGTTGGCCCCGGGAACGACGGTAATGCCGTATAAAGAAACGACAGGTTGTGAGAGGGGTGTGTAGTTTTGAAAACGTCAATGGATATCTTGCAGGTGTAATAGAATGCATGTGCAACGTGTCGACAGTTATTTATTTCACTGTTTTATTAACTAATCCACTTAACACAAAGTCAGCATAAAAATACATCAGGGAATGTTGTTATTAAGCTATTTACATAAAGGGTATCCCAGTGATAAAAAAGGTCAAACATATGAATAAATATTGCGCTTTTTGTCACTTTCATTTCGGAGAAACACAAAAGAGCAATTGTATACCGCGTTTTTGAGTAACGTTAGTTTGTGAAATGACAATGCCCGTCTATTACGATGTGCACCGTTTGAAAACATTAGCTCAGTGAGCGATGACAAACGTAGTTGGTTCCGTGCCTAGCGGTTTGGAAACATTTTTAAAGACGATGGCTGAGGCGGATAACGGATAATGAAGAATGGAAGAATAGAATCACGTGACGGAACAGAGGCCAGGCGGATTGTAAGATGGAAGTCTGTAGATCTTGCACAACAAAACCCAAGTTATATCTACTTTATTGGTAACACAAGCACATTTACTTCCGCAAAAAGTTGTCAGAGGCCTAAAAGTGCCCCCTCCGCGTTTACGGCAAGTCTGGATACTACCCGCAATGTTCCGTCGCCCCCTCCCAAATTTTCCGTGTTGAGAAGTACAAAACCAAGCGGACGACGTGGGCGATAAAGGCGTGCCTCCAAAAGGAAATATTCTGTTTTCGCAGCCACAACATCAGTACCCTGTCGCGACGCCCTTCCTGTACAGTTTAATGTAAAGTTTTTGTAACCTGCACGGTGACATCGATCGTGTTATCGTCGTTATTATAAAGCTGATGTCGCCAATAAAATTAACGTTGAACCCTCTAAGTATTGTTCAACCCTCTTAAGTATTGTGATATTTTGGACAATGCTAGTGGTATTGAACATTAGGTTTCTCCTAGGAATTCAAGCCTGATAACGCACATAAAAAAAATAAGCTTATACATAGATCTTTACATTGACGAATTTTGAATAAAGACTTCTTGAGAATTCATTGAAATAAACTAAAGATTTATTGGAATGATGTGTTTTCTTCCTTTGGATTTATTCTGTTCATGTTCTCAAAGAATTCGATAATATTTTAAAAAATCCGTTGACATATGGTGGTATAAAGTTGTCATTTCTCTAAGAATAGCAAATTCGAACAGGGATAATTGGCAACATCTTCTTCTATGCTGGGCAACATCTATGTGATGACAACTCAGTTAAATAATCTGGTATTATATTACAAAAAAAATAATAATAAACTTGAAACGAAAACTCTATTTAATAATCTGATTACAAAACGAACAAACATAAATTATTAGCCAGTCTCTTATGAAGAGTGAAGAGGCAAGTACATGGAGTCCGTATCAGTCTGCGCAGAGATGTGAAGGGCTGGTGATGGGAGAGTAGATGAGAAGGGCGAAGTGTCTTTGTGGGAGCGTCGAAGAGCGGGCCACAGCTCTTACCGCGGGGATGGCGGGGGGGGGGGGGGGGGGCGTAGAAGGCGAAGGGCGTCCTCGCCGTGTGAGAGCATGCCTTTCTTTTGTTCGTGTCGGCGGCGCTGCCGCTGCCGCCGGGGCCGTGGCGGTGACGGCGCAGAGAAGCGCCCGCCGGGCGATGATGGGGATGTGGCCGCGGGAGGGGAAATTGCGGGTGGAGCTTCAGAGAAAGAGGTGGCGGAGTCAGGGGTTTGGATGCAAAAGGCAGAGTCGGGCGGCGGGGGTGAACGTAAAGAATATGTGGGTAGGTTGGGGTGAGGAAGGGCAGGGAACAAAGGAGTAGGATGAAGTTGAGAGGCACTGCAGAGCGTATTGAGGTTTAAAGTAGAAACTAATAACAGGGTAACCTTGGAGTTGAAGATACGTTCAAGACGGTCATTGTAACAAGCAACGGTTGCTTGGGGAATTTTCAAACTACTATTTGGCACGAATGTTTCATTGATCAAAACGTAGAGTAAAGAATTATACCTCTTTATTTTATGATCAAAAGTAATTCAAAATTTGAAAACGTTGTTCACTTATTTAAGGTCACTTTTCAACTGCTAAGGTTATATAGCACCCACTGAAATTTTACATTACAACTTAGGAATAATGGTAGCTGAACGCGCATGCGAACACGCACGAACATCCATGTGCGGGGCGGGGCGCGAGGCACATAGCAGACACATAAGCAATATTTCTGCAACTCTAGAGGTGAGAATATAGAGTAGAATAATATCCATCACTGAATGGAGATGTGCGCCGAGGAAGCTCTGCGAAAGGCACTGTAGTTCTACTGTGAAATGCCTGGCAAAGGATGATAGGGCGATGTGGGTCACGAAAGGCCCCGTGGCGTGAGTCGCCTCGTCCGTGGCAGAGGGCGGTGCGGAAGGTAGCGCGAGGAGCGAGAGTACAGCGGCCGAAGAGCGTCGCCTGCGAGGGGCGGGGCGGGGCGGGAAGGGGCGGGGAGATGGCGGGGCGAGCGGCTGCGAAAACGCGACCGAGGCGACAGAGTGGACGGTGGCGAGGCACCAGGACGTCTGGGGGGTCGGAGGCGGGGAGGGGAGGGGAGGGGAGGGGAGGGGAGGGGCGGGGCGAGGCGCAGACGAAGGCGGGGGCGGAACGAAGAACGGGGCCGGCGAGGGCAGAAGCGAGAGCGGTGGAGGCGGGGTCCGCGAGGGCAGAAGCGAGAGCGGCGGGGTCGGGGACGGCAGAGGCGGCGGCGGCGAAAATCGATGCGGCTCCTACCGGAGGCTGCGCTCGCTCCACCCCGCCCCTTCCCCCTGCCCTTCGGCCCTGCGCTAATTCCGGCGCGACGCCGCCGGAGCGCGCAGCGCACGCCCACGCGCAGCCGCCCCCGCCGCGCGCCGGCCCGGGGTTTTATCTGCGAGGCGCACGCGACAGACGCAGCCACTGCACCGGAGCTCCGAATGAAAGCCGCGCGGCGGACGGGAAGTCGGCGCGGCTGCTTTAGGAGCGGCCTCAAGGACACCGCCCCACCGCCGGCGCCGGAAACGGGGCCACCATCATTAGAGAAGTCCAAAGTTCACGATGCGCTCCCGCGTCTGGCGCGATGAGGTCGACGAGCATCCGACACGACACCGAATTGTGCGGTTTGCGCATGGGCGAAGCAATTATATCGGTCCTGTGAACCTCCCTCGTTTGCAATAGATTTTCGGTTGTGAGTGTCCTTGAGCCCATCCAAATACCGCAGACGGCTGAGGCGACAACCACTCCATTCAAGGGTTGTAGTTTTCAATAACGTGTAAGGGTAGTGGTTTCACCTTGTAGTTTTGGAATGACATGCGAAGGCAAATCATCACGAATTTTAAACTGCAAGCAAGTTACATAGGCTGAATTAATCATTGATAGCCAACGATAAAAATATTGCTGAACTCAGAACAATCTCCTTCTAATGGTCACATATGACTACTTACAAGATATGTCATTAAAGAATTTAAGTATTCCTGATGCTGAAAAAAGTATTTTTTATTTACCGCTCGTTTTGTTTGAGTTCTCATTTTTTAAACTTTAAGTCAGTAAATGACCAATTTTGAAAGATTTTTTAAAGATCTATTTTAAAACTGTGTAGAAACGTACATTTAAATAGTATATCAAAATATGATAATTAACGTGTAATGGAAATTCATTAATTTTCAGAGATTCGTTAAAACTATAAATATAAAATTATCTTTATTTCATTGGAAAAGTTGAATATAAGGTATTCTGTAAAAGGTAAATTTGCATTAATAATATATGAATTCCTTTCCTTTTTACCTTACTTTCCATACTTTAATGCATTACACTTGACATAATTTTACTAACCCCTGATGCAAGAAGAGTTCCTCTTAAGCAGATAATACACAGGTAGCTTGTGTATCCAGCGCGCCTAGTGTTTCCTGACGTCCATTGTGGAGAGGGTTTCTTTGATCCAAATCAGCAGTGAGCGTGCGCCGGGCGTTGCTTTAATTCGACGCGTCGGGGAGGCGTGAGGTCAGGGGCGTGCGTTTGGTCCCAGGGCGTCTAATGAACAAATGGGCCGCTGACGCTCGCACAGAGCGGGTCGGCGCGGCACATCCCACGCCGCGCGAGCCGCTCTCTTTTGGCGCGCCGTGCCAGCCCGCGTTGGTGCGTTTGTCTGGCTAATGTACGAGCGCGCCTTTTTAACTCGCGCTCCCCATTTGTCTGGTTGCCCTTGTGTGGAGCTGTCTCGACGTGATGAATTTGTGAGCCGGTGGAGTTTGGTAGCTTATTGTGACCTTTCGTTTGACCTTTTCCCCTCCTCCAAACATCGCTCGGAATGAACGCAAAATTCACATGAAATGTTTTCTGGTGTTTGTCTCGATTGTCGGATATAAACAAATATTTTTCGAGAAAATCGAATGAAGATTGATTTTTTGTTACTAATAATCTAAATCGAAAAAAATGTTCTGCATTTCAAATATTTTACTTTAAAAATATTTTAAATCAAAATATTTTAGTCCTTTAATATCCTCTGAATCTTATAGTGAAATTACGAGTATATGAAAAGCAAAATAACAACAGTTCTTTGATTGTAATTCTCAAAATTTTTTACCTTTGGAAACAATTACAACCTATTATTTGTGTTATTTAACATCCTGGTCAAAACCAGAAGAACTTATTATTTTCTTGACAATTTTACAGTAAGCTGACCTGTTGATTCCAGATTATTATTGTGATATTAGGAGGATTTCTCATTGGGAAAGTCTTTCCTCCACGAAGAGATTTTTTTTATTAGAGTATCGTAATCATTGATTACTAATTAACCATGATAATGCTTAGATCAGGCTGTTTTGCCCGCGGGCGGGCAAGCGGGCGCCCGCGACCCACCATGGGCCCTGCCGGAGATTGGCGGGCACAGACTGCTGTCAGGAATCGTTGCCGGCGCCTGGCGAAATATAAGCCATCCGGGCGCGAGTTGACCTTGGCCTTTGGGGACAATTCGTGGCTTACAGCCGAAGCAGGGAGCGGTTAGATTGGGGAGCGAAGGGCACACTGAGGCTTATACTCAGAAAGAATGCTTGAAATTTAACAGGAAATGTAAAATTCGATTTAATTCAACAACAATATTTTATGAAATTAGTTTTTCTTAAAATGTGAAACAATATTTGGTGTCAGTCCATGGACTGTTGCGATGCGTTTTGTCCTGAAGTGGGGTTCTTTATTTGATATTAATTTTTTTCCTTGCAGAGAAAGGCAGCTCACAACAATACGTTGACCCAAACATAGCATAGCAGCATTTTATAAAGCTTGGGGAAGATTTCCACATGTAAATTCTGATATCATCGTGATATATTAAGAATATTAAAACATCTGTCCTTTAGAAGTACGGAGTTCTGTATGTATCTCCAACTGCATCGGCAGAAGCATGGTATCCGGTGAGACAGAAAAAAGGGTTGTGGCTTTCAACCATCGCACTACTCTCTGTCAACCATCGCACTACTTATGTTGCTTCCACGGAAAGCATATCGATAGCAATAAGAGCTGTGCCACCTCCCCAACCTCCTCCTGGGATAGCCACGAATGCACGCGGGTGCGTCCGCGAGCGCACCCGCGAGCGCCCACGGGCCCCCGTGCCCGCGAGACGCCGAGTTGGAACAGCCTGGGTTAGATAATCCTGTAGTGGTTAGTGAAGAAGGTTTAAGTCCGTGAATTCTCTTACTCTTCTACCACAAGCAGAATATCACAAAACTGCTGCTAGAGTGCGACGTGGAAAAATTACACCAGCAACAATGTTAATTAGTCAGTCCAATTATTAATGATGGAGAAATGAAATCTCTATTTTCATTTGCTTGTGCTAACAACAAAAAACATATTTCAAAATGGTGCTCGTAAATGAATATGTCCATAATACAGTTATGAACGAACGTAATTGCGTTTCATTTTCAACGTTTGGATACACGTATATATCTGATGTTGCAGTATCTCAGAGACTCGGTAATAAACATATAGTACATGAGCCAATGTTACGTTAACACTGACGATTTCTGATTTCATACCGTTGTACTGAATAACGTTGTATTCACAGATTGTAATATAAAATCCTTTAAAAGTTTTTTGTGGCAGAGAATTTTGTATTAGTCGCGAAATTTTAATGTACTCTTACAACAGTTAAATAACGCAAAATATGTGCTTTTCCTAAATATCTTCCATGACATAAATTAAAATTTAAAATTTGTTTGCTAGAAACATTGATAATGAAGTTCATAAAGAAAGATATAAATTTTAGATATAACGAAATACGGGCAGGGACACGGGTTATAACGAAATAATGGTTTCATGATTACACGACTTACATTTCTGTGAGTTCGTTGTTCAAACGAGGCAAGGTTTTTATAATGTTTTGATTGATCCTTTTTACGCAACTTCTGAAGCATTCAGAACCTCGGTAATCAGTTCACCACGTCGGATAAAGCGAACATCCAAGTGAGAAGCTAAATCATCTTGAAGGCTCTTCGGTGCTACTGTCATTGCGGGGCGGAGCGGTCGAAAGTAATCCTAGAGAGGGTGACGGAAAATGAGGTAGAGTGGAGTGGAAGAAGGTTTGTTAAGGAGGTACCGTGATAAGTGTTTAAAGTTTTCTTCACATCTCTCTCTTTCTCTCTCCTTTCTTCTCTATTATATTTTATTAGCCAGCAATGTAAATTTCTCTACTGCGTCCTGGTAAAATATAAATTGCATTGTTTTGGGCACATTGTAATGAATTTCTAAGAATGAATATAACTCGAAATTCGTTGAAAGATATGTTTTATGAAATTATATAGATTTCCTTTTTGCTCGAATGTACCGACGTTGCTTCAAGGAACACGCTTAAAATTTGTATCCTCATTGAACCATCAATTGTATCCTCATTGAACTCTTTTCCTTTTTCAAAATCGAGTATTTTACTAAAAGTTTGAAAAATGCAATTGAGGAGCTGATTTCCGAAAAGACGTATTTCCAAAAAACACAGCTTTTCGGAAAGGGAAATTACTTATATTGAGCTTTACAGTTCAGTAAAGGATTCAAGGGTTTATTAGTACCGTTTATCGAAAAAACTGCCAAATATTGTGCTCTAACAAATTTGAAAACAATACTTGGCAGCATGTCGGACAAACGTCTTAAGGATATACTTATGCGTAACTCTATGCAAGAAGGGAAATTGAGATATGTCACTATAGAAATAATCTCTTAAATTTTCACTCACAATGTTATGATTTTAAAAAATCCAAGAAAAAAGTACAATACTATACGATTATAATAAATATCCTGAATTATTAAGATACGTCCGTAAATCGCTTACATAAGCCCTTGGAATAAACCTCATATTTTGGAAGCGAATGTCACTAACTAAAACACACTCGCAGTTTCGCAATGCGCGGGTGGTTATGACAAATCGTGTATCAAAAGAACAAACACTCGACATTTCGGTTTGTACTTTTATTCCCAACTTTATATTCTCATTCTAATGGGGTCAACAATTTAACGTGAAGATAATCAAACACACACAAAAAGAAACGAATTGCTACAACCCTCGCAGGCGTGCTGACACGGTGTTTCCCCGTGGATTTGAATGCGATTAGCGCTGAGGGCATAAAGTGCCGTGGAAAGCACGTGAGGGGCGGCCCGGCGGGGCTCGCCCGCCCCACCTGCGCCGCCCGCCGCCCGCCGCCCGCCGCCCCCGAGCGTCGGCCCTTGGCCCCGACGGGCAGCCGCCTTGAATGCGGCAGCGGCGCGTCCTAATTGCACCGACGCGACGGCGGCGGCGGCGGCGGCGGCGGCGGCGGCGGTTAGGACGCCGCGTGTTCAGACGCCGTTAGTCCAGCACCGCCGCAGCCCCGCCCCTTACCGTCCGGCCCCGCCCCGCCCCGCCCCGCCCCTCCCCGCCCCTCCCCGCCCCTCCCCGCCCCTCCCCGCCCCGCCCCCCTCCCCGCCCCGCCCCTCCCGCCCCGCCCCGCCCCTGCCCCGCCCCGCCCCGCCCCGCCCCGCCCCGCCCCGCCCCGCCCCGCCCCGCCCCGCCCTGCGCTGGGCGTCTCCTCTGCTACAGTTGGGTCGTCACTACCACCCACCAGTATGATCGCCAAGGGGAAGTAGTAGAAAAGTGAGATTTCAGCTGCTGATTTTATTACTAAACAGTAGGAAGGAATGATTCACTAAAATCACAATACTAAAAATCCTATCTCTACATAATATTATGTTAATTAGTATAGTATGTTTAACTAATTAGTAACTAATTAGTATAACTAATTAGTAATTAGTTATAGTATGTTAATGAAAGACGATGGTTTTGTACCACTAAAAAGAAACCATCGACAAAACCCCATAAAAGTGCTACCATTGGACAGTTAGTTACCCCTCACTTCTTCCTCAATCAGATTTAAGACAAATCAAGTTCATAAGGTTGTCGTATAGGGGAAGGCAGACACACTGTATTCTGCAATACTCCGATATTACAATATACGTAAAAATCGACAATTCCTAAAAACAAATCTAAATGTATTCTAAACTCTGAAAACAGTGTTTTTGCATCCTAAAAGGGACACGAGCTGTTTTTGTGCCAAAATGTATAGAATGTTATCTATTTGAGCGTTCTGTAACTTTTTTGGAGATTATCCTGTGGCTTGCGTAATCAGAAACGGGATGTTGAGTTACAGCATAAAACTATTTTCATTTTTAAAACAGCGATGATTTAAGAATTTACAGAATATTTCCACGGATCCATCAAATGGATAATTAAACAATATATACAAAGAAGATTTAAAAAACTTTAATTTTAAAGACATATCAGGAAAGTCATCTCAAAATCTGGTCTATTAGGTATCGACGCCAATGACAGTGTTTATAGATTTGTCCAAATTATTGCTGTTCTCGTCATATTGTCACAATAACTCCTTCGACCTAATATATTTATTCAATTTTTAAGCAAGTGAAGAAACGGAATCAAATTATTTCAGAACTGCTTGTCACGTTCTCATCATGTGCATCTAAGATACTTAGTAAGAATTCAAAATAAGAATGGAAAATACGCCACCGTCATAGCTTTCCAATTTCATTCCAACTGTGTTGTGGGCGGCTCCGCTGCTCCTACCTCAACTGGGTCGTCACTCCCATCTCCTGAGCCCATAAATTTGTCTGAGTCATCGTGGCTACCGTTGTTGCCATTACTGCCACCGTCGCCTTCATAACTACTATTACCGCCCGGTCATTAGTATTTCCACTCTCGTTTCTCACCCCTGCTCGGGCAATGGCGTCGCCGCAGCTGTCACGCCAATTCACTCTAAATGCAATTTCTGTTTCACTTTATACCGTGCAGCCGCTACCGTGCTATCCCCCTTTCCCTCTCCCCCTCACCCTACCCCCTCCTCGTGCGGTTCCCCGAGTTCACTATCGCCGCTTGATGACCATCACATTCCTCTACATTCGTACCTCGCCGTTGCCCGCAGTAGGCAGCGCTGCCGTCGCTGCCTCCTCCCTCTGTTATCGCGGCTCGGAACGGCGCAAAGCCGCCGCCAGTGCACACAATCCACGTCTGGCGTGCCCCGCCCACCTCGCCCTGCCCACTCTTCCGGCACGCGAGCCTGCAAGGAGGCAGCACGTGTTTGCCGCGACCACGTACTGCCCTGCCTTCCGCGTGCTCAGGGAAAACGACCTCCAACAAGTCCCTGCAGAGAGCTCGCAAAAAGAGCAAGTTACGCTGCAGTTGTTCAACATTTGCCTGTTTCTCTCGGGGATTGTTTCCGGAGGATTAATAACATTATATACCTGTATATATTACGAATGTCCACAGCACGCAGAAATTGAAAGAACACTATGCACTACACACACCTTCTGACACATGTTTCTATGGTTTCGTTCGATGCCTAGTTACCCAGAAAATATCCAAAAACAATGAAATAGTTTTGATTTTTACTGAAAATGCAAATAGTTCTTGCTCATTCTCATACTGCGCGCACCGGTTGAATCCTCATAGTGTGCCGATCTTTCAACACAGGTAATGTAAACACTCATCTCACGAAAAGTTACGAATTGAACCCCAGAAAAAATCCTGGTGATTTAGATGAAAATAGAATTTAAAAAAAATGAAATATTATTGACGTAGTACTTACAAGCCGCAAACAGAGAGTTGCTTAACCTTGTCAAATTTGAATCCAATGATTACTAACGTTACAGTGTGATAGATTTGATTGAGAATCGTGAGACTGAAACGAAATAATTTTTGTGTTTGACCATAATATTTCCAACATTCATTTACTGCGTTGTCAATATGAGTGATAAAAGCCTACACTGTCATTGTATTCATGAGTACAATTGCATCATATAATAAGAACATCAACCACAATTTTATAATTCGAGCAGAGGAAGCAATGATGTAATGATTTGTCTATTACAATGTCATTTTATGAACAAATTAGCGCATTGGAGTAAGTATACTTTGTTCATTCCAGTGGATAATTTTTTGACAGGTTCTAAAATATTTGAGTTTCGACGAAGATAGTATCGCTCGGTAAAACGTTTTATTTCGCCATGTAAAGGAACCGAGCGCCAGCTGTTAATGGGGAAGTGTTCAGAGCGAGCAGTTAGATTTATTGATTGATTGATTAGTGATTTCAGGAATGTCAATGGCTGAGGTCGTTAGTCCCGTAAGTGTAGGGCATATTTTACCCTCGGGACGAGGCGCTGATCTTTCTCCCCTGCCTGGTGAGATCCGGCGCCGCCCTACCTGTTGGCTAGCGGGGTTTTCCCCAAGTGGGTGTCTCCCACCAGCGAGGCACCGCCCCAGCCGAGACAAACTCTAAGCTCCCGACCGGTCTCCCGGTTTGTATGGTAATGTCCCGGTACCCCGGGAATGTAATTTCGCGCGCGGTCCGTGCCCCTTTTGTTTAGGGAACTGATCTGGCATTCACCTGGTAGCACAGAAAACTAGCGATCAGAGCAACCGGTCGCTAGAATTCTCCTCTTGACAGCAACTTAACTCAACCTAGCTATTTAGCCAGTGACGAAAGTCGATCACCGTGGGTATTTGAACCTAGAATCTCCCGGTAAGAGGCACTGCAATGACATCCGCAGATGCCCTGAGCACCTCTCCCGGGCGCCCACTTATAAATTATGATTAGTTTTCACGAATGAATTGCATTCCGTTGTCTCTGAAAACTGTAAAGAATATTGTAAGAAATTATATAAATCGAGTCAAACGACGGGTATCTGTGTGAGTTAAGTTAACGAATGTAAACGGACATGTCTTAAATTTAGAATTTCAAACATTTGTTTACTTTTAACACGTTTTCAATAACTTGCAACACTAAAATTTAATCGAAGAATTGTACCCGTAAACATATTTTCTTAAAAATAAATTTTCAAACTATCATTGCATTATAGCCATATATATATATATATATATATATATATGGCTATATATACATATACAATATATATATATATTGTGTGTATATATATATATATATATATATATATATATATATATATATATATATATATATATATATATATATATACACACAATACTTTTTTGCGAACATTCTCCTGTTGTCCGAATAACGAAAATAATAGGGAGTAAAGAAGTTCCAGCATAAGGTAAACAACGTTTGTGAAATGCATGCGAATAATTTCTACTCTTTACTTACCACTTCCCCAATTTGGTTCGGAATTAATGATTGTCAAAAAACGTTCAAATTAATGAAAATTATATATACCAAATCAACGATAGTGGTCTTTATATATATATATATAGAGAGAGAGAGAGAGAGAGAGAGAGAGAGAGAGAAATAATCTGAATATATTTAAAACAAATTCAGCCCCAGTTGGAGCGCCATTTTGAAAGAATCTGAATATATTGATGATTTATTTCGACGTAATCCGTTCCAAATTTGTATAAATGGGCGCCAGGAAAAGATTACGCTGATACTTTTATACAAGTCAACCTTCAACTCTAATTATAAATAAATTAGTTTCCGGCTACTTGGGTCGATGGGTTTCATAGAAATAATTACTATTGTATGCTAATAGATGATTATCCGATATGCCATCTATACAGAGTGGTCGAGGAATCTGAAAAGCAAATATATTTCTATTTTGCTACTTCGTTACTAGAATTGGCTCAATGAGAATCACGTATTCATTTCACAAAACATTGAAATTTATTAAACAATTTTGGTCCTTAATGATTTTACACAATATGGGAATAAAACCTTGGTCATGACCTGTTCCAACCATATAATGTCGTATTCGTCTTCGCGCGCTTATGGACCATCTTCATTCTTCTCCGACATCGCTGTCCTCAGGTCCAGATACCATCTTCTCTCTTCTTTTCTTGCAGAAGCACGCTTCAATCACCGTTCATCACTGTTTTCGAAGTTAATAAAGTCTCGTTAATAAAATTCGTTCGCCAATTTACGAATTCCAAGTTCGTCCCACGCGTATGTTGAATACTCAACGATCAATAAACTATCTGCTCTTAGCATTCCAGTCCACTTACTGATAACTTCGCCTAAGCCCTCAATGTCCTTCTAACTCGTTCACTTGAAATATTTTAAGTTTTACTGTCACACATAGCATTCAAATCCGAAGTTCTATCAATATCTACTCCCTAGTAGATGCTTACAAGTCCCACAAAACTCCTAACATTAATTGGAGCACGATCCGTTCAACACCACGGCATCAGTCGGAATGAATGCCTATCGTATTCTTTCAGCCCTGCAAAACTTGGTCCATCCTTTCGATTGTTTATTTACAGACTTGATGTACTTCCGTACCTAGCCAATCCCTAAATTTCTCACAAAATGAACTAGCCGTCTTCACGACTGTCACTTCTTTTTCGGCCAATCTCTGAATTCTATACAAAATGAACTAGCCGTCTCCGCGATTGTCACTGCATGAACATTGTTGACCTTGACGACGGCTCGCTTACCGTTGCTATGCTAGCATATTCACATATATTTATCCCCTATAATTTACGCAATTTATAATAACGATTGTACCATATTATGTCACGTATTGGTATGTCACAATATAAAATTGTGTAAGCTTGAACAAAAGACCACTATCGTTGATTTGGTGAGAACCATGTCAAGGAATTGTATACAAAATGATCCAGTAACGTATTGGATTAGTAGATAAATGTAGTTACTGGGCTATAATATCGACTTCATCCCTAAATGTATCTCTTGGAAATTCATGACAAATGTAACGATACTTTGCTCACAGTAATCTATCTTTTTCGGCTGTGAAATAGAATAAAGAATCACTCACACAAACCTTCAAAATCACATCTATCCTTTGTTCTTTTCTCTCTCTCTCTCTCTCTCTCTCTATATATATATATATATATATATATATATATATATATATATATATAGCAGAACAATGGAATTAAATGTGAACAATTCTTTTATAATGCTGTGTGTGCAAGATAACATGGTTTATTTTCTACATTTGAATTTTGTATTTATTCTGTTTCGCAATACGCATTGCTCTTAAAGCTGAAGTAAAGAAGAACTGTACTAGAAATATTAATATTCTGTTTATTTCTACAAAAACGAAACATGCAACATGTAGTATAACATGTAATGTATGTTATATTACAGTTGATTGTTGTTCTTTAGTTTTCTGCTTAATGACAAACTTGTTTTGTTGAGAGAAAAAAACTGTATGAGTTTTATTCTTCGTTTAATTCAGTTCGTGTTTGAATTTGTGCCAAACGCGCAGTGTTGTAAAGTCAAAGAGATTTCATGACGTTACATTGGAGGAAATACATAAATTAAAAAATATATGCGAAAATACATTAAATTAAATCAGTATGTTACAATGCAATTAAAGAATAATCATAATTTTAAGCCCTTTATTTTGTTTTCTAGTTTGTTACTTAAAAAGTATGAAATGTATACACCAAGAGTGCCGGCGAACTTTCAGTAAGAGAAAATCATTTCTTGTGAAGTTGTAAGGTAAATTATTACAATAATAGATCAAGAAGTAGTAAAATATTTTACTATAGAATTCTGTTCTTTACTACATTTATGAATAAGAATGAATAAGTATGAATTTACCCTCCGGAACATTTATGAGTATTCTCATTATTCATATTCATTCGAAAAATGAAAATATGTTTTAGAAGTAGAAACAATTTTATCAATATAAGTATTTATTATAAGACATTTTAGATGTATATTGTATTGGTTGAGTAAAAACTGGAATACAAATAGCATTTTTATATGTTTTACCCTTACCGCTAATGCATAGAAACAATTAAACGATTCAAGTAAATATTCAAGGTATTCCAGAAACTCATTGCATACATTGGATAAGCATAATGCATTGGGAATGTTCGTCATATGTTTGCGAGAATACATATTATTCACTCTTAATCTTCTATGTGTACACGACATCCCGATGTAGAGTGCATCCTACAGAAACCTATGAAGACATCTTTAGTAATTGAAAGTCGTATTGCTACCCTATTCATAAATGTAAATATTTTAAGATCCCTCCAATTTAGTCTTTAAATGTAAACATATGAACGTAAACATACATGCACTATATGTTCAAAACTAGCATTTACGTGTACACACTGTTCGTAATCCTGGTACTTTTACTGGAATTAGAAATGGCGAATAAACGGAGGAAAAGGTGAAAGGTGACTAAGTGACGCTAGCAACCTCTATTAATAGGTCAAGCTCTGCAATGCCAACACGTCAGCCATTCTGCATTCGTGAACTCACTTCGTGGTTACTCTGTTACGCGATAGAACTCCATGCATGCGACACACCATCATAGTAGCATTATTTCTAATAGCCATTTCTTCAATTATCCATTTTTAAGGGAGTTTTAAACTCAAATTAGGACAATAATTAAGGAATTATTTCTTTCAAAGTAATGCTGTGCAATTCCTTTCATGCATTAATTTGCGCAATTCAAAGAAATATGCGGATAATAACCATAACGTCGTTTCTCTTAGCAAAGTGTTTTGTATTCATTCACTTACAGAAGGAGAAATGCTTCAACTGCCGGAGAAAATACTTCAAACTGCAACACGACAGCCTGTTTTGTTTGAAAGAATGGTGGACTGGAAATACGTTGCTCGTAAATATTTGCGAGTAACACACGACTGTTGCGTGTAAAGTATGCAATAGAAGGTATGAAAAATTTTCAATATAGTCATAATACAGAAAATTTATCCTTTTGTTTAGAAATAAAATTTAGTGAGCAATATGACTGTTCAGTAAAATAGTTTTTATTTTCATCCCTCGAATCATAGCTTTTTTCCGAAAAAGGAAAAGTGTTTAAACTATTCACGGACCCAGTTTATTTTCATGGATTTATGTAAAAGTATAATTAAATTTGAGTGTATACTGACGACCTTTGAAATCTAACGTGAAATCTAACAAATCTCAATAATGAACGGTTATTTGTTGATTTGATTGTTTTTTAAAAATATTGAATTTAAATATTGAATTAGTTATCACACCAATCAGATCTCTGGAATATAATGCGTGAGTTATAGTACTGTCACAAAATTGATGGTGAATGTTTTATTTTTCTTCTTCTTCTTCTTCTTCTTCTTCTTCTCCTTCTTCTCTTCCTCGCAAACAATTGTAGGCGTATTTCTTTACGTTTGACACTGAAGAATGAAGTTCAGTAAAAGGTTGGCGTCGATTACCAAAGTAGTTGAGTCCGTCCCAATGAAGAATTGTTGAGTGGAGCGCGGTAGTTTTCTCCTTTAGCTGGCCATCAGATGAACTCACTCGGAATCAGGAGAGAGCTCCTGGACCCTTTAACCCGTCTGGCATCCTGCCTGGCGATCGCCGTTCGGCCTTTCTGTCATCGCTCTTTTTAGTCTCTTCGCCCCTGCTGGCTCGCATCCTCGCCGTCACAGACACCGTCATCGTCCCACTTCGTCAGCGAGCGCCTCCGTTCATCTGCGCCCCGCCCCTGTTCCTTCACCGCCCCCGGCTGGACCTTCCGTCCGAGCCTCGTTCATAACGGTCGCGCCAACCGACCCATTCAACAGACGACCCAGAAAAAGAAGAACGGAGCTGAGCAGCCGCGGCCCCTTCGCCTTGGGCGGCCGCCCTCTGCCCCGCTTCCCGTTTCCGCTGCCACCGAGATTGCACTCAGAATCTGACACTCTTCACTCGCCGTCATTCCCATCAACTGTCTTTTTCGTTTTCTATAGCCGTCTAACTTCTGCGCGTTCTTTATTTTCTCTACTTTTCTCATTCCAATTCGAAGAGATTACAAACTACAAATTCTTGAATTACGAATTAATGAATTAATTAATTAATGGATTTTCGGGAGACGTCATCTGATGTGGTCATTTAGTCTAGTTAGTCTAGTGAATGTTTTACCTCTGAGGATGGACGTGATTCATTCCTCGCTGGTTGGTGAGATCCGGCACCGACTTACACGTCGGCTTGCTGGGGGAATTCTCCCTCCAAGTACAGTGAGGCACCACCCCAGTCGGATCAATCTTTAGGTTCCCGAAAAGTCTCCGGCCATGTGAGGTAGTGAAGAGCATGTGAGTGTGTATGTATGTGTGTAAGGAGAGAGAATACGACTTGATGGAGGAAGAAAAGATCGCGCGCAGTCCGTATGTGTTGTGGTATTGCACTGACATTCTGTTTTTATTGATCGAAGAAACCACGGAAAACTACCTATCAGAGCAACCGGTCTCTAAAATTCTCCTTCAGACATCCGCTGAATTTTGATCTAGCTAGTATCAAAAGGTCGAAAATACGCCACCGTCAGGACTCGAACCCTAAGACCTCCCGGTTAGAGTCGCTGATGAGTCAGTGACAGTGCTGACTCTGAGCTGAAGGTTTAGTTCCTGAATCTTCCAGATTCATAATATAAACGTAAAGGCATTCTTACGCTTCTTGATCTTGGATTTTTAAAATTGTTATGTTGTCTCGTAAAATATAGTATTTTCAATGTTACTTTTTATTGTCACAATGAAAAAAATCGTGTTTGATTATCAAATTCTATTGAATAGCAAGGAATCATCCTGTCGTGAAAAACATAGTCAGCAACAAGAAGATGGGGTTATATGGCATACCGAAACATTTGTGTCCACTTCCTCTTGTGAAATGTTTAACATTAGAACGCGTCTTGCGAAATGGAGAAATTAGAATTTTTGCGGACGTCGGGCACGGAAGGACCCGTAAAACGGCCCATCCCACTGTCCTCTTTTCCGTAGGTTTCCTAAAACTGATGCTTTTAATGGTGTTGAAACTTTTCATTTAAAACGTATTTATTTTTTTACATTGTCTCCATGTAAGTCTGATTTACGTCAAATAGTGTGTGGTAAAAACGGGTGATTACCGGTGAAGCATCTTATTCCTTACTCGCAGCTTCTGTACTTCAGCCTGAATTGGGGATTTTTGAAATCTTTTTTTTGTACAAAACTGCTTCGTAGACACCATAAATCGTGATATTTGGAACAACGCTAACAAATCTTATTCCAGATGGATGTACCAAGTTAGAGCAAAGCATATTCTAATACACCCATCTTTTGAGTCATCATAAAACCATTTTATTCGCCTCAGTGACTCTCAAAACGAATTTTCCAACCAAAATCTAACCTCGAATCTTTGGAACAGTTCCAATGCCAACTCTCTTTACTACGCGTATCCGAGAAAAAGTAAAAAAAAAACAACTTTAGCGTGTGTCGAGGGAATTAGTCTCGCGAAATACCATATAATTATTCTGGAGACAGATGGGCCCTTTCCATTCTGAGAGGAAAGACACACGCTCTCACGGGTCAGTCCAAAGCTGCTTCTAACGTGTCACAAAGCGAAGCGCTTGGGGAGGTAGATCGAGTACGCGGCGCGGCGAGGCGGCGCGGCCAAGTTGAGCTAACGAACCGCAACTAGGACGCGCACATCTGCCAGACGCCCAGCGCTCTCACCGCCCCCAGCGGTACCCCTGGGCGCCTGCCCCGCCCCTCCCCGCCTCTCCCAACCCCAACCCCACGTGAACCAAGCACTCGCCCGTGATTAGCACAACATCCCGCCTCCCCCCTCCCCGCCACACGCCCCGCCCTTCCCATCCGCTGCGCACGCCTCCGCTCGCGTTTCGATTAGAAACTTGTTAATGTAAACGAAGTCTGAACCGCCATTGGAATTATCTCGCGCCCTCGCCGCCACGAGCGAGACAAGTGGTTTTGGTTAGATTAGCAGGCTTGATGCTCGAGTGAATGTACGCCCGAGTGTGGGCGCATGTGTTTCAAGATACGCTTAACTAAATGGTGCACTGCACTCTTGTCCAGAAGCACGAATCAGGTGCATTTACCTGTAGACTTGACCAATAAGAAGTCACATGATGATCGTAGACCGTGTGACTTCCTATTGTCATCTAATTAGTTAGTATTTTGAATAAAATAATTTAAATGTGATCTCTGTTGATTGTTGTTGTTTTTTGTAGTATGGTTCGTTTTTTGTCCAAATGTTTTCTTCGGATGCGCATTTTTAGAATTCACTCAATGTAATTTGTATATGTTATTTGGATTATTAGTGTTATTTACTATAACAATATACAATATTAATTTTCCTTGAAGGAATTGTATTATATTCACTTTCCGACAGAAATACACAGTCAAATCTCCATAAAGTAAAGCTTTAACGAAATAACTCTTGTTTTGTTTCAAGGCGTTACCTAGAAGATATTAAGCCATTGCCAGACGTAAATGTAGGTCACACGCAAAGTTCCAAGCAACTTTATAAGATATTGCTTTTCTTCCTTTATTACGAGCAGTTTAAAAGTAGAATGTAATTTGCATAATTTTTCTCTAATTAAATCGCACTTTCAGACTTAAAAGATAACTTTCTGATGTAATTTTCTTCTAATGTGTGGTGAAATTAAGATTGATCATTTAAATTAATAATAATGGTGATAATAAATAATATGTCAAGACGATCATTATAATAACGTATTCAAGTAGTGGAAATACATTTCCGTCCCCTCTCTGCCACTGTTTGAGCCAGGACCGACGTTAGATTGCCCGCAATTCCTACCTGGTATGCGGGTTGCATTTGTTTTCACTCGTGACACATTCACAAAATTAATGACAAAAAGACGTTATCTCTAGATAACGAACAATTTATTCTATTTATCGCACACTCTAACTTGAAATAAAATTATGTGTAATAAGATTGAAAATAAAAAAATGTGAAACGTGGGAAATGCTTCACAAATCTATTACAGTAAATACTTATTATATTTTTTCGTGTTTTATAATTTAATTTAATTTTTTGTAATGTATATTATGTATTATTACATACAGTAAATACTTAACAATATTTTGTGTTGGAGAGAATTATAATGATACAATGTGTTATTTATTCCAATTTCATTGTATTTTATTATTAATGCAAATACATTTAAATTGGACTAGAAAGATATGTAGAATTAATACGCATAAAATCTATTTAAAAATAAAGTATTTGTTCCGTTTATCTGTGCCACTTTTATGAGATATCAATTCATCAGTCATCGTTAGGAATTATTTCAGCCCTTGCCTTTTCGCAAGTATACAAGTATCAAAATGTTGGGGTGGCAGATTCTGAGTCAGTCAGTGTCATGCAGAACTGTATCGAAAATGCGTGTAAAGTTCATGCCTGGTTTGCGTGTGACTCAAGTACCTTACAGTTGTTATTTTTATTAAATGAAATTTACCACATGACCTGCAGAATTGAATCGGTCTGTAGAATTGAATCGGCAAATCATCATTTCACATAGAAAGGGTGCGAATCAACCCGTTAACGTCTGTTACTCTTGTGGAATATTTACACCCAAGCGTTGAAGGAAAAACTACATGAAATTACAAAACTTGCTGCTCATCAGTGTTGTGTCGCCTGTATCACGAACCTTAGGTTGTGGTTGTATGGAAAACTTAAATTATTGTTATTCTCTCTACCAATGTTGTAGAGAATACCAACAAACCATTTTAATGTCTGCATATTATTGCAAGAATATGCGTATTTAATTTTTAACTTGTTCGTACCTTATATGAAGCATGCTTAAATAATTTTGTAGTAATATTACCGGAGTGAAAGTGGAGAAATTAGTATAGGATTTTGATCGTTTCAAATAGTAAGTATGTTCATTTCTTTTGAACCTTGCGTGATATAAACTTTGTACAATGATTTTGGAAACCGGCGTGATCGTTTCCTTTGAAATCCCCTTCTTTCATTCTGAAGGTATGAAAAAAATTTGTTCTCTAGTATTATTATTAAATGCTTCTAAACAATGTATGATACTGTAATGGTGGTTTTATACGAAGTTAGGAAGTGAGATATTTTCAGATTAGTAAGCTGATCAGAGTAGCAGCAGCGTACAGTAATGCCCGCGAAACGAAATTATAAAACTTGTAAACTGTGATAAGCTGTATTTGAAGTCTCATTAAAATCAGTACTAGGAACAGGTTATAAAAATCTAGTATGATGCCGTATTCAAAGAGAAACATAATTTAAAATTAAATTAATATCCCTAGAAAATAAGGTACGTAAGAAGTTAAGAGTATGAAAAAAGAAAAAGTAATCGGGGTTGTTTTGTCGTAAGAAATACCACGGCAGAGAGAAGACCTCAAGCGGGAAGAGCAATGGCATGGTCTTTGATGTTGAGAAAAAATTTCGCAAACTTCTTCAATGTAACTTTGAGTCAAAGGATTTAGTATGCTTTTACATAAAAATCAATTGCGAAAATAATTTTCCGCGCTGTTATTTAAACGGAAATGAATAAAACACTGTGGAGTATTTAAAAAAATGGAACAGGGAATCACAAGATCGTAATTGAATAAATCCATGGATTATTACAATAATTAACTCCTCCTCTATTTATATTATACGCGTATATTATAAATTACACACGTAGGATTTTTGTTTCTGTAAGTTTTCAAAGTGTAATAAATTAACCTTAATACGGATAAAACATAGTTTTGTTCAGTATTGCAAATGTATTTACTGCATTTCAGATTCCAGTAAAGATTGGTTTTTCTTTTAAGTATTCGTAATTTTATGGGAAATGATTCAATTTAAATGTACATTATTGGAAAAGGAGGACGTCTCTTTATAAACCCATTAAATTATTAGGGAAATTATTTTTTAGAAGCGAAAAAGCATTTTAATAAATGTACTTTGTTCTTTCACATATGCCGTACAATAATGTACTTGGGCCTCCTGTGAGTTTTGGAAAAATATCTTTTTCACCAAAATTATATTGCAAATAATAGGCATCTCAACGGCAAATTGCAACTATCACTGAAATACAAAATTTGTAATTTCTAGTAAGAAAATGGTACAAAAGTAGTGAGAGAGGGATGGCTATATGTAAACAATCGCCAAGTCGATATTTAATTTCTCAGTAAAGCAGATAACAGAAATTGCGGAAACCCAGTATAAATTAAATTTGAGTCTGGTTTCCATTACGCTCGCGAACCGCGCTGTCTTGATAACACGCGTCGTAGAACGACATTACGTGACACATTCCAATCCCCCGCTGCGGCGACGGTTTGCAGAATTGAATGGCATTGCGGGACAGCGCCAATGGATCTCAAATGACGCCCTCGCCAGCTAACGGGCAAGGCGAACAGCGAGCACGTGTTCCGCCCCGCCCCCGCCCCGCCCCCGCCCCGCCCCCGCCCCGCCCCCGCCCCGCCCCCGCCCCG
>BLKR01002144.1:36292-143792 GCA_011170035.1 Teleogryllus occipitalis
GGCCAAACATTTGTGCATGAGGGGCTGCTCTTACAATCACGTGAAAGTCACACGTCTAACTCCGTTATATAAAATATTCCATAATACGTTTGTTGACAAACAATTATCATTTTCGACCTAATAGGAGGTTGAAATTACAAAATAAGATATTTTTGGATCCTATATATTATTTGTGGGAGGTTTGGTTCTTCTGAGTGTCTCATTCCGTGTCACAGATAGTCAGCCAGGCCAAGAATTTCGATTTTTTGTGAAAAAGAAAATTGACTATTTCATTTTCTATACGAGTTAATCGCATTTATCTAACAATAAGTCTTCCTGGTAATAAACATTTGGAAATATTAGAATGTTAACTCACGCACAGTATGGGTCCTATATATTGTGTAGAGTCGTTTGGGGCCAGTCTATACAAAGTGCGAAATAGTTGCTCGAGTTCAGCTAGTTTATAAGTAACAGAACGACAATTTTATAAATGTGCCTCTCGCGCGGGGTGTTTGCCTCGACGAATGATGCCGCCGAAATCATGACAGGACGGTTGGTAGAATCGCCGAATACGGATGGTGGGTTTACGTTACCGGAAAGTCTGAATTGTTTTCTCTCGATACTAGATGCTGGAACTGGTTACAGTCGGCTCTAATGCATTTGCCATCTCTTAAACATGTTTTGGTTTACTCGGTAAAAGATGTCTTGTGGTTTTTCAGAGATCTGTACCTGTATATTGTGCCTTAATTCTCCTTCCGAGCGAGATGAATTCCCACACAAAGAAATCGTACGGCAACAGATCAGGAGTGCGAGCACGAATCACGTGTGGTAATTTTGTCTCCATTAACAGTGTAAGAAACCCTTAAGGAAGTTAGTCCCAAGTGTAGTGTAAGATTTATCGCTGGAGGGGGTGGTGATATTTCCCTGCTGGATGGCGAGATCCGGCGCCAACCTACGTCGGCTTACGGGAATTTTCCCCAATCAGATATCTCCCACCAGCAAGGCACCGCTCCAGCCGGGACAAGCACCCGACTGGTCTCCCGACATGTGTGGTAGTGTAATATACGTGAGTGTGTGTGTAAGAAAAGGGTGAGGATAAGACAAGGAAGAGGGAGAGGATAAGGGTGAGGATAAGACAAGGAAAGACCGCACGCGGTCAGTGGTCCATTCGCAAAGATACTACTCTGGCATTCGCTTGGTATTGGAGAAACCACAAAAAACTATTAGAGTAACTAGCTGCCAGAATTCACCTCCAGAGAGCTCAGCTGAATTTGACCTACGAGTGTGTTCCGAACATCTGTACATGAGATGTCACGAAAATCATACCACCGTCGGGACTCAAACTATAGGACCTGCCGGTCAGAGGAACTAGATTGACATCAATTAATGCCCTGAGCGACCTGTGTTGGTGCGTGTATGAGTGTATTTGTGCAAACAAATGGATGAATAAATATTTCATGTCCTAAAGGAAAAAGACATCGGAGACGCGTTTGAGATAGCATTCCTAGAAATCAAAAGCTCCCTTAGAAGGAAAATACGAGTCGCTAGTTTTTCTTTCTTATATGAGAGAATCTGCTGCGTGGCGTGGGGTTATTTTACATAATTTTCCGCTGCAATGATCCCCCCGTCGTACGATTCGGTTAGTTTTCTGAAAATTCAAGATTTATTTACGTTAAATCTTTACCGGGAGAAGATAAGGTTACGAGGGAAGGAGTATAAAGTCTCTGTAAATAAGAATAAAATGACTCTATGTACAATTTTTCTTTGTCAGTATTACTGTTTCATAATTCAAAAGTTTCCGTGCATTCGTACTGTTCATACTCGTAATTCATATTGTGCTTAACATTCTCAAAAGATTCTTTTAAACAAGTAACTCTAAATTATAACTTCAGTTACATAGCCTACTTAAGCATTACTTTCTAGAAAAATGCCTGAGTTAGTATCGTAAATATTTTGTGTGCACTTTTTTCGAAAACATGATGTATAAATGCATGTCTTTGAAATTGTAGAAAAAGATTTTTTCTGAACACAAAATCTTAGTAAATAAGACAAGTCTAGTGAAACAAACTTTAGTACACACAAGATAAGAGGTCATGTAAGATTACTACATGGTTAAATTTTTAACGATGTATTTCGACGGATTAAATCCGGTGAAATTCTAAAGAACAAAAAGTATCACTCGTGCCATTTTTGGACCTAATTCATCATAGCACGCTTATTTACCCTCTGAGATTACATCACCAGAGAGGGTATTAAATTCACATTTCTACCTCACAAATTCTAATTGTTTTGCAAATCATCTAACTTATTTTTGTTCAAAACATTTGTACAGAGGAAACAAAAGTTGTAATACCTATATTTTAATCTAATTATATAACGTGGTCATTTGTCAAAGGCAATGAAATAACAAGTTACAAGTAAACTCAATCACTGAGATAAAATCATTTATTTCTTACTTGTTAAAGAGGTGATTGACGCTTAAAAGAAACGTGACTTGCCAATTTTATTATCATAGATATGGCTTCAATTAACATAGATTGAAGTCATATTGTGTAACTGTTTGGAATGTATTGTTCGTAATATGTTAAAATACATATTTATGAGAAAAATATGAAAGTAGCAGAATGCGATAAATGAGGCGTCACCTCTTAAGAGAATGAAATAAATGCATAGAAAAATCCGAGGAAACAAATGTTGCAAAGGGAATGTTTGACATTCCATTCCTCGTCACATTGGACGTCACGCAAGCCTCCCCCCCGTCTTATCGCGCACGCTGCCAGTTTCTTGACCCCCAACGCCTCAATCGCAGAGCGTGAGCAAGCAGAATTCGTTCGTTCCTATGAATAGAATTTTATCACGTGAGCGATGTGTTAGAACTTGCTATGAAATATTTAAGTATGACATACGAGTATTTAAATATGACATGGATTATTGCATAAAATATTAAAATTAACAAAGTGTTTCCGTGAGGAATATTTAATTGTACATTCCGAACTGAGTAATGAATAATTACAAACATAAGAAAACATTAATTTAGACGGAAGTGCCTCTGTAAAATGCTTTCACTCTCACAGTAGAACTGTATTTATTGCAAAGAGACAATAATAATTTAGTTTCTTGTATATTTAAAGTAATCTTAATCATTATTCTTCCATTTTTCTATTCATTTTATCGTGAATCTTGGTTACGGTTTTCAGTTCTTATTCGCTATTGCAAGCGACCTTTGAATACTAAAAGCGCATATCAATAAGCCGAGAATCCTCTGCGTGGTATCCGATAGTGCAGTGGAAATTCCTAACCGAAGCCGATATTACTACGCTTTGGATTTAGCTCCCATGTTCTCTGAACTTCGAGCACGAGTGGATGTTCACTGAGCAGTATATTGTGGGATTCGATAGAGGGAGGAGAAAAAAACTCGCGAGCTATCCGCGGCGGTTGCCTCCCTCTCCCAAGGTCGACACTGCGAATCGGCGATTTCGCGCCTCCTTGCTCGCGACCTCGTTTCCCTTACCCGACCCCCGTCCCCACCCCTGCCATGTCCCTCCCCTCACCCCTCTATTCGCCCCGCAACCGCCTACGCCCGCCGTCGTGACAGTCGCCGCTGTCGCCAACGCCGTACAGCTGGCCACCCTCCCAACAGTTGCGCTTTCTCTTTTCGAACCTCTTTGTGACCTCTCTTCCCTCCCAGAGAATGTTTCAGCCGCCGCGCCATTCTACAACGTGCAGATATTTTTAGTATTGCTACATCTCGTGCGTTCGTTTACCTTGTTTGAAAGTCACTGACCTATTGTCTTCCATCAGTATATATTCTGCCTAGAGGTCAATCAACACTCGTGACTGGACTAAAAATATTAATGCTCTTTAACGCATCCCAACGTTCTATAATTGCATATACACCAATACAAAATGTACAAACCATTTCACTTCACATATTTTATATCTTCCTTCCGAATTGTCTTACCTTCAGTTTTATCCCTCTTCATTCTTTTCTTCATTCTGTCCCTTATCATTCTTTTCTTTATCATATTTAATATCTACCTCAAATTTTCTCGTCATCATGTACCTCCCTTCACCCACCGTCACAACAATATTCACCAGTTCTGCAGTACTTTTCATTTCATCTTAACTTTCACTGGCAATTTAGAATCCCCATTTTCATCGTGAAGTCTTCACCTTCCTTGGCCGCCCCTCTGTGCCCTTACGGCATCCCGTCTCGGCGCTTCCCGCGAACTTCTCTTTAATGCGGTTGAACTCTACTCTCTTCCCAGAGGGCTCCCACGAGCTCCCACGCAGCCCTTTCGCCGCTGCCGCTGTGCTCGCTGGCGGCGACACGACCCGCGGGTTGCTTCGCTCGGAGCGCTCACGGGGAAAGGCGGCGCGGGGGGGGGGAGAAGAAGTTTTCCGAATTTTTTGTGTATTCGTTTGAGGCCCGACGAAAAATATTTGCGGAAATAATAAGCGGGCACTATAGATTGACATTTTAAGGTTATGTTTTATATAACAGTTGTATAAATATGTGTTTCAGTATATGAGTTAAGTATACATTTATTAACTTGGGAATTTCCTTAGCGTGGCACACCGATTTGTAATTGACATTTTAAGGTTATGTTTTATATAACAGTTGTATAAATATGTGTTTCAGTATATGAGTTAAGTATACATTTATTAACTTGGGAATTTCCTTAGCGTGGCACACCGATTTGTAATTGACATTTTAAGGTTATGTTTTATATAACAGTTGTATAAATATGTGTTTCAGTATATGAGTTAAGTATACATTTATTAACTTGGGAATTTCCTTAGCGTGGCACACCGATTTGTAATTGACATTTTAAGGTTATGTTTTATATAACAGTTGTATAAATATGTGTTTCAGTATATGAGTTAAGTATACATTTATTAACTTGGGAATTTCCTTAGCGTGGCACACCGATTTGTAAAACCTAGACGGGCTGGGAAGTGAGAAAATCCTTAGGAAAATGGTATTCAACTTTTGAGAAATATTAAATTGCTTTATACATTTAAAATTTAACTTTTATTAATTTAAATTACTGTTTAATAACGTAACAAAAATAAACCATGAAATATTAATACGAAAATGGCTGTATTTTGTCCGTGTATGTGAGTCCGTTGAAGTTATTGAATTTATGGTCCAGTGCGTTTGTTCCATGAACATGATTTTATGTTAGTTAATTGCATTCTGAAATTGTTTAATTGTTTACTGACGAAAGTTATAAGGGAAAATTTGCAGCTAAAGTTGGAAATGCTAGTAGAAACTAAGCAACATGCTGTTATAATGCCGGTATATACATCAGCTTGAACACAATGTCTTCTTGGGCAAAAATCAAGGGAAAACATGGACAATCAACGTCAGTGTTTACGTTGAATGGGGTTTGGGCCAGCACCTCCTCCCCTTAAAGTCCCTTGTTTTGAATCAGTAACGCATGAATTTCAGTACTCGCACAGTTGTCTGCAACAACTATATAGAAGTTGAAAGACTCTCTGACTGAATAAAATGTCTAAAGCCGGTTCTCTTATTATTTCCCTTCAATACGTATATAGAAAACTACAGCAGTCTGTTTGCAAGGACTCACTAGTTGCTCGCAATTTGCCTCCATGACTAGGTTGCCACTCACCGTCCTTGCCAGAATTATAACACCGACATAAGTTTTAAATGAAACGAGTACTTCTAAGATGCCCGGACAATTGCCAGGACGCCTACAAAATCACTATCGCAGGAAATAGACGTGGAGTAAACGTACGTTCAAGCACAGAAAGCAATAATTGATTGATTTTTTCTAGCGGAATGAGACATCAGGTTAGCATTGTTATCACACACATCTGCCTGACACATCTTCCGGCAGATGTCTACTAATCATTTTATCATAAACACTTCGGCTCCAGATATTTCATAAGCGTCATGTGTTGTTCCGGGTAAGTGTCAATCCCATTATTTTAATCCAAAACACACACCTTTACCGCCCACAGAGGCAAGATAAAAGCAAGTTCAATTCCCCACAATAAAACCGTTTGCTGGAATCCATTTTATTCGACGGTGGCCGCCTTTTGCGGGATTATTTTCCCCAGTGCGTGGCGGCGGCGGCGGCGGTGGGACGGAGGTCTGCGTGGCTCCGCCTCGCCCCGCGCCGCACCGCGCCGCGCCGCGCCGCGCCGCCGCCCCCGCGCAGTATTGAGCGCCCAGCCCTCCCAGGCTGCCGGGCAGGGGCCGGCCACGCGCGGCCCGCACCGCTCGGCCTTCCATCAGACGCCAGGCAGGTCCAAAAATTGGATTTCCCTTACATTTTTCACTATTGACATCAGATGTTTCTTTCTTTATAAAATATATTTTTTAAGATTAGATTTTTTAAATAATTTCTTCTATATTTTTGAACCAAAGGAATGTCCACAATACATTTCAAGTGCAACCCAGCTGTGAGAGCTGTATATAGCTTACTTGGATATAAACTGATATGGAGAATTGGACGCGTAGGGTTCTATTTCGGACGCACGTAAAAGAATGTTCCTCGTTTAATTTTGTTTATTGGACATTTTTGGGACTTTATACACAGAATTCAACAGCAAAAGTATATTTTATTGAAACTTTTAAATAAAAGAAACAAAAGACAAAAGTATTCAGCGTCCCCAGTGCAGACGTCGGTTACAAAATTGCGGCGAATTCATGCACATTAGACACCACCTTTCTGCCTAGGTTCAATTTTTAGATATTCTTCTTGTATTTCCAAAATTGCAAAAGGTCAATTTTTTCGAACACGACCCACTTTTCAATATTGAAGCTAGATATTTCTTTCTTAATGCAAGGTATTTCTCAATATAAGATCTTTAAATCATTTTGCATGCATAATTGCGAAATATTACCGGTTTTCTAGTAATTTGTTGATAAATCATGAGAATTTCTTGATACTTCACATTCTCTGCTTCAATACACATTCAGAAATAGCAAAATATACAAAATAAATTTCAACGCTGGTCAGGCCGTGGTTTAAAAGAAATGAAGTTACACAAAGAACTTACAATTCCAGACATAAAAACACGGATACTAAAACTCTCTACTCTAAAAAAACTTCTACTCCTCCTTTCATTCTAGTTCAGCTTATGAACGTTTTAAACTAGGAAAAACATCTTTAATAAATTCAAGAATGAAATTTAATTTTTCAAAAGATTTACTACAACCTCCGTAATTTGCATGTTATATATAAATAACTACAATATACATAATATATAATATATAAATAACTACAAAATACTACACCATTCTTTTGATTAAAAACTTTTGGTATTTAATCTATTAATCTATTAAATTCTGTATTTAATCTATTAAAACAAGATGTTAGAGAGCCCTGTAAGGATATCCCTCAGTACTTATGTACTTAAGCTAATTCACACAGCAATTGGTTATTACTTGAATTAGTTATATTTATGTATTCAATACATTGAAAGATTCTGTTTGAAATCGAACAAGGATAAAATAAATTTAAAAAAACATTATTTGGTAAATGTATTAAGTAGTAGTGTGCAAATTTCCCTAAGCACCGTAATCAAGTGATTTTCGTTTTAGCTTAGCGATCGGATTCCCACCTTCTGATCGACCGATCGGACTGGGATACTGATCAGCAGAGTTTCGATATCGGAGATTCCCATTTGAAAATTCTTTCTTTAAATTTTCTCCTTGAGTGGAGCAAATGCGCTCATAAATATGGAATAAACCATATGTTCATTACAATCTGTGAACTTTCGAAAATTGCAAATTCCAATGTCTTACGCTCATTTTGTAGAAGAATGTTTCACAAGTTGGTTCAAGAATAAATTGGATATAATTTGCATTATTATAACCTTATGTATCCGTCACGAATAATAGAGGAGAAAGAATTTGCTTCTGAGCACCGTTAGTTGCTAGTGTTTTATATCGTGAAGTTATACTTGAATCATTTTGTCTTATAACTGAAATTAAAACCATTGAATTGTGAAAATAATTGGTTCTTATTAAAGGTGATATTATTCGCCAAGTATGAGAGGGTTAATGGAAGAACAATGTACGCGTATTTGTCTATTAGCTTAATTTCTCCTGCTATTATATATAAAAAATCTTCTGCAATTATATAGAAAATTTTCTTCTACAAATTGTATATAAAGCGATTCACTACTCCACAATTTTTGGTGTATTTTCTATTGCCTCAGTGAGTATTTATACGTAACAATCATGGCTAAGAGAAGATCAACAGTTGTTTGTTCAACAGGTTTCAGATCAGGAACAGTATAGTTATTTTCTCCAAGATATGTTATTTCCCAGTCGCTCATATCTTGAAGATTTGTGATTTTCTGTTGTAATAGCGATTTATACTATTTATTAAAATTAAATAATTTGTATTTCACTGATAATTCGTGTCTCACATCTAAGTCTATAGGAGTAAAAAATATAAAAGGATACATGGAAATTCAGAGATAAGAAAATTCTGCGAATGTTCTGTACAGATCTGTTTACGAGACATTTCGTAGCATTCCGTTTGACATGCAATTTCCAGTCTCCCCTGTGACATTGCCTTTCAAGCTCTTAATCTAAAGCTCTTTACATTAGGAGACATTATAATGCTCCAGCGTTCGCTCTGACATTCAAGGCTAGAAACCCCCAGTGTGAGCTCGAAGTAATGGCAACATTCTATTGTAGTATGTAGTTTATTCTTCGTAATTAGAATTCTTGGCATTGTAATTACTTCTACTTACAAACGGCAGTTTTTTCTCAAGTTTTTTTAATAGAAAACATTTTTAATTAGTTCCAAAGACGTCCCATCTAATAAGATATTTTTAAAGATGTTGGTGCATTTATTGTGCACACGTGTGTATGTACTTCCATTGTTTCTATATTTGAACCATTTGACTCATGATTTTGACACATAGTTTTATTTTACTCTGGAATTACTTTTACTTTAGTTTCTGTATGGTTTTTACTGCACCGCTTCTGTAATTTTCTATAACATGAAAGGATTTGCTTTCATTCTCATTTACAACTTGTGTGTAGTGGATATGTATCGAAAATTACAAATAGTATTTTTGACGTACACTCACACATATAATATTCTCCACTTCTCTTCCTTTTGCTATTCTTCATCTCTCGATATTCTTGTTTCCCACTTCGGGATCTCACGAGAGCGTTCTGTCAGTGTTCACTTCATCCATATCAGTGCCCCTTCCAAGATGCAGGACACATCACAAGGGCAGCAGCAGGCTCGTAACTCAGTTCGCACGACCTTCGACTCGGCGATTTCTCCGCGTTCTCCACAAGCGTCGCCGTCCTCTTCCCGATGGGCGCCCTCGCTGGCGTCTCTCATCCCACTCCCCGCCCTTCCTCCCTCGCTTTGCCTCCTGCATTATCCATCCGCTGCCCTGCAGATATGTCTCGTGATCCTTCTGCCTCCTCGCCCTACAACCCCTTCTTCCTTTGCGGCTCCTCCGCTGACCACGCAGATCTCGTCATCTCCAACGCAATTTTGCAGCTTTTCGTCTGCCATTCCCGTTGTCACCATCGCGTCCGCCGCCCCCGCCGCAATCGATAGTGGACGCAACGCAGGCGCGCTAATCGTCTCGCCCTCGCGCCCACGAGGTGGACGGGCGAGATGTCCTCGCTGCTGATCCTGTCCCGCCCCACCCCACCCCGACCTCGGTCCACCCGCCCCGTTCACGACACCTCCCCCGCCTCCAGTCCCGTTCCCACCCACATTCCCGGGCCGCCCCTCCCCGCCCCACCCCGCATCCCATCGCGCCCTCGTCGTCGCCCCTGCCCTGCCCGTCGAGTGCCGTGCCGGTCCGCCAGAACCACCGCCCCGGGCGCTACGACCCGTCGAAATGGAACGCGCCGCCTGGTCGCTATCTGAGGCGAGGCCGTCTGCCAAGCGTAACACTCGACCGGAGGGAGTCTCTTCGGCGTCCCTTGGGAGAGGTCGCTCCATTCAGCGCGATAGACGGCGCGCATCCGCCGCCTGAGGCTTTCGCCCATTAATTTCCGTTTGGCTTGCCAGCTTTACACTTTGGGCCCAGCCTTGTAGTAGTAATTATTTTTGTTGAGCGAGCATTTCTGACAATGAATTATCGTCGTATCAGACACAATATTTATCAAATTGATTTATAAATTATTTATTAGAGTCCAAGCATTGAGTGTTTTGGGAATTTGGAAAATAAGTTTTAATGTGATAATTTTTCATTGACGGGTATATTCTTAAAATAACGTTCTATGTTTTTAAACTAATTTAGCGTTTTTCTTTGAAGAATCTGCCTATTGTTAATATTATTATCGGAATTTGTCTCTCTACATACTGAAAAATAGTTTTATGATAAGATGCAAAATATTACACACAGTATGATATAATCATCTGAGAATTCAGAAACTGTACACTACATTGTTAAGATTAAAATTTATAAATTGTTCACCAACATTGAGTTGAAGAATCAACTCATTAATGTTAGTACAAGAAGATTTGGATGACAATTCTAGGGTTACGATTTGAAAATGTATGTAACGGTATCATTGATTTTATATTTCTAAAAAGGTATCAGTATAATGGATGAATACAAACTATCAATAAGATAAGTATTTAAACTAAATTGCCCTTCACAGTTTTGTCTTTTCTATGGAATTGCACATTTATATCAGTAATACGCTCTCTTAGTTTTCTAATATGAGAGAAAATCTTTTATTAGGAAAAATTTGGTGTCTCAGGTAGAAGATGTGAGAATTCGTTTCAGGATCAATGTGCAGAAGTTAGAAAAAGGAACAGTTTTTTTGCGATGTTGAAAAGTTGAAAGGAACTGTTAACAATTCGCGATGTGCGAAAGTAAAAGTAACCCTGTTAGAACTCTGGACTCGAAGAATAAAAGACTCTCAAAGTATCATCTAGAACGTGTACGAGTCGTTCGCCTTCGTGCCTGCCGCGCGGACTACTGCCCCCGCCTCCGTCTCGTGCCCTCCCACTTAGCTGATGGATGCCTCCGTGCGGTGGACTTCCTTTTGTTTTGCGCGTTCCTAAGGAAGAAATGAACCATTTATAATCATCACTGCAGATTAAATTTTTAACAACAGCTTCTTTGTTAGAACTATTAGGAGGTTTTTAAAATTAGTGAAAAAGTAATGGAGAAACCAAATTTTAAAAAATTATTTAATGCAGGTCCACGATGTGTGAATCACATTTCAATTACTAAACTTTACCTCTCCTTTTATTTTTTTGTTGATTTGAATAATTATTGCCAGAAAGCTGTAGGACCAACCCTGTAGTAAATGTGATTAGCTAATCCTTATGCAAGCGTATGGTAGATATTAACGATATCGTGTAATTTGCACGTCCTGCCTCTTCAAAACAACAAACGCACGGTGTGAATAGCTTGTAAGTCAGATAATAAGAATTGGAATGTAAAACTTTATTCTTAAGGGATAATCTTTAAATTGAGGATTTGGACGATTCATTTCACGAAGAACATTCCGAATGTCTCACCTTCCCAAAAAGTAGTTTCACGGTCACAGGAAACCACGATGGCCGACTCGTGAGGGAGTGCAAGTCATCGCGTGCTTGTTATTCGTGTACGTGCTTGGTCACGTCAGTTTCTTTCCGCTCAAGAGATGTATAGATTATTTGCACGCATTGTGTTAGCATCGTGCGATGTGAGCTTTAATGATTTAGTTCCGCATTGGTATCTCCTAAAGAAAATTAGTTTTATTGAGAAACTCATTGAAATATAAAATACTTTCCTGCCCTTTTAGTGTTTATACTTCATTTAAATGTAGCGGTCTTAAGTAATTAGTAACATTTTTCCAAAATCATCATAATTTCCTTCTTTCTCAAAACCGCGAAGTTGTATTAAAACTTTATGTGAAATTTTGGAATTTTTATGACCCTATTGAATGTAATTTATGCAATGCAATGAAACTTTTCATCTTATATCGTCTTTTCACGACCAGCAACTTACTTTCTTTCAAAACTAAAACGCTTTCCAAGGTGAATTGTTCCAAGTTTAATTTATTCGTGAGCAATGAACAAGGTTTATATACTATAAAATGTTGAGTGCTACAATTGACTCGCAAGATATCGCAATGTCAAAAACGAATATTTCAATTTAAATGAGTTGAATTTTATTATGTGCATTTTTATTCATGTATACTAAGAATAAAAGTAAATTGCGTAATACAATATTTGAATCTTCATGCATAGCGGAATACTGGCTTAGGTGGCTTATGGCAAAAACTGGTGTCACTGTAGTGTGTCTGACCGGGAGGTCCTTGGTTTCGACCCGGTCCCATCGATGGGTGGATCTTTGACTCTTAACTACATAGCAGCCGCTGTCTAGAGGAAAACTGTAGTGGCCAGCTACTCTGATAGTGGTTTCTCCAATCAGCACCAGGCAAATGACGGAGCATTACTCTAACTCACAGGCCACGGATCGCGTGCGATCTTTCTTTCCTCTTTCTTCTCTCATCACTCCCACCACATCCACACACTTACATGCACGACACTACCGCACATGTCGGGAGCTTAGAACTTGTTCCAGCTTCTGCAGTGGCCCCTGCTGGTGGGAGATACTTGGTGGGGGAAAACCTCGCAAGCGGTGGAGGTCAGCGCCATATCCCGACATCCAGCTGGGGAAGATTACCTCTTGCAATAAAAACATGCACAACGTTTACGGGGCTAATGATATTATCAGTTGGCCAATACTAGCCAATCAAGCATATCAGAGTGCATATTAAAGGTAGTATGATGTAATATGATGTTCTCTAGAAGCATTTATTTTTATTTTCAATTAAATATTTGTCTCATATTACTGTCAGAAGTTCATTTTCGCCCACTTTAGTTACGTAGGCATTTTCCTTCAAAATTTGCTGGACTCATTTTATAAAGCAATTCAAAAACATTCGTGAATTTTTATTGGATGAAATGCAATCTGCATTGGAATGGAACACAAACATGGGAAGAATTCTACATGAACAATCACTCCGTTTCGTGGACTAGACTAAATATTGGTGGAAGCATGTAGATTTAGCTCGCAACTCTACGACAATTCAACAAATGTTATAGTCGTTCTAGAAACAGAAAAATTTATTTGCGTTGTTCCTTTTCTTAACAATACTAATTAATTATGAACCCCTAATGAATCTGAAAACCAAATAAAATAAGTAGTGCTATAGCAGCTCATAAAATCTCTTATTATTTCTAACGATTACACGAGTGTAAAATTTGTGTCCGTAAATTTTGTACACCTATTTATTACAGGGCCAAATTCGTTCAAATAATTTCGACGATTTCAAATTTGAAGTGACATTTTAAGCAATAACTGTAACTTAATAATCGTTATTTCATTGTTGTAGAAATTAAGTAAACAAAGTTAATCCTATATTAAATAAAATGGTTATGCCATATTATAGTTTTGCACCTTTCATCTTATCTCTTCAGGTATTAATTGAAAAACTTTAACGACATACCTGCAAACTACGCTCAAACTGCTAATATGTAGAAAAAATCATAAAATAGTTTGTAGGGCGCGAAAAATATCGCGTGACATTTTTCATTAAAAAACAAATCACTGGTTTTAATATTCAAAATGGAATTCTGTTTAAAAAAATTCACCTTTTTTCATTAGAAATCAAAAACTCCAGAAAAGGTGATGAAAACTGAACCTATTATCAATATCCTTTAATAAATTGAAACTATTATTTGACTATAAATTACTAGTAGTGAAACTCAGCTTTTCTGGTCATTTAGTTTCAACTTTCACTCCGATAGTTCTTAATTTAAATTTTCCTGTTCAGTTTTTTAATGAATTTACGGTTATAACACTGTTACACTTAAACCACACGGAATTTGGTCTTTTGTGCAGATTCCGTGACGATCGTAAGATTATATAGTTATTTGCTTCACCGGCGATAGAGGTAGAAGATTTTTTTCTGACGGGGGAAAGGAGATCTTTCTACTCATTTGACAGTGACTATAACTCGATTTCAAAGTCGCTAACTCCAGTTTCATAAAAATCAATTGTGCATTGCGGAAATCGATTTGCCCCGAAAATGTTCAGTCCTAATGTACTAATATTTAATCCTCAAGTGACACATTACCCAAAACCGATGCAGCCATTATTTCTAAATCATTTTATTGAAATAAAGCGCTATCGATGAAACTAAAACAGGTTCTTCCTCGTTCTTACCTAAGCATAATGTATTAATTGACCTTCGTAGAAGTTTTATTGGTAATAATTAGAGCCCAAAAATTTGGCAAAATGCCTTTTTAATTATTGTAAAGATTTTATTACTTTTAACAATAGGAATTACTTTATTATACTTTTGGAGTTGTTTTAGTAGATTTTTATTTTTCCTTTTGTGCCTATTTCAGCTCCTGATGTCTTCTTTTGCCATTTTGCCTTATTTTTGCTTTTTTCTGCCTTTTCGCCATTAATTTCTTTTTTCTCACGCCACCAATCTCGACCAGGCTGTAAATATACCTGCAAGCCTCGACAACACGAAAGTACGGTCGTGTTTTGTCATTTTGTGGAAGCGGAGGCACATGGACAGGCATTACTAAAAATATATATGAAAAAGGAAGGTGATACCACTCAAGTTTTTTGCTTTTTTCATTGATGCCGACAGGCTTTGTTTGTTCACGAGCCTTCCTTTTGAGTATGTCTTCCTACTCCTTTTTAGGACAGAGCTTTCCATGATGTACACATCTCAGTGCTAGGGATTACACAATTGCAAAAATTAAAAAATATAATGCTTTCTTTACTTACGCCATTTCAAGGTTCAAAAAGGGAGTCCACATTAGCATTTCGATGAAACAGCGTCGCGAGTAAAACAAATTTGAAGTCATGATATCTGGTTGTTATGTGGAATCTAGGTAACAAAGAAATGATCGTATCCTTACACGTTAAGTGCATAATAACATTTTAGTTAGAATAAAAATGTGAATCATTTGAAATATTAATTGTTTATAATTATTCCTTTAAAATGTGATTTTTTATTCTTGACGTGATTTTTTGCACCCGTCTTTTAGCCAGAATAACTCTTTTTGCAGCCTACTTTAGTTAAAATTGTGTGTGTCATTTTCCCTGCCTATTTTAGTTAAAATAAGTGCCATAACTTCCGGGCTCTAGTAATAATTATTATAAAACGTTATAAAATGACAAGAACTCAAAATTCATATTTTTCGCGTTGTGTAAGTTTTGCAATCCATTAACCAAATCGAAAGACGTTTCAGACCGCTAACAAATAAATAGTACGTAGGTAACTTGGACGACCCCTACAACTAGCGTCTGACAATCTTTTATACATTATCATCACTATATTTTCCCCTTTTTTCCTCCCACCTTCCTTGAATTGTTGCTACTCTCAATTTCTCTCCGATGACCTCACAAAACTGTAACTCGTCTCACTGCTGCGAATAACACGCAGAAAGGCCATAGCTCGGAAACGGCTCGAAGGGTCATGGATGAGGCTGATGAATATTTATGGGGCGCTTCTCATGGATCCTCCGTACCGGCTGGTGCGCTGGGCTGTAATTTACGGCGGGTTTCGCTTTAAGGGGCTCCGGAAGGGTAAAAAATCATGAAATTTTCGATTTTCAGTTTTTGGTTGCATATTAATATTTAAAATCTCCTCTTTAATTTGATATATAATTTATGCACCTTTGCGGCGTCTAAAGTATTCAAACTTACTTTTAAGATTAGGGGGCGTGGCCTCTTCGGTGAGTTGCGGCATCTTTCAACTGTGATGTCCGTATCAATGCGAATTTTTAATTTTTTTTTAATAACGCGGTAAAATTCTGTGTCGAATTCCGAAGTTGGCGACACTTGTACGAATTTTATGAAGAAATTTTTTAAGTGGACCCTGATGATCCAAGTTATAATGCTGGAATGCACTAGAAACTTTGATTGCTGTTTTCTGTAAGTTTACATTTTCAATTATACTTGTTTCTTTTTCTCTAAAACTACTAGACAAAATTGAATGAAATTTTAACAGATCTTAGAGTGTACTATTATACACATTTTAACACGGGGATTTTGCAATAACTTTCCTAGGTAAAGATTTATAAGTAGAAAAGTGCAAAAAAGTGTGCAAAAAATACAAGCAATTATTAAATATTTTTTTTCTAAAAAACCAAAAATAATTATTGTAAATCCCTCTGTTAAAATGCAAAAATAGGCCTAAAGTTTTACCTCTATTTTTTTAATGTCGTTATCATGAATAGTTTCTGAGAAAAAGAAAAGTGAAATCTGTAAAATTAACATGGAGTCATGGGTAACGGTATAAATTCCGGGCCTTAAATGTAGAGAAGCTTTACCTTGTGACACGCAAAATATTCAACGTAGCTAAAATGTTAAACTACCGATGTCAACGAAGAAACTTGACTGAGATAAGGAGTTGTTTTCACTAAGGAAATATTTACAGTTTTTTGCACCGGACCTTTAAAGAGATCAAAGAACTTTTGTCAATGGTGTCGGGTAGTTTTTGGAAGCGTCCATTGCGCATGCTACAACTCGTCTGGTGCATTTTGTCTTAATATCAGTGTTGAATAGCTTTCGCTGCTGCTATTTTCCAAACATTTGTGTTACAATATATATCAAAAAAATAAAACATAGCTTTAATTCAATATACATTAAAATTGTGGTTCAAGGACATGTGCTTGGTGTTGTTGGAGATAAAAGTGAAAAATGCAAACTGTATATCTCTTACCAAATGTTATTGCTGTAATGGACGTTTTTGACAAATGGAGATCAGGAGCTATTGAAGGAAAGTAAAAGGAAATAAAAACGAATAGGATAAAATTTTCATTTGGAGAGCAAATAAACACTGAAACACAAGAAACAAGTTCACAAAAATTCCGCGCACCTTCCTGTTATTTTTGTAGAATGTAAGTGTTTTCCTTCTAGACAACCGCACCAAGCACGTAAAGCGAATAAAACATAAGCTTTCGTCTAAATTATCAATAGATTCCAGTCGGCAAATTGTTAAATTTCAAAGGTACTTTCACAGCACATATCACAAGGTCGTGGTCTCAATTCTTCTAACAATTGGAAATGTTTGAATTTAAAATTACCTGGAACATTAAACTGACAAATACAAGAACCTCCAACTTAATGGTTCACAATTCCCTGTTTTTCTGGCATCAAATAACCACAGATTCCAATTTTAAAAGCAAGGTTTCAAAGAAAATGTTCACTTGAATGAAAAACTACTGTTGTAGCTTCGTCTTGCACCTTCACATTGAAGAACAAGAAGAAATAATGAGAGGACTCCTATAAAGGAAACTGAGAATTATATTTTTAATCAATTTCTTCTTATATGACGCATGACACCTCTCAATATCGGGACCTGGCCTTACCATATCAGATCTACATACATACATAATCGATGTTGCATGTATCACCGGCAAATGTTCTGTCACTCAATATGGCTCATCGATACAATTCATTCTCTAAGTCCCTCGAAACATTTTTCATTTACATCGTTTTCAAATGTGTGATATATTTATTTATTTCTCGCTACGGAGAAGAAAGTTATGCAATGCTGCGCAAAAAAGCTGACAAATTTCCGGCAGAAAACTCTTATTACAGGGTTGGGTAACGAAAAGTGTATAAATCAGTTGCTAAATTTAGAAAAAAATCGTCTATCACGTGCTTGTAGCCAGATTTCATGTTTTGTAGGTCCTGGATACCGAAAAATCGAATGACAGCAGCAAACGCTCTCTGTTCGTCCGTCGGTCTGTCTGCTTTTGAACAACGCTAACGGCTAAACCGTTCAGCGTGATTTTTCTCCAAAACTAATATTCCCCAATCGATCTGGTGTTAGATGTCGCGCCCTCTTGTATTTGAAACCGATATTTTAATCTTGGGGAGTACTTTACATGGCACTGGGACTTTTTCTAAATTGTTCCAAAGTTGGTTAAAGAAACAAAAGAAACACAAATGACATGTGGGCAAAATACTCTAACACGACATAGAAGTTACAACTTCCAAAAAGTAGAGATTTCAGGAAATACACGAATTTTAGACCGGGAAGATTTCTTGTATCGTAGATTAATAATATTAAATATTCTATATCAAAACATTTTCTTGTTTGAATAAATACACAGGTGGAATCTAGTAAAGTTACTAATTTTATATCATGGATTATTAAAAACATCACTTTTCTCAAAATTAAGGAGATTTCTCTTACCAATTGTTAATTAACTCTTTCAGTCTTGATTTTGTAATGTCCACTCAACCTCTCTCTATTTACTTTCCTTTCACTGAGTTATATGATACTTTACACTGAGATAGCCAAACGTTTTTATAATCGTGCATTCTCTTGTGACTTGTGAATATTAATATTATGTATTATTTCTTCTGTTTATATCTACTTGTAGACTTTGTTAAAATTACATTTCCTACATTATTTCAGTAATATACAGTACATACCTTTTGCGGCACTCCACACGCAACCAATCTTAATAAATGAGGTCTATAAAGAAAGAGAATTTTACGGAGACGTGATGAATTTTATTTCTAGTTTAAAAGAGTGAAAGATTTATTGAAAAAGTCGTATCTAAATATTCATATCAAATGCAACCCGAAACGCTCGATATCATTGTCAAAATCAGTTGAATAGTTCCTAAACTTGGGCTCGTGAACTCCGTTCTAAAAACTTGAAATTTTTAGGCCAAAGACCCCAAAGAAACGTTTTTCACACCGTAATATACACTTTTGGACATTATATTACATTTTTGCTGGTCCGGCGCTAATCTAATCGTATATTATCCAATACCAACTATATTACTCGGCGCTGGAGACGATCTTTGTGTTGTGACACTTAGAAGGCTTAGAATTCTCCATCTTATATGTACGCTTTCTCTGTTCACCGTGGTTGCGCCGACCGATGAGGTTTATTTGCATAATCATTCATTCAAGAGTATGCAAATAAGACTAAATGCTCTCGCAGCAACAATTGTATTAATAGTTGCTTGATATCGATGAATATTATTTTTTATGTGTATAGTGCAACCGTTCATTTATCGAATGTAAGTATTGAATTTCTTGTTTCTGTGAAAAGTTTGTGATATAACATATAGTACTCATGCACTTGGTATAGTACCACATCATATCTGCTAAACACTAAACCCTTATTTTATTCTTATTCAATACCTTTGGGTCTGTTTTTATCGCTCACTCCTCAAATTTTAAACTCTGCCAATTTTAGTCAATATACATTCATGGACAGGGAGGTTCAAGAAGGGAAAATATTTGTTTTGCTTTGAAAGAATGAATTAAAAATGAAATTTGATGAAAACATAGGTCTATATTTCTTTCACATATCTTTTTCCGGTGTGGTTGATTTTAAATACCTAAGATAGGTAATTTAAGAGAAATAATTGTTTTATATTGTTTGTTCGATCTCATTTCTTTGAAGGTCGGTACACTTAACATTGATAAAAGGGAAATTTGCTCCAAGTCCTTATGCTGTGATGAAAAATAACGAAAGGAGCTACAGTGTACTATGGAACGACCAAAACTCAAGGAAGGAAATATCTCCAAGAAATTGCCTGGTCATTTTGCGTGTGACTCTAAAAGATAAGACAGAAGATTTGAGAAGGGCATAATCAGAGAGCTTAAAAGCTAAATCAAACTATGATGGAAGGAGAGCTCTTAAATCTTTTGATGATCTTCGACAAAAAGAAGAAAGAAACAATATTGGCACAGAATGTCCGATTGTGTACAGTAATGAGTGATAACTGTGTCTTGTTAGGATTAAATTCTTTTTTACGTGTACCAGTATTTTCTTTATCAGTTTATCAGCAGTGATTCGGTGGAAGTTTCAAGTCAGCGTGTTCAGTCATGATATTGCGTTGAAAATACTGGGAAATAATATTCTCCCTAGACTGATTAATAATTTCAACAGGTTAATTTATATCTTGAACAAGTTGAAGCATTTGAAAGACACTGGAGGACTACTCTCGTAGTGCATTTGGTACTGTAAATGCACTTTTGAACATGTCAGTAAAAGATTTAGGTGTTACATGCAAGAAAGTTAAATTTATTATTGAACGGGATCGATGAAATCATTGAAAATAGATGGAAATATAGTTGGTACAGCGTATGTTAGTTCACATGATGCTCTTCATCTCATGTTTTATTGTTTTTATTGTATAAAATCCTCTCCTACATTATTTCAGTAGAATAGATGAATTTTGCGCACACGCAACCAATCTTCATAAACGAAGTTCCTAAAGAAAGAAAACTTCACGGAGATGTGACGATTTGCACTTTGACTTTGAAAATATGAAGGATTTGTTGCAAAAATGAATCTAAATATTCATGCCAAATGCATCACGCAACACCCGGAAAGCATTATTAAAACCTGTTTAGTTGAATAACTCCTAACAAAGCATTCTAGAGCATTAAAATCTGGAGGTTTGAAGCCTAAGGCCACAAAGAAACGTTCCTCGCACCGTAATGTATAGGACGAGAGCTTCTTGCACATTCTATTATATTTTGCTGTTCCGGCGCTTCTCTATACTACCCCACTGTTCAGAGTTCAGAGATGTTCAGAGACTTGCAGAATCTGCAACCCTATGTGAAATGAAACTAATTATATATTCTGGGCGATTAAATTGCAAGGGCGTCCCTCTCATTTCGGTAATAAAGTTAAATAATATTGCAAAGAGAAGGGTTATGTTTGCCCGATCCTGTATTTTCGCATGGGCAAATTTAAGTAACTATCTCGAGAATAAAAAGCTTTTCTAATAATTTTGTGACTACGAAGAAAAGCGAAAACCTAACTGACAAGAAAGATTGTATAAGTACTTCAAATGTTGTTTTGAAGGAAGTCTTGTGAATTGTTCCAAGAACATGTCTATAATACTGAATAAACCTTTATTCAAAATTTGTTTCAAAAATCAATTTTTTTCTTTACTTGTATTTTAAGTTATATATATATATATATATATATATATATATATATATATATATATATGTATAACTGTAGTCTTAGAATTATATTTTTATCAAGATATTTTGTTTTGCAGCAGCATTACAATACTTTCTCTATACTACTTAAGTAGTGTCCGAGAAAATAAAGAGAATCACGTCTACTTCAGTTCATTCCGCTACACTTCACTTTTTCTTAATAATAATAATAATAATAATAATAATAATAATAATAATAATAATAATAATAATAATAATAATAATAATAATATCTTTTTGTCGAAATGAACTCGCACAATTCATAGAAAGTGAAGATTTTCCGGCGCAAGATTACAATACTTTCTCTTCTTATGAAGTAAGGACAAGAAATCAAAAATTGCGAGAATCAACATATTTGTGGACTAATCTGTTCCGACTATCCGTAGATAACACATTACTTTTGTTGTGACTTTCGCTTCATCTACCTTTCCCTTCACTTTTTCATCACATTGATTGGTTTCCTATAATTTCCCCCAAACCGCTTTTCCAAATTTCTCGAAGGAATCCCGGGGCTCGCCTGCGGGGCGGGCAGTGGCCGTCGGCCGAGACGGCGCGCGAGGCGAGCCCCAATGCCCCCGGGAGATTAAGAGCCGCTGGCGCGGCCCGAGGCGGGGACCCGGAGCTGCGGCGCCGAGGCCGGCGGCCGCCTGGGGGCGGGGCTGGAGGGCGCCCGAACTCGCTGAGAGTTCGAGGGCGAGGGCGGGCTAATTAGACAAATGCTCCAGGGACCCAGTCCCGGCCACTTAGAGCCGGCTGCTGGAGGTGCACACTGCGCCGCTGGGGCAAAAGACTGCGCTCAAGCCGAGACGTGCGACCGAGGGATGCTGACGAGGTCTCAAATACAGTGTTCGCGTTGGAACGATCACTAATATTTGAATGATCGGTGTTCTCTGTGGAGAATTTCGTTTAACGTCATGCATGGTTTGTTGGGGATTAATTAGCTTTCTCTCAATCGCTGGCAAAATCTCTATACAGAGTATAGGCGCGTTGTCTTATAACACACTATTTCACAACAATTCTGAAATTAATTGCCATAGACTAAATACGTTTTATTTTGCAAACAATATATTTCAATATGTGTGAAAATGCTGATTATCTTTTTAGAAAACAATATTTTCCACAATCTATTTAAGTTTCTTTTTGTTTTCATAACACACACACACACACATTCGCAGAACTCATTACTAAATGTTCCATAGAAATATAATATAAACGTATCTTTATTTACAAAATCAGTTTATTTTCCGTGATAAATGATCAGACAATTCTCGATATTGCAGAAAAAAATTCCTATCACGTAAACAATTACCCACTTCACATAGCATTTCCAACGTAAATCTCGCGGCCCAGAATCGTATTATCAACAAAAGACAAATCAAAGATGTAATAGGAGAAGGAGAACGCCAATATTGTGGGTAAATTGCGACAACAAAAAAGGATTAAGTGCATCTAATCTTATAAACATTTAATGATCGCATTTTCAGTTGTTTTTTTCTACTCGCTCAATGCCTACTCAATTAACAGAAATTGTCTCATATATGAGGTTTGCAACATAATTGAAAAGCAGTTTCAAAATAATATCAAGGTTAGACGAATATAATAGTGAATATTTGAAAATAGGAAAGGGTTCGATAGCTCTAAGAAAATCATTTGATTACTGCTGTGTACCCGCTGGACATCCAAAATATGCGCGACAGCAATTCGGGTAGCGGTCAGTACGCGCAGCATTGTCATGCTGCGTGCATGTGAACAAGCTGCCTCGCAAGCCATGTAACCGTCCGGCCTTCCCATTGGCTAGCGGCGCCTAAAAACCCGACGACTTTGCCAGGCAGTTTCAGCGTACAATCATAGCCGCGTCATAAGCGTGGGGTGACCGCGGTCTTCAACGTGGAGGCAACGCCATTGCCGAGAGTCAACCCCGTGCGGATCCCTAGGCTCCTAGACGTGGAACCTGAACCGACGGCCTCGCACTTCAAGATTTCGACTTCCCAGCAAAAGAAGACAAATTTGTATGTTTTTTCCTTATGTGGCCGCGCCTCACGTGGGCCCATATATGTTTAATGTTGTGTTCAATAAATATGTCTTCATGAACTGACTTCGTTTTCATTTACAAATACACAACAATAACTCCCAGAAAAAAGAATGAAGGGTAAGATAAGGACGAAATATCACGCTTCCTTGGACGTTTGTTGAAGTTGCAAGAAGCCACGCAGTTGTCTGAATAGGCAATGGCTCTCTTTCTCTGTTAAAACAACCATAAAGATGAAAAAAAGAGACAGAAAAAGAAAATTCATCATACGTCGATAATACGAAGATAAGAAGTTTTTGATACATAAAATATCGGAAAGTTTTATTATATATACAAGGTGAGTCACGTAACTTTAGCACCTTCTGTAGTTTTTGAATGGTTGAAGTTATTACAATAGAGTTTTCACGGAAGTTCATGAGGCAATGAGGCTAATTGATACATGTACTCATTTCTCTTTTATCGCTTGTATTTTACGAGATATTGATATAACTTTGTATTTTTTAAATGGAACTAAACATATTTTTTTAGTTTAGCATGTCGAGCATACAAAGACAAATCCAATTATATACATATTGCTATATGTTAGATAAGCATTTTTTAATTTTTTTGTGCTCAGCTTTCCGTGCCCGATCGCGCGTTAGCGGGGTAGCGCTGCGTGAACTTGTGTGGCGCACTGTTATCCGCTCAAAATACCCGCTAAACAGGTGAAGTGGAGTGGCAAAAAAATCAAAATTACACAAAAAAATGCTTATCTAACATATGAAAATATGTATATCATTGGATTCGTCTTTTTAAACTATAAAATATGATAAACTAAAAAATATGTACAGTTCCATTTGAAGAAACAAAGTTATCTCAATATCTCGTAAAATACAAGTGATAAAATATAAATGAATGCATGTATCAATTAGCCCCATTCCCTCATGCACATCTGTGAAAACTGCATTGCAATAACTTCAACCGTTTAAACACCTGCAGGAGGTGCTAAAGTTACGTGACTCGCTCTGTTTATGGTACATCATATCTATCCTTGAATTTAAAAGTACTTCATGTATACAATAGTAATGACTTTCATATGTACTTTAGTACATATTACATTAATATATGCATTAGTAACGGTGTTTGGAAGAAAATATTCGTAGAAAAATAATTTTTAAGAAAATAAATTGCAAAAAAACGAATGAAAATACTTAATACCTTCCATTTGGACAACATTCTACAATGAACACTTGCAATTATTTGTATAATTGTCTGTATAATTATTATGCTAATGACAATCGTTTTATTTTCTCTTGAGTATTATTATATACGTGTTTTAATCTCTCTCATTTTGCACGTCGTATTGTCTATTAAGTTTCGAACTATATTATTGAGCATGGATTTCTCTAGTAAATGTCTGTTGAAAACGATAAAAAGGTATTTTAAAAGAGGATGATGTGTTTTATACAGATTTGTGATCGATCCAAATGCAATGCAAGTAAACATGGGCAGTTATTTTACAAAAATAACTTCTGGTTGTTTATTTGGTGGAAGTTGAAATAAGATATTCTTGTGTCTAGAGAACGTATTTAGAAAGTTTGGTTTTCAAACCATTCTTTTACTACGTGTTTTTTGAGCAATATAAGGCCAATACAAATAAAACTTTTCAAAAGAGAAAAATTGACACATGGCGCGGAAAATAAAAAACGTTATGGTTTATGCATTACACTGACCGAATCTCCTCTACCACAATTGTCGGTTGGAAACTGGTTTAATATTTCAGTTAGTGACCCAAGGCTGTTTACAAACGCGTACTATCCACGCAATGAATCCTCTGAGCGATCACGCAAAGTGCAACCTTGGCATACACACACATGCACACAGGTGCGGTAAAGCGTGACCAAGACACGAGGCTGTTGAGCGGAATTTCCGGTGCGCCAGCCGCCCCCCGCCCCACCCACTCGTCGCGCCTGTCTCCGCTGTCACTGCCGGCGATCAATGGGAATAGCAAGAACTTAGAGCTTGTCCCGGCTGGGGCGGTGCCCCACTGGTGAGAGATATCAGGTTGGAGAAACCTGACATCTAGCTAGGCGACGCCGGATCTCACCATCCAGTGGGAGAAGATCACCGCCACCTCCCGGGGGGAAACATGTATTACTCTTACGGGACTAACGACCTTGACGTGCCCGGAATCGCCATGCAATCAATGGGCTTGGGGCAGGACGTGAGGTGGCTGGCCGGGAACCTCGAGGCGGAGCAGCGCCTGTGCGTCTGCTCGCACCGCGCCGTAGTGCTAGGGCGCTTCTGTGGAACTGGGTTGTTCAAATGCAAAACGTCGGGCCAGATTGCTCGAGGTAGCCCTCTGTAGTGGACCGCGTGCCACTCGCCTTTCACTAGACCAGAGCCGAACGCTTTCGTGTGCCTACCCTTCCGGCGGGCTGCCTTGACGGGCAGTGGGTCATATCGGTTCCTCGCAGATAAGTTGGACCAGGGCACGCCAAATAAGTCGCCCAAATCCTTTTCAATTATAATAGTACGCTAAGGAAAGTATGTTTTGAATCTGTTGTATGAAGTCATAGTATTGAATGAAGTCATCTCTTTTGTATTATTCATTGCTTTATATTATGTTTTTTCACAATATTTCCACTTATAATTATGATTTGTTTATAATTTACATATTTTAAGATGTATTTGACACTTTATTTTATGCATTCAATCAACAAGTAATTAATAAATGTGAGAGTATGAGGCAGGGGAAAAGGAAAGCCCTTGCCCTTCTCCAAAGTGTCGCTTATGAGTTTAGCTCAACTCTTTTATTTTTTGCTTACCGACAACCACCAGTAGGCCATGGCCATGGGAGGAGAGTTAGCTGGTAAAGAGTGGTAGAGGAGGGCGACTGCAGAGGACATAATGGGATATTTGACGATGGAGTGCGAACTTCATGAATTCGCCCTTATATGGGCGATGGAATCGTCGCGAAGGAAGAGGGAAACTATGAGAGAGGGAGACTGATCAACACTAGATAAGGAAAAGAGGAGCTCCCCTGATGTGTTGCAGTACGAATTACAGATAGTTCTCTCAGTTGAATAAACTGTGTACGTGAGCGTTAAGGGCCGCATTTGAACTCCACGAGCCTGGAATATCAGTTGATTGAATCGCTTTTAGGTCTGATTGCTGATGACCAATAAATAAAATGAAGTTATCCTCTGAAGGACAACGGTAAATACATCGTCTACATTACACCGTCTATGCGGAACTGCTTAGTACATCGTCTGTACGGAACAAGGACGACATAACACGATCCCAAAGTTTTATAGTAGCAACAAAGAACGGAACAAAATTTGTTTTCATTGAAACTGCTGCACTAAATGTTTATAGAACAACGAGTTAGTGTTGTCGATGGCCAGCTGAGATTTCACCGTAAACCGAACTAATCGCTCCCAACTTTCCGGAGTTGACTGATGGACTTCTCCATTTCAACCAGTTTTGCAGTTGCGCCTTTTGGATAGACGTACCTCTGGATTGTTATGTTTGTTGTAGACATATTCTACAGGTTCTATAACACTATTGTAATAGCAGCATTGTATTGCCCATGATCGTTTCCTTTCACTCAGTTCCTTCTGCCTAGACTAGCGCCAGCGATGGACCAATTATTCATATCCAAAAACTCACAAATCACCCGCAATCAAACATGCAAGTTCTGTGGAAATGATGCTGATCATATAAGTGCTCAAAAACAGTAAATATGGAACACTATATAAAAAAAGCGCATTAACTCTTAAGTAAAGAAAAATAATGTATTTTGAAGTGGTCATGTCACATTTTTAGATGCGATAACTGTGTTTTCCCATTATTTAAATGAACTTAATATTCCTTTATTCCTTACGTCTTTGGCGTACTTTCAAAATTTTTAAATTGACTGAGAATTTTGTTCATACTAAATTGAAATGAATTGTCAAGTTAATATATTTTGTTGCTCCACAAATATCTGTCCAATGACGAGACAAAAATTATCAAGAAGACACTAAAACATTGTTTAACATGTGTACAGAAAGTTAAATCACATTTTAAATTTCTTGAATTTAATTACTTTTATGCGTTCCCTAGTAAATAAGTACAGCATTGCACATAAATGACGTAGAGACCTTGAAAAGACAGGTTCGGTATTGACTGCAGGATATGAGTAACGAAGTGAACAGGGAGCTCGGTGAAAGTGCAAAGTCCGAATCGGTGCCGCGATGGCGGCGACTGGTAGCGGCTGTCGCCAGCGCCACCGCCGCCGCCACTGCCGCAGACAGGCACGCTCGCGTGGCGCATTCATCACGATAACACCGCCGCCTGGCCGCTGCCGCCGCTGCTTTTACCATTCTATGCAACGCCTGCTTCTTACGCTTCACTCAATTACTTACTTTGGCTTACTCCCCTGCTCTTCTTATCGTTACAACCATCGTTTCATATCTCTATGCCGGGCTTTATCAACGCCTTTAACACATGTATTTCCATGTATGAAATGTACTTTAAGGGTTGCAAATGCTCTTTGAGTTTGCGTCCGCACGACGAATAATGTCTTTCAATCCCCAGCAAATGATGTTTCATTGTAATAACGGGAACTATTAATATCATTGCATTTTCTCTATGATATTTATAATGTTCGCCTTAAATGATTGGTTTTATTTTTGTGGTAAATCAAGTCTCATTCTTCAAAAAATAACATTAACAGATACACATTTCTACAATAAGCAATGAATGTATAAGTATTGTATTATAATCTATTCAATTTACCAGCATTATTCTCAGATTTTATATTATTTCTATATGCTACTTCTGTAAATGAAATATTATGTTGTAAGCTTGGCGCTTCCGTCGGGTAACGTGTTATTTGTATTTTGCAAGTTCATAAAAAAATTACGTTCTGAACATTACAGTTGCCCGACTCGACCATGGCATAGAAAGTTACACAAAAAATATCGATGAAAATACTTCTTTAGTTTCTTGTCAGATTAAAAGATAGATTTTATTATCAATCTGATTAATTAAGTCGTGAAGATTAATTTAAACACCGAAAAGAGCATAATAATTCACATTTCATCAATGTTGTCGTAGGTGCACTTAAACGATCAGAAACGTGGTTTCTTTAATTCTTAATATCTTAATTAGAACCATTTCAGAATTGTGCAAATCGATTTTTCGTGTCAATGAGGGATCGACTGCATTGAGCACCTCTATAAGCTCTACAGCTGTCATAAGTCACCTAAAACTCATATTAGTTGCTTAAAAAAACAAAAACAGGTTTTTGTACGTAAGTTTCTTAGAATTTCCTGGAAGAATCCGCACAAAATAACTAGTTCCCCACCATGAGTCCGAGTGCCATCTCATTTGTCTCAAATGGGGGTCCAGAAGTGGTCTAACCGTGAGAGACGGACTGGCGGTTGAACTGACGCAAGTAACTCAATTGCTGCATTAAAATTGTGAAATGTTCCAAATAAGGAGTCACGAATTATAACAATAACAAAAGTTTATTATGACAAAGGTTGACAACGCTCCATTTCCAAATCAGTAACATACACTTTGCCAATGTCCATTATCTCCTGCAGAGAAAGCCGTGTTCGTAACAAGTTGCCAAACTATCAGATTATGTCCAAATACCAAGCGAAAGTCACATTTCCAAGAGAAGATCCAGGGCCCCATCCATTTCACTATTATCACCAACTATTTCACTATTATCACAATCACGGCACATAGGCTAACTCTCCAAATCAGTCTGTTTCCGGCTCTGTTGCACATATTCCCCTTTTACACGCAGGGCGACGTCACGCCGAGACTCGTCCTGCGGCAGTCCGTTAGGGTGGCTGCATTCTCGGGACTGGCATGCCGTGAAAACGCGTGCTAACCTGCCACTAGCGCGACCCCTTGAAACATGACGTACATTACAGATTGCAGCACCAACTCATTAGTCAATTTGGAAAGAATTTGGACGAATGTCCAATGAACGTTTTAAATAAACATTTTTATACAACTTCAAACTGAATTTTTCTCATTCTACGTTCAATACAGTTCCATTAACAAGAAACCTGACGTCACTACAATAGCTCGTTCATCATAAGCATATCCACTTGTAGTGTATTGTAACTTCTGTAGAATCCCATATCTCTTCCATGCCCACAATTCATCGTCCTCAGCGTAACAATACGTCTGTCCCCACTTGTGCAGGGCGACGTACGTTTCCGTCACCTTCATAACAGTGCCTATCACCTTGTCAACGTCGCCGCCTCATTTTTCCTTCCCCGAGACCGGCGCCGCCGCCTTCAGCTCGCCACGACGCGACGCGAGGGCGGGCTTGTCAAGCGGCGCGCGACCTGAGCGGCGACGCGGTCGTGCGGGCGGCGGGAGGCTCGGGGGCGGAGGTGGAGCACACCGGGTCTCGTCGCTGAAGGTTATTTCATAAACGAGAAGTCGAGGAGGCTGTTTCGGGGACGCAGACGTAGAAGGAACACTTCTTGTGTGTCGTGAGTGAGTGAGTGAGTGAGTGTGAGTGTTCTGTGGAGTGTGTCGACGCGTCTCTGATTTCTGGTGGGAAATTACGTAATTATTTTCTGCGGAGTCTTCGAGAGGATTCTAAGAAATGTATCTAAAAACGTATTTTTTGTTTTTTAAGCAACTAAAACGCGTTTTGGGTGATTTAAGATACCTACAGAGCTGGTCAATGGCTCATTATATCTCTTTTGAGAAGAATCGAATGTCACAACTTTTAATCAGTTCTACTTAAAATATTCTGGAAGAATGAAAGAAAACAACTTGTTCGTGATTTAAATGCAGCTGTGAGAACATTGCTGAAACACTGTAATTACTTCTCTAACAAAAACTTAACAAATATTTTAATCCATACTTATTCAAATAACTTTCTATGACAGACCGGTCTCTTCGGGCGATTATAATGTTTAAACTGTATTTTTATTATGAAATATCAAAGCCAAAATAAAACTTTTTATTATAAAACCACCCGCCAGAGGTGTCAGTCTAAGCAAAAAATATTTAATTTGCGTAAATAAAATTTTAAAAGAATGTAAAATCTAATGGTAATGCTCTACGTCCACATGTGTTTAACTTCTTGTAAGTTCTGCAGAGGGTGTATGGGAACTACTATACCTGAATGACGTAATGTAAAGCCACAGTCGCACTTGAAAAAATTTACGCCGCGTGCCGTGCACAACAAAATGTTTGCGCGAGCGAACTGAATTCCCGAAGTGTGGACGTTTTCGCCGATTGAGAACGCACGCAAAAATTCACGCTGCACAGAGCTAACGTCATCGTTTTTTACAAGCATATCAAAGGAATTTGCGGCGTAAATTACATGTAATGTGAACGGGGAGCGTTCATGTATACTGTTAACTGAAGGTAACATAACCTCGCAAATGTTCTGCACCGAGAAGAAATGCAAAGTGTTCACCTTAATGCTCCATCAATAAATAAAAACTAGTTTCAGGTGAAGAAAATTACTACAAAAAATGTATCACTAGACGAATACACACAGTCCACCATGACGCAGAATACACACAGACCAAGGCCATACACACAGACGCATACACTGAGCTCGGACGCACGCACGCAGCAGAAATATTTTCGTGGCAACAATTTCCGCTGTGCGCCAAACGTTTTGGAGCGATCAGTGTGAAGTGCAAATATTTGAAGTATAGTCGTGGCTAAAAACACAACATACATTTATTAACGTCCGTATTAAAAAATTACATGCTGAACTTACGTTACAACTAGTGCAGGTCTTATGGCGTAAGAGAACAATCTTTATTGCTCCATATTTGTATTGACCCATTAGATTTGCTAGCTTTCTTTGCTCACTCTGGATATTACGCGTGCGAAGATAAATGTTGTTTTTAATGACGTCGAGCGTAGCTCAGCAATCAAACCATCTCCGCTTGGGATATATTTGTGATCAAGTAATGGTTTCTTTCTTCTAGTTCGCGGTTACTTTCAATGTTGCAAATGTTGCGCGGGTGCACTCACTTACTCACACACACACACACACACACACACACTATATATATATATATATATATATATATATATATATATATATATATATATATATATATATTTCCATGCTTAGTTTTCCGGAGGTAACTCAGTAAGTTAACATTTTTCGCTTTACTCTGCCCTCTATCTAGGGTTTCTTATTACAAAAGTTTGTACAGTTCTCAACATCCCATTGTATTATTACACGAGAGGGCTAACCAGAGAAAAATTAACAAATACTTCGCCATTTATTAAAATATTTTCATTAACGTATTATCTAGTGCAGAAATCTTAATGCATAGATAATGCATCTTAATGCAGAAATATCTTAATTTATGAAAGTAGTTTGTGTTTTCTTGTTATTAGGCGGGCTATTTGGGTGAGTGTGCGACGGCGGTGACGACGGCACCTGCACGATAAACAGAGGTATGAGCGTTGCAGGGGCGTCGGTTGATGCAATAAAGGAGGAGGGAACGTGGCGGGGCGGGGTGGGGCGCGACAGGTGGAGCGCTCCTGCGGGTGCCGCAGCGCCGTCGTCCAACTTAAATTGTTTCCGCCCGCGGCGCGACCGCCCCTGCACCCAGGCTCGCGTGCCGCGCCGCGTGGGCCGGCGCACGGGGGCGGCGGCCGGCCCGCTCGCGCCGGACGCCGTAGCTGGCGATGTGCGCGGGCGAGCCCTTTATGCCTACGGCCTCCTTTGTTGCTTCTATGGAAGGTGGTTCTCACCAGGAATGTGTCTTCATGGAATGCATTGTTCTGGTTCACTGTTGATAAATCCAGGCTTCACTTTGTGGTTTCTTAGGAATTCGTTCGTTATATTTTGCGAATTCTGTTCAATCATTTTGATTTTTCTTTCACGTAGAGTAAAGACGTTAAACGTACAGTAAAGAATAGTAAAGAGTTAAGAAGTCTTTCCCATGGGGTGTTCCGTAAAAGGGCACTACTAATTAACATTTCACCGAAGACAAACACTAGTTTTGCTTTTTTTCTACAACTAAGTTGTCGCACTCAGCGCGTTGGTTCAATTTTTGTTATTTTACTATCAGAGACTCATTCTTTTGTGTCATTTTTTTCTTAAGTAAACTGATATCACCAGTCTCCAATTGTTCACATGTCTTTTTGTACACTCATTTGCTGCTATCGTAGAATTAATGGTTCATATTTCCGTGTCGGCCTCCTCTAATCATTCCAAATACTTGACATTTGCTCCTTTGAGAATTCAGGTTTCTTTCTTCGTTACAAATATAGGATTCATTCTATATTATTCCAATATAGCGCAATGACACTAAACATTTTGGCTACTGTTTGGTTATTTTGATTGCCACTTCGAGTAGCGCGCAGCTGAAATCGAATTTTGGTTTATATTTTTTTTTTCCTATTAACCCCATCCAGTTTTTCATTTAACACAATAATCAACTTCGATTAGTTTTCTCTCATTTAAGTTGCTTAATGACAAGTTTTCATTTTGAATTCCGAAGATAGTATTTTTTAATTTTTTTTTGTGACTACGTTTTTTGAATAATTTTGTTTACTAATATTTTATCTCTTCTCTTATGTTCCTACATTAAATTTCATCATGATTCACAGAACATAACATAGCTACTTCACAAATATATCATAATGACTCCTGGCCAACGTGTCTGGCACTTAAACAAAACTTTTTTGAACACTCTTCCAACAACTATTACATTAGAAAGCGTTTAAAATGTTCAGAGATATTTTACAACAACTTTCAGTGTCGTAGTAAATTGATTATGATTTTGTCCATAACTCCAGCAAGCGTATCATCTCTCTTCCCTTTATTTTCTAATTCAACGCCTGATGATATTTTAATTTTCTCAAAATCCCGAGTGTTGAATGATACTCCCCGTCGAGAAGAGACCAACAAGTAGAATATAAATTCGAATTCACATAATTTCATTTAAGAGTTTGATAATATCATTGTCCGAATTACGCGAGTGTTTCGTGTTTGTGGAAATTTCCGCCGAGCGACGCAGAAAGTTTGCGCCCCCACTCGCGCGGCGGAAGCCCCCGCTGGCGTGCGCCCGGAATAGCGTGCTCGTCTGTCGCGTTCCTGTAACGTCGCGGTCCGTAAGTCGAACCGCCCTCGGGCGCCGCACGGGCGCGCTCGGCTCGGGCGAGAGGCGGAGCGCCAAGTGCAACGAGGCCGGGGCGGGGGGGATGGGGGGCGGGGAGGAGCGGGGCGGAGCGAGCCTAAGGAGTGGGGGGGGGGGGGGGGGGGGGGGGGGGGCCAGGTAGGGTTGGACGGAAAGAGTTCGGGTGAGAGCAAGACAGAAGAACGCGGCGGGTGAGACAGGAATTGTAGGCACGAGACGGGGGTGGCCAGTCGGAGAAGGGTCAGATTGGGTGGGGTAGGATGAGACGGTGGTGGTCATGGTGGGGCGGGCGAGAACAGGGCGGTGTGAGTACAGAGCGGGACGAGAACTGTTCGGGGGAGAACGGGTCGGGGTGAGATGTGAGAGGGGTGAGGAGCTGGAGTGGGACGCGTCGGTGAAGGTGCGCGGTGGGGCGGGGAAGTGATGGGTGGGGCGGGGCGGGGCGGGGCTGGGCGGAGCGGGGCGGGGCAGGGCGGGAGGGGGAGGGGCGAGGTATGTCGAGAAGGGACCTGACGGGGTGAGAACGAAAAGTAACGTGACGCTCGCGGCTATACGTGACCAGGCGGGGTAGAGCTAGATGAGGGAGAGGTTGGCGACAAAGATGGGTAACAGGATAAGCTCGGAGAAGGTAGCAACGGAGAGTTGGCCCTGCCGAGTCTCGAAAGAGAAATGCAGTTTGTGGGACGTAATAGAGCCTAATTTGCCGAAGGTATGAAGGTTGAGACACGAACGGCTGGTAATCCAACGTAACACGAGATTTGTTTAAAGACTCGCGTCGTTTACGTTTGCCGACTGCATCGATCAACCGTAAGACAAACTTCTTATTTCTATCACTTTGTCCCCGGTATTTTGGAAGGTTATTATCGTACTGACAAATGAAATGAATCTGATTTGAAGTAGATCTTTTCATGGAAATAATCTCCAAGGACTTCAATTTCGTTTTGAGATGACAAGAGATTTGAAGAATTACACGATTGTAGGAAACGCGGAAAAGTTACGGCAAAATATTATCAGAAGAAATATTAAACTGAGCTTCACTAGAGGTAAGTATAAACCATGGTGTGAAGTTAATATGAAGTTAATACGCTTCATTTTTTACCGAATTAATGTTCCCTAGCTCAAATTTTTAAATAGACCGTTATCGTGTAAACAGATCACTCGCAGATTGTATTTTAATTCTCAAATATACTTGTATATGTAGCAAATATATTCTGATTTGTAACTATGAACTCTTATAACTTTTATGTTATGGAAAGTTTCAAAACGTCTTTCCATTAAAATATTCATTACAAATAACCATTTTATAATATTAGTTTAATGCACTTTTCTACTTTTGACATTTTCCTGAGCAATTACGTGGTACTGAGGCATTGCAAGAAAATATCAATTGGTAAAACCTTGTTTTCTAGCAATTGAATGTAACACCACTAACTACCGACGTGCATGCAAATAATGCATTCACGAGGTTTAAGTACTTCCAACTTCAATCTGCAAGACCAATACTGACGAACGGCTGATATTATCAATAGCAATAACTTGGCAGAGAAAAAGAGAATGAAGAAAGAAATTTCAGTGCTTCAAGAAAACAGCCGACAGCGGGATCTCGTCATGACACGATGGGGCGCACGAAAGTTGAAAGTTGCTCGCAGTATCGGAAGCGCTGACTTCTCAAACTTAGATGTTCTTCGTTCTTGCTCCCATTCTCTATTCGCCCTCTGGAACAATCCGCCACCATCGCGACTCCGTGCCCAGGCGCGACGTCGGCGCTTTCGTCTTCGGCGGCGCCCCCACCCCTCAACCTCCCTCTTCCTCCCCTTCCTGCCGCTCCCTTTCAACACCACCCTCTAGGGATCCATTATTTCGTGTTCCCGGGCGTATCGGCGGATAAAGTCATTATTCCCGTAAGTGTAGTGCATAATTTACCACTTGGTTTGTATAATTTACCACGTGATTTTCTTCCCCGCTGCAGATTCAGATCTGGCGACCAGCTGCATTTCTGTTTCCGATGCTTTCCTCATCCAGGTACCTCACACCAGAACCAGATCGAAGTCACCACCCCAACCAGAACAAGATCGAAACTCCCGACATGTGTGGGAGAGTAGTGCTAGAAATTGTGTAAGTAAGGGGTGATGATAGGACAAGGAAGAGGAAGAAAAGATCGCGCACGGTCCATGGCCCGTTATGGTACTGCTCTGGCATTCGTCTGGTGTTGATCGAAGAAATCACGGAAAACTACTGATCAGAGTAGTCGGCCGCTAGAATTCTCGTAGAGCAGCTGAATTTAAGGCTGCTATCTAACTAATGTCGAAAATTCTGCCCCCACCGGGATTCGAACCTAGGTTCTCTCGGGCAGAGGCAAGCATGGACATCAGTTGATACTTAGTCACCTCAACCAGTCAAATCTCTGGCCTGTGGTTGGTGGAGCCAGTACACGGAGGTCTTACGGAATTCGAACACCACGCAGTTTTTCTCATCTTTCGACGTCACGGGAGTTTTAGTTTTCTCACAGAAATTGTAATAGCATGCTCGACGTCTCATCCATTACTGTCGTTACCGTTGTTGACTGACATTTTTTACTTATCTAACGCTGTTGTAATTGTTGTGTCTCTGTTGTTGCCATATTCTCTTTGCAACCCAACAACTTGTCCTTAAAATTGTATTCATATTTGCATTTGAATGCTAGACGTGAGACAGCAGTTGAAAATGCCTTATATTTTAATAATCGTAAAAATGGGAGTCGTAATTGGGAACTTTATCGCCCAAAAATTAATGTGTGCTATTTGACCTCAAGAAACAAGAAGTCTTAGTCTCATGAAAATATACTTCAATTAATCTCATTTAATATGTACTTCAATTTTCATTAGTTGCAATAAATGTATGTCTTCGAAACTTCTGAATATTTTGAAAATTATTGCCTGTAATGTGCATTACTGAGCGATTCTTACAAAATAGTTATTTTGACATTCAATTTTCCAGTCTTTTTGCTGAAGAGTAAAATGTCTATCATGTTTATTAGTACCTATGTCTTATGATTAAGTAATGAATTTATACTTATTCAAAATCTGCAAATGACATTTACTTCTTTAGCAAGTTTAAACCTGCAGAGTGCTCTAAGCCTCAGTGCGCTTAGTTATTCAGGCTGTTAATGTATGATTTCAAAGTAAAACTAAGAGTGTTTGTAATAATATTAGGTTGTTTTTATATATCTAAGTAATTTCGTCAGTTGTAAGCGAGATGTGGTTCAATAGATTTAGTTAATTCACAATCAATTACTTTGCTTATTGATTTTGGTATGTTATTCATTGTTATATTTATTATAATTGAAAATGCTGCATGACAATTATGTGTCTAATTTAAATACATAAACTGAGTATTATATATCAATTAAATTATTAAATTATGCAATTATTCTATATTACAATTTTCAGCCATATTTTCTTCTACCAAGAAAGTATTTTTTAAGAACTAGTTTTGAGGACTCTATGTTCCATGTGACTCATCAGGAAGCTTTCAGTGTCGCTAGGATCTGATGATGTGCCCACGTGGTGTTAGGCGTGTCAATTCGGTGTGAGAGCCCAGACGTGGGAAGCCGCCGCCGCGGTTCGCCTCCAGGGCAGCCCCCGCCCCCCGGCGTGGAGGCCAACGAGGCGCAAGCAATCGCCCGCGCGGACACGCGCGACTTTCGCGACACGTCGCGTGCCCGCGGCGACCGCCGAGCCACACGGGCTGCGGGCGGAGGTTGGCGAGAGGGGCGGGGCGGGCGGAGAAGCGGGTGCCGGGGACAGAGGGCGCCGCGGCCGGACTGCCAAACAGCGGGTGCAATCGATACGCTTTGTTCGCCCTCGCGCGCGGTCGCGGGCGGCCGCGGGGGCGGGTGGCGCGGGGGCGGTTGAGGCGGGGTCGCGGACGCCGGATGCGGGAGACGGCGCGATGGCCATGGAACCCGAGAGAACGAAGGAAATGGTGGAACGGAGGAGGACGTGAGGTAAAGACAGGAACGTTCGTTGTGGAGGCATCTAAAAAATCGACAGAAGCGAGGGCACGAGGGGAAGAAATGTGAACGTGGAGAACCTGAGGCCGGCTGGGTCGTAGAAATGACAGTCGTTGAGACAGGGGTACATAAGGAGGCGACGAAACTGGCGTAGGCGGCGGCGCGGGTCGTCGGTTAGCGAAGCAGGGGGTCGGCGTGGGCGGGGTGGGGCGGGGCGGGGCGGGGCAAGCGCCGAAGTCTGCGGGATGGAAATGGAGCGGCCCGGAGCCCCCGCCGCCACCGCTGGCCTCCCCGCCTTGCATATTTCAGCGGCCGCTGCGGAGACGTCACCCACACTCGCCGCCCCGCCTCCGCCCCCGCCCCCGCCCCGCCTGAGCGCATGCCACTGCCCGGCGGCGCGGCCGCGCCCGGCAGCCGGATGAGCATGCCCCAGGCCGCAGCGGAAACGCAGCGTGCTGTATAAAAGCGCGCTGAAAGGCTATTGCAGACGAAAAGAATCACTCACTCGTAATTTAAATTGATTTACATATTTTGAATAATAGAGTAGAAAGCGTGAAAGAGCATTACGAAGGAATCGGAAAGAGTTGGACATGTCAAAAATTCAATATATTTATATTTAAAAAGGGACAGGAAGGCACTTGAAGAATGCAGAGTTTTGATATAAATTCTCTACAAATAGTTTAACAAATAGTTAGGCAAATATATGACAGAAAGATGACTAGAAGTAGAACTGCACGTAATAATTATTTTAAAAGAATATGCAGTGAAGCATGTTCACTAGATTCTAAATCGAGACTCCTAAATGTGTTGAAATATAAGAACTAGGTCAGCTGTAAAGCGTAAAATCAGCGTTAAAATAGCTTTAGAATAAAAGGCCACTACCCCTAGGAGATTGTGCAAAGTGTCGACAGTAAATCGGTCAGTGCTGTGAAAAGTGTTTTGACGACAAGGAAGGAAAAATACCGTAAAAGAAAGGAAAAATGTTCGACTGGCAATATTCCGTATGCATTCTTCATAAAGATTATAAGTAACGTCTATGTGTGTGTGTGTGAAAATTATATATAAGAGGAGTGTATCTGAAACAAGAAGCCTTAAAATACAAGTTTTGAATAATGTATTCCATTTTTCTTTCCTACTGTAGCTTAAGATTAAAAAAAAAGAGAATACTAATAATGAAGGTCAACAAAGTGACACATGATTAAGTGTTCTGGAAAAAATTTTCGGCCTTTCTCTTTCTCTCCATCATTCATTCCTTATTTCCGACTAGCTTCCATTTCGAAAGACTAATGAGCAAGAATCAGGACATGACGCTTCGTGATTGGTAACTGACTGAAGACTGAGGTGGGGACGACATGACATCGCAAGAACGAAGAAAATCCTTTGATTAATGTCATCTCATATGTTACCTTTCACACAATGAAAGAGGTGCCGACATTCACGGGTATCGCATTACAATGAGTTTTTGAAACTTGAATGCACGTCAAAAGCAAAGTAAAATTATGTTTATTTTCATAAATGGGAGTGCCGGGCCTGAAAATGAAGGGGATTATAAGCCTGTCAATATGATTGCCTATCTCATGGCATAATATAAACTAGAGAGCATATGAAACAGTCTAGAATATCGATCATCATCCACAGGCTAACTAGTTATAAATTTTTTTCAAATATTCAACCAAAAGTCCGTCAATTTAAAAAACAGTATTGAACGAAGCAGACGTTTCTATAACGAAGGGAATTCATTGCATCTCAATATTATAAATATCTTACAAAAGAAAGGTATGTGAACATGGTTTACACAAATAGCTTATATATTTTAAATTATGGTAGATGAATTTTATAATAAATATATATTTATTATATATAATATACAGTGGTCAGTCGTATTATATTATATTAGTACCTACATAATAATTTTATTAAAAATATAACTATATTATAGATGAATTTATTTTAAATGATGATGATGATACATGATAAATTATGTAGAAAAGTATATGTCAAATATTATAATTGAAAAGAATTCATTAAATTTTGAAAAATTACAGACACTCAGTGCTGCAAGAAATTAAAAGGAATAAACTCTTAGTATCATAAACACTGTAATTAAACCAAATTCTTCTAGCTTTTTAATAGCACTAACTCATCGTCAGAGTGAGAGCCAAAAATACGCAAAGATAATAGAAGGCCACTGATGATGAAGGGAAGCGGAAGCGGAAGTGGGGAGGAGGATGTGGGGGCAGGCGCTGCGACGAAGGCAGGCGCAGGAAGCGGCACCGTCTCCCACTATTTGATCATTTCCTTTCGAAGGAGCTTTCACCGCCATCGAACATTTCGGGGAGAAAACAATGCACTTTTGAACGTTCATGTTTTCTTGCAACTACGAACATACTCTGGTGACATTTTTCATGTATGTTTAAATTTTAATTGAATGGAGTTATGGTTGCAAAGAATGAGCAAAATAACATTTCTTAAAATCTAAATTTAGAACTTCGATTGTAGTCTAGATTTGCCCTAATTGGATATTTTAAAAATGTCTTAGTTGCTATAATTTAATTAGCTCCAGTGTTTCAGGATGTATAAATATTCGAAAATTACATTGATATCAATTAGGGCAATTGCTAACCATTTACATTGGCAGTAAAAGAGTCTCGCAATTAGAATGAAATACTCGTATTTAAAGAAGTATTTAATAATAATAATAATAATAATAATAATAATAATAATAATAATAATAGCTGATATTATTTAAAGCCTGATTTATATATTGTATTGCTTGGCTATTGCAAATACCAAGCTGTTAACCATGTTTTTATTGAATTTCCTGATTAAAATATATTCAGTAAGGCTCCATAAAAGTAGTGTATTACACACTTAGGGATTTTATTTTGCTCTTATGATTGCGTCACTGGATCTATCACCCTCGCGTTGTAACGTTTTCTAAACGCCAACAATTTTATATTGTGTTCAAAATAATCTCTTCTTTTGTTTGTTCTTCTCTTCTGTAAATTCCTCTCTGAGAATTGTTTCTGCACTTATGAATAATATACCTCCTCGTTAGTTCTAACTGCTCTCCTTCACTCCACGACTCAGTTTGTCCCCCGTCAATCAGCCTCCTTCGCCACGCGGCAATCGGCGCCGCCCATGTGTTTATGCTGGCACGGCGCCGGCGGCAGCAGCTGCTGCCTCGCGGCGCGTACGACCGCGACGGCCGTCACGCGGAAAGACCCGCCAAAGATCGCGCGCCGAGACGTGGACCTCCCCCAAACTTCCCCAACGCCCCAGCTCCATCTCCTCCCCCGCCCCTCCCGCGGCTCCCCACCCCCGCAGGCAAATACTGACCCGCGTCCGCCTCCTCGTGTTTCTTCCTCCTCCTCCTCTTACGCTAATTTCTTCTTCCGGCCACCTCTGCCACGTCCCTCCGCCCTCGTCCTCCATTCTCCTCCTCCTCAGTCTTCTTACTTCTCTTCTCCTTCTCCTCCGTCTTCGGTCTTCCACAGCTTTCTTTTTATTTCCTCATCCCCTATTCTCCCTCTTCCTCCCTCTTCCACCCTCTTCCTCAAACCGTCTCCATCCTTCTTTTCCACAAATTTTCTCATTACCCTCCTTCAACCTCAGATTTTGTTTCTGTTTCTCAGTCTTCTCCTAATCTTTCTCTCTCTCCTGTTCCCTCCTTCTCCTCATTCTCCTCATCCTCCTCATCCTCCGCGTTCTATTCAACCTCCTTCTATTCCACCTACTACTTTCTCCTTCTCCATCTTTTCTTCTCCGCCTTTTTACACCTTCCTCCTCTTTCACGCTTGTTGTCTTTTATCTTCCTCGGCTTCTTTCGCTTTCATCAATCTTGTTCCCTCTTTCTTCCTCTTTCTCCATTGCTCTCGTCCCTTCGCATCCTCCTCCATGCTCCTTAGCTTCCTTTCTGTCCCCTCCGCCTCTTTCTTCAATCTCCCTCCGCCTTCTCGCCTTGCCTCCTCCCTGCTACCCCTTCCCACCACGCGCCACCCCTTCGCCGCCTTTTGCGGCGGAACGTGGCGAAATGTTAGTCCAATATGGTCGTTGGCATTCGGCGCTGGCAGCCGTTCAGCCGCCGCCCCCTCCTGGCGTCTCCCCGGGGGCCGCGCCACGGCCTCCGCCCGCCTCGATCGCCCGATGGGATCGGCGCGGCGCCGAGGCCCCCGTCCCCATGGCGCGACCGAGCTTTAGTTTGTGCAGCTTAGCGACTTGAAAAAAAAACCACTCGAACAGAGACGGGTCGTCGAAATATGCTACGGTGATGCCGCACACATTTGCATTTCTCATTTAAATATGCTTCTGTTTTAATTTTCTCAGAAATCCATGTTTTGTTGATATCGTTCGGTGGTCTAAAGTGGAGTCATTTTATACTTAATGCTGCCTCTAGTAGCCAGTGAGTCACTGGGACTGCGTATTCCCCTGCGTCTGAATTTATTGCTATGAGGGATACCAAAAATGTAGTAGGAGGAGTTTAAAATTTCCGCCACCAATGCAATGGAAAGGACAGAATTTATCCAAGCTGTTATAGTCAAACCCACGTAAAGTTATTGCCAGCTTTACCGAGTAATTAATAATAGGAGTTTTCATACTCCATGTATAATACTGAAATACAATTTTTACACGCTTAAAAATGCTCGCGAAGAGTGTATTGTCAACACACCCCTGTATCCATATATAAAAGTCTGAATACTATGAAGTCGATAGTATTGTTCCACTTCTTCAACTTTTTCTTAAACAAATTTACATGAAACATTTTATGAATTGACGAAGCTTCTAAGGATAATTGTCACTATTCCTACAATAATGTAGCCAAAAAGATGTATCTCATCCTTCTGGCTACATTAAGACTTTTTTTAATGATTAAAAGTGGATATAAGTCAGGCGTACGACAGAGTCTGGCACTCGGGCCTAATTTCTAAAATGCGACAACTAGGAGTCCCGGAGTACTTACAAAAGGTTATCGAAAGTCTCCTCTCTAACAGATCGTTTATTGTAAAAATCAACTCTTCAATATCTTACCCGCGCACCATTGATGCAGGAGTGCCACAAGGATCGGCACTCTCTCCCATTCTGTTCAACATTTTTAGCTACGATATCCCCACTGAGGGTGACTCCAAGTTAGCGCTGTACGCAGATGATGTCGCCCTCTTCGCAACGCACAGCGACATTGCCGTAGCCAAGGACTGTATCCAAAACACATTAAACGAGTATGTTAACTGGACTCAAAAATGGAGAATCAAAATAAACCCGTTAAAATGTCAAGCAAAAATCTTCACGTTACGCCGCCGCCCAAAAAATCTTACTGAATTAAACCTTCACAATACATATATTCCGTGGATCTCCTCACCGATAAAATACTTAGGAGTGTTGCTTGACAAAAGATTAACATGGAAATCACACATAAATGCAATAGCTAACAAAGCATCTGCAATAATATCAAAACTCTTCCCTCTAATCAATGCATATTCTTCATTGAAAGTCGAATGCCGATTGCTACTATTTAAGTCCTTAATTCTACCAACCATGACTTATGCATGTCCAGTTTGGGGTTGTGCAGCGGCTAGCAATCTCCAAAAATTAACAGCCATTCAAAATGTATTTTTAAGAAGAACTTTAAATGCCCCCTGGTTCATTCCGAACACCCAGATTCGCAGAGAATTGAAAGTGCCGTCATTAAGCGATCACATAACTCAAATAGCCCAAAATTTTTACCAAAACCTTCACACTTCCCCATTCTCCTTAATCTTCAGCCTAGGTCGCAATGCTGCATACTCACGTATTAAATTCAGGTATCCCAAAGACCGATTCAAACCTCCGTAATCCCCCATAACTGTGAATAGATCCAACTGAAACAGTCTTCAACCTCGCTTCATTTACTTTAGCCCAATGTTTACGTTATTCCGAGTAATAAAAACCACTGCTTATGAATGGCCATTCCCAAAAAGTAAAAAACTGTGTATTTCATAATTTAAACCCTTCGAAAGACAAGTATGTCGAACGAGAAGAAATAAATTTTAAAAAAAGATTAAAAGTTTTCATTAGGAACACTACACTATATTCCATGAGCTTTCTGCACTTGGAATGTTGTTCATGGAAAGGAAAAGAGTTGAAGATATGGATACTTTCAACAAGGGTGAACGAGGTCTTTTGTTTCAAAAACGAACTTTGCATTGATTTCGTTTTTCTTCACTAAGAAGTGTATGTCGAAATATAGCTGAAGCTCACCCACATTTTCAATTTTGAGCTGCCCCTGCGACGATAGGGTGGGGCCGGCTTAGTTGAGCTCAGAACCAACATTGTTGCTACCTCTACAGCGTCAATGAGAGGTCCTAGGGATCTATTCTCGAAGGTGGCAAGATTATCGACATAGCTAGATAGAATTCTCCACTGCCTCGAGAAGAATTCTAGCTGCCGGCAGCACTAATAGGTAGTTTTCCATGGTTTCTCCGATCAATTCCAGGGGAGAAGAATACCTTTACCTCCTGTGATAAAAGCATGCACTACACGTACGGGACTAATGATCTAGGCAGTTAAAGCGCCCGAAATCACTAATCGATCAATCTGGTTCGCTCGCTCGTTCGCGCATGAATGCGATTGCTCAGGTTTAATCTGCTGTCAATTTTGTAGAATTCGGTTCGCACATGCGTAGTCCAGTTCTTTTTCAAAATTGTCCAACTAAAGTTAACTAATGGCGACAGTATTTCCTAATGTGGCACTCTATCAGCTAGTATTGGCTGGGTCAATTACGACGTAAAATTGCGCAAACCCTACAAAGACGGAGCATGTGGCAACATGATTTGCTCCGGCTTGCTCCAACAAGCAAGCCTGGCATCTCTCCCAAACACTGTGTGTAAACTATTTTATTACAGAATTCTCTATTTTTTTGAAAAATCTATTTTTTGTTATGGAATTTTATAAATATTCTTCTTTAATGAAAAACTAGTCGTGCTAAAACAGCACGTACTTTCACGCATAATTACGCGAAAAGCACTCAAATTTTCCAAAAATTGTAGTACATGTCCTTATTTCAAAATCAATCTTGAAATAACATATTTCATTAAGGGGAATCTTCTCTCTCTCTTTATTGTTTTAACTGTAGGAAGACTCCAAAAATTTGTTGAACTTCTGCAATTTTCGAAAAAATTAGGGTTTTTAACGAAAATGAGACCTGCGCCATTCGCTTAAACGTCCTTAGCACTAGCTAGTAACAAAATGTAATCGAAAACGATGGTGCCATTTTTTTTGAAAATCTGGAAAGTGTCCCAGGGGTTTCATGGAAAATATCCCGCAATTGAAATATCGGTTTCAAATTCAAGATCCGCGACACCAGTTAGATCGATTGGAGAATATAAATTTTGGAGAAAATCGACTGAACGCTTCAGCCGCTAGCCTTGTTCACGGACGGACGGAGAGACGTTTTGCCGTCATTCGATTTTTCAGTATCAAGGACCCACAAAACATGGATTCTGTCTACACCACGTGTTAGGGATTTTTTCCTAAATTTATCATCTATATTTATTCACGTTTTCGTTACCATGACCAGACAATAAGAGTTTTTCTGACGAAAATTCTCCATTTTTTCGCGCAGCATTACATAACATTCTTTCTACTCCGCAGCAAGACAGAAAAATGTTTGAAGTATTGTGTTCAAACTGTTTAAATTTTTCAGACGATAAATATGTTTCTTTTCGGAAAATGAAGATTATAGGACTTTGCAATACACAGTAAGCCTCGGACGCGAAGTAAGGGAGAGGCAAACCGACCCTGCCACTCAGTAAAAGGGCGAGAGGGCGGCCGTATTTTTAGGAGTGGCTTTCCACAAAAAGGGCTTGGGAACAATCTTCTTACAACACTGAATTAACATTAACCAAACACTCTTTTATCCATCTGTCCCTGTTATGCTTGGTACTAAACTTTCTTTTTATTTTGTTTTATTTTTATTTTAAGAGTGGCGGACTTCAATATTCCTCCGGGCGGCACAAATGGCACAGTTTCTACGGCATTGGTAGAACGAGCTCTTTCTCCAGAGACCCTTTCTCCTCCTTAGCTAATTCATGAGTTCTTCCAATCTTCTTCGTCTTTCACAGCCATATCTCTGCCGAGTTCATGACGAATAGTAATTACAGAGCTACTATTTGTCTTTATTACAATATTGATATGACTTATGTTAATGTAAAGAATGATTTGTCATTGACTTGAACACAATTAATTGCAAGGTAACACTTTACCTTTTTGTAAACAATAAACCTGTGAAAATCTACTCAAAAACTTAAAAGATATTTTACCCTCGATGTAATTGACGGTTTTAAAAAGTTACTTTTTCTAAAACGCATCTTTTTATCAAAAATTCTTGGTCATGTGCTTGAAAATTGATGCACAAAAAATGTGCATGTAATGTTACCGAAACGTTTAATTTTGGTGATCTGCGTGGTTTTTTTAATGCAATCAAATTCAACTTCGCCAGCCTCATATCGTTTAGCTAGTTTCATATCCAATAGACCCAAAGTCTCATTCGTGCATTAAAGTAGGTTTCCTGCTTTCGATGATTTGTCGTTTTCACGAGTATACGTTTCAAGAATTCATACTATGAATATGTACACAGACTTGAAAGTGCATTTTTACTAATATATTAGTATAATGAACTAATACAGCTCCAGTACATGCCGAAACTTTTGCAGCAAATTATTTTTTCCATAATTTAAATAAGCTACAATGAAGAATCCCATATCAAAGAAATACATATTGAAACATCAAATAATGAGGTAACATAGAAATTATTACATATACGTGCATTCATCATTGTGTCGGTATCTTAGCATAATACACAATAATTCGAAGCATTGCGTTGTACTGTGCTACATGTTCAGCATGCGAACGTATTACAACAATGTGCTTGCTTTAGTTGTGGGAAATAGGCGAATCCTTTGAACAGAAGTGTTGAGTCAGTAATGGTTGCTATGTGAAAAGAAAGTGAAAAAATTATGTTCATAGAATTAACGCTTTACGTTATGTCATCTGAAATAGCTGTAGCTGTCGAAACTCAAGTGCTCTTTTAGTTTTAACTAATGTATACTGTATATATTGGCGGCATATATATCTAAAGACGATATTTTTAAAAAATTACATGAACATAGTGACGGAGGGGCCGTTATTGAATATAGATTAATTACACAATATTTAATACATAAAACATACCTCTCAGAAGTACCTTCTTACCGATGAATTATTTTCGTGATTAAAAATATCTTATTGAGAAATAAACATGTATATGCTATAATTCTTGGTTCAATATAATTTTTGCCTCAGGAAAGTGTTTTGCACAGAAATGTTGCGATACAACGTATTTACGCATTGAACTGTTACTACTTCGTAGGGACCTCTTTAAACGTTTTACTGGAGATATTTTCCATCGTCAATGAAATTTAATGATAATGCTGGAGTAGTATTATGTATTTACGTTCGAGTCGAAACAGTAAATTGTACAAAAACAGAATGTAAATAAACACCCGGAGCTCCATATGTGCGCAAATAATTTCATTTCCATTACAACTGAGAGGACACAAAAGAGAACTGTAGCATTAAGTCCGTTTATTGTCCCTATTATGAATTATCAGTGAAAAGTATCCGTGCGCGAAAATAGCCTCTACTTCACTTGATTGCATGAATGAGTAACACATTTTACGAGAATCATTGCACGAAAATAGAGTACGTCAGACAATGGAACATTCACAAAGGTTGGTTTCAGGTATACAAATTCTTGTAAATATATTATCTAGCAACAACCGTTTACAAAAGTGAATTTCTCGTTTCATTATCCAATAGCAGTTTATTGATTGACATTTGCATGATAAATTCTACACTATTTTTCCTTTGATGAGATTAAAAGCGTTTAAAAGTTCTTTTTTATTAACACAGAGTTTCCCGCTCGCTCCATTAATCGCTCAACCTTTATTTCTCACCAATACTAAAATAAGCGAATTAAATTGTTTCTCGCGTCTCAGAAGTTGAAATCTTAAAATGTAAGTTAAGAAATAGAATCAATTTTATATATGCTAGACACTAATTCGATAGTATAGTACGAAAAGGGAGAGCGAGGACAGAGACAGGAGAAGAAGGAAGAGAATAAAGAGATAGAGATATCAGGTTATAGGAAAAATAAAGCAGTCGGGGGTTAGATGAAAAAATGTTAGGACGGTAAGAGGTATGTTAATAGAAGATAAATGGTTTGTTATGATTAGGATTTAGCCTAAATTTCAAGATATGATTGATAGAATTGATTGAAAAAAAAACGGTATGCAATAAAGACTAAAAACAAAATGTAAAAGGGGTGAGATATAAAAGAAGTGGAAGAGGGGGAAGGAATTAGAACAAGAGAGAAATGTGTAGATATTATTACGAAGCGCGAATGACACAATTGTAAACCCAAATGGGAAAGGAATTGACAATAAATTGAATTTAATTTAAAAAAAAATAGAAACTGATGTATGATTGGCCAGCATGAAATCAGAAGAAGTACTGTGATGTTGGTGGAACTTCTTAAAGAACTACTTCATTTTATTAATAATAATTATATTAATTTGAAAGATGCTGTTTAAAGGTTTGGAGTATTTGACTATTAACAAGCATATTTACAAAGTTATGCCGAAGGATGTGATCGCAACATCAAGAATAGTGCAGGAACTAAGAATTTCTAATAAGTGTAGGTTGTCAAATATGATTTGATCATTTATGACCTGGTTCGCTTAAAACAAAATGAAAAATAATAATCAAGGGCAATAATGAACCATTTGGTCTAAGAAAAGAAAGATAAAACATTCAACAAGTTGAAATCAACGTAGTCATTGCCTCATTACAATTTTAATGATACTCATAAGAAATTTAAGACGATACTGCAATTTTTTCATCAAACTCTGATATTTATTTTTCTCAATATTCTATTCAATCATATTTATATGACTATACCGCCTGGGCGAAAAAGTGGTGTATCAAATTGAACCTCGCAAAATCTCAAGCGCAAATCTTTTCCCTTCTAGGCCCTCCACTCCTTCACCTTTTCAAATTAATAATATATCGGTCTCTTGGCTCCCCAATTCCGCATCAGTAATATATCTGGGTGTCATACTAGACAAAAGACTTACTTGGAAGCAACATATTCAATATATAGTGACTAAATCAAGCGAAAATATACTAAGTTTTTTCTCATTGTCAGAAATTACTCTCTGCGAACATATTTAGCACTATTAATATATAAGTTCATAATAAGACCTACCTTGACTTATGTCTGACAGGCTTGGAGAAACATAGCACCAATCAATTTGCAAAAAGGCAGATCAGACCATACAACAGCATTTTAGACAATACAAAATAAATTTTTAAGGCAGAACTTTAAATGATTTATATCCAACTACCAAATACATTAGGAACTCCATATCCCTTCAATATCCGAATATATATAAATATATATAGTGACATACCAGATTGTCACCAATATGAAATTCAACGAATTTCATTAAAAATAACACTTCATTAGCAAAAAGACTCTGATTGCCATGGTACCAGAGTGCAACATAAACAACGCCCATTAGTTCAAAAGCGAATGATAAGTAGCATCCGTGGTTTCGCCTACGAATAAACATAAACAAACTCAAGAGATGCCTAGATACACGAATGAGAAAATTCCATTCTAATACACCGGAAGTGTCATGGGAATGTAAAAAAGTGAGTTATTAGTCAAAAATAATGAAGTAGATGACGCCGTGAGGTAGATCGCATAATTTTGTTTTATACAAGAGAGTAAAAGATGAAGAAAGTTGACATGTTGAAGAAAGATATAAGAATATTCATTCGAGCTCTCGACACGATAGCGATCGGATCAGAGTGGCTAGATATATAGCAAATTACTTGAACATAGAAAATTTACGCGAGTTTGGACGTAGTGATTTGTCGTTTTTAGTATTCAAAAGATAGAACTTAGAAATTGTTTTATACGAAGTGAACAGTGAATGCCAAAAATGGGACTTATAAATTTTAGTAAACGAACAATGATAAACGAACTTAGTCTCCGATGATAGAACCCCGATGATAACTTGCTGAACTAATATTCTAATATTTTAACAGCACTTAATATTTTGCTCAGGTTATGAACAATAAGGAGTATTAGAACTTGTAGCAATTCAAGCAGGTGAATGGCGATGGAAATCCAATGAATAAACAGTGTACATAGTGGTTTATGAAAAGAAATGACAAGATGCGGATTTGGTCGGTAGCAAGAAAGAAGATTGGACGAGGCCCATTGCTGAAGCCTACGGGGAGATATCCTTTACCAGGATAGCGCCCAAGATTCTCATGGATAACAGGTTCTATTGGGCTATAGTAGAGATCATGACCAAAAAGAATGTTATACTTTATTTCTTTTAAAAGAAGTTACTAAAATTTATAAATAAATGTGTTATTTTCTATTGATGAAAGCTGATTATCATTTGCAGTCACGTACAATCCAGTAGGATATTTAAATTTCGCATTTCAGATTCCACGCTTCTCCGTATGGGGGGCGAATTCAGTAATCGTAAGTATTCACGATTATTTCGGTAAAGAACCCGCCGACTGAGTCAGCAACGGAGTTATAATTAAATATAATTTGGGAGCTCATTCTGGTAACCATTTCCTAGCGCCCATATATTTATTAGAAATTTGGAAACAGGTTACAGGAATTTGAGGGCAGCAAGACGGGTATATATATATATATATATATATATATATATATATATATATATATATATATATAGTGATATACCAAAATTACGAACCATTTTTATTATGGAAATGTCATTTGAAATGACATAGAATATAGGGATGGCAATAGACGATCGCGACGGGGTCGCTATGTGACAAAGAAACAACCGGCGTCAAGGATAATTTTCGTTAGGTTGAAATGACAGAGCAGAGGCGGAATAAGCATTATTTTGAGAGACAAAAGAAAACGATATAAAATTCCGATACTTCCGAGTTTTTAGAAGAACATTCTTTTCGCTCGTGCAATGCGGTGATGTGCGGGTCGACTCCTGATGTTTTTTACTAGATCGAGGAAAGACTGCAATTGACAGTTTATAAAATTAACTATCGTTTCTTATATTAGGATATAGCGTTCTTGTAGGAAGTAAATACGTTTCTAGGCGTCCACCCGAGACGCAAGGGAGGGAAACCACGGATTATAATAGTATCGTCGGGAGAATATGGAACCCGATCACGAACATTAGGCGAGGACTTTATCCAGAAGCAAGATTCTGCTGCGTCGACGGAGAAGGTACTACGGGGCGCCATCGAACGAAGAAGTGAAGAGCGCGCGAAGACCCATGAATGAAAAACAAGTTTTATAACTATTGTAATATAGAGAAAATTGGTCATGACCAAAGATCAATTCATTTTTGATTATCAATATAATAATTTCTAATTTGTTAAGTTGAAAGAAAGCTGATTATCATTGTTGGTTACGTGCAATCAAGCATTTTAATATTTTCAGATTCCTCACCATTTCGTATGGATGGTAGATTGAATGGATGGTTGCAGAGTAAGTAGCAACAATTATGAACTTCGAACCCCAATTAACTGAGCTGTCACAATGTAATTTTGGAATGAAAGATATTTAAATTGCGTAGGAATCATTAGGTTTCAAGTGTAACCTTTTCCTGGCGCCCAAATCACAATTTTCAGTAATAATTCTGTTTCAAAATGTCGCTCCTAGTGGGGATTGTTTTTAAATATAAAGATGGGGCTTGTTTAAAATTGTCATCTGTCAAAGTCGGGCATGTTTCAACACATATGCAATACATCTGGAAAACTCTTCTCTTCTTCCGCCATGCCCAGGCACCACTGTCTTCCACCTAGGAAAAAATGCAAACCTCCCACCACTTCTCATCCGATCTCGTTCCCGACAGTCCTCTTTCGCCCTCCATAGTCATGCAGACTTCCACTCTCATCTACCATCACCCACACTGATCCAACACCTCACATCTTGACGGAAGCCTACAATTTTCAAAAATTATGAAAATTGAATTTACAACTGAGGGGTACGCCTTACGAACTATATTCGCCTGAGGATATCCCCAAAACTTAATATTTTTCATGTTTGTAAACTTAAAATCCCCGAAATGTTTCAGCCCAATGGGGTAGCTAATAAATAAAAAAGAATTCTAACAATATATTATATCTAGGAAAAGGATTTTGAGGTGCAAGTTATGGACGTAAAAGAGGGTAAAAAGGTGCGTCAAAAAGGGGAAAAAAGTGCTTCTGAAACAATTGTATTAAGGTTTAAATCATTGCATGAAATCAGTTTCGAGAATATACAAATAATTTTGCAATAAATTTTTACTTTCTCGCTACCTCTACCACCGCCGCTACTGCAGTAGAAAGCTATGTAATGCTGCGCGAAAAAACCGGCGAATATTCGACAGGAAAAATCTTATTACAGGGCCCTGGTTACGAAAAAGCGAATAAATCCAGATGCTAAATTTTGGGGAAAATCCTCTAATACGTGGTGTAGCTAGAATTCATGTTTTGTATGACCTTCATATCGAAAAATCGGTTGACGGCAAAACGTCTGTCCGTCCGTTTGTCCGTCTGCCCGAGAACAACGCTAGTATCGTTACACTAGTGGCTAAACCGTTCAGTCGATTTTCTCCAAGATTGATCTTCCCCTGTCGATCCATCTGATGTTCCGTCTACTTGAATTTGAAACCGATATTTTAATTGAGGGGGGGGGGTACTTAACAAGAAGCCTCTGGGATATTTTCAAAATTAAAAAAAAAATAGCTCCAACGTTTTTGATTAAACCTTGTTATTGGATAGTGAGAAGAAAGTTTAAGAGAGTGACGCAGGTCTCATGTAATTGTGAAAAATCTTTAGTTTTCGGAAATTTCAATAATTCAAAATTTTTCCGCGTTATCTTACAACTACAACTATAAAGATAATTTTTTCTTAAGGAAATGTGTTCATAAAATACAGATCTAAAAATACTTCATTCAATTTTTCAAAAACATGTTGATTTTTGCGCAATTTTGTGTCAAACTTCGGTAATTTTTCTTTTCTTTAAACATTTTTTTCTTAAAAACAGCACAAAATTCTTTGATTAAATTTCGTCCTTAGATATCACGACCTTAGAGACTCGCAAATTTCTGTGAATTACTTCTCATTGTTGGACATGATTTAGGTGTATGAAAAGCAGTTATAAGTATCAAATTTGTGCTGATATTTCTTTGAAAATATTTAGTTTTCGCATCTAATGTTCCACCATTTGTAATAAGTTTTACAAAAAACGTGATCGTTCAGGACGTGTTCATTCAGAGAGAAATTAAGGTATAAATAGTATTCCATAACCATTACTAAAGGCGAGAAAGAACGTAATGTTTTAGTACCACTAGTTTTCTTTCTAGGTTTTCTTTCTTTCCGTAAAAGATGATTCATAGTACTTTATCCAACACTAGTAGATAGAAAACTGTTAATCAGTGCCCAGTACTGCCTGAAATTATTTTTCCCGTGGATCACGTAGCAGAACGTACTTCACAGGCGCGTCAAACTGCGCGCGCACGTGTACTTGGCCGCGTGGCAACCGTCCTGCTGTTGCGAGCACAGGCAACTGTCCCTGACTCCCCTATCCTCTCCTATCCAAATCCACAAGCGCTGCCAATGCTCTTTTAGTCTTGACGGCGACACGATGACAGGGGTAAACATTTTCCTCAAGTCACAGACAACAAGATTTCTGCACACCCATTTGAATGTCCTGATTTGCCTGTCAGGGCGGCGCTTTAAATCCGGCGGGAAACTGATACACTATTGCAGCAACAGTGTTGAAATTTAAATTTGACTTTTCAGATGTATATTGACAAATGTTGCTGGGATATAAATTACTAGAGGTTTACGTAAAATATATTTTAATATTTATTTGATATTGTTGACTTTTGATTAAATAAGATTTGAAAAAGCTTTTCAAGTGAAAAAGTACATTTTTCTGCCCAGTCATTTAAAAACGCAGGAACGCGAGGAGAAAAAGGTCCTGAAGGATGAGGGGAAATGTGGCAAAATGTAGCAATCTCACGAAGAGGTGCAAAAAATGGCGGAAAATTGTGTGTTTATGATTATTTCGCTTTATTTCTTTCCCCCAAATACAAATATTAATCTATCTGTATGAAAACACCTATATTTTCGAATATGTGACGCACCTTAAAATTCGTTTCCTAATTTTAACAATAAACTATTATTATTATTATTATTATTATTATTATTATTATTATTATTATTATTATTATTATTATTAAAAGTATTATTAATTAGATCAGCACTATCACGCTTCTCATGTATTCTGAAATTTGATTTTTCATTCCCCCAAATATAAATATTAATCTATCTGTATGAAAACAGCTATATTTTTAAAAATGTGCCGCACCTTAAAATACTTTCCCTAATTATAACAATAAACTACTAATTATTATTATTAAAATTATTATTAAATTAGATCAAGGCTATCGCGCTTCGCGTGCATTCTGAAGTTTGATTTTTGCAGCAGTATTACGTATATTACTTCTCCACCACAAGCCAATAACAACAAATGAGTTGGCGCAGGTGAGCAGTTTCAAATTGTAAGAGAGAATATTTATGACATAAAGATGTAGTTCTCTAGTGAAAGAGACTGTTTGACAGAACTCACAAAACCCAGAGCTTGGAGACTGCAACTGTGCAAAATAAACTTCGCTGCAAGTTATTTAAGAGCTGGCATGTTGCGGCTACTGCTCGTTATAAGTTGCGAGCGGAAGTAAAGACGCTTGGCTTAAAGTTGCCAGATGAACAAGGGCGCGGAACGCACTGCTACGTGGAACTGGAGCCGTCGTTTTAACGCTTGGGAAGTGAATGAAAATATTTGTCTCATTATCTCAAAGTGAGTCTGGCAACAAAAAATGAAACAAACTTCCCGCGAGACAAGTGACTCGTAAATGGATAACAAGCAGCAAACTGAGTAGAAATGGTGTTGGTTGTATATAAAGATTTTATTGGGGAAGCTATCAAAATAGAAGTTGTAATAATGTTGTTTCGTTGGAAATCGCTCTTCTAACTGTTTTCACGTATTCACAGAGTCATTATATAGTCAAGTACTTTCTAAGACTCAAATAAGGAAATTTCTTGTGCGTTTCTGCGTACTAAAGTGGGGACATCCTCCATACGTCGAACATGACCTACTACTTATGGAAGGTATGGAAGGGACGTTAAAGATGTTTCTAAAAAGGGACCCGACACATTGTAGTACACGTATACAAAAAGTAGTTGGCAATACACAAATTTCTCTGTTTTCTCTTTTAGCAGTTGGTGTCTGGGTCTTCTAAAGACTAAGTTCCCTGATGAGATAATACAGTCTTCGCAAAGGAACTATTTTCTAATTTCCGAAACAGTGCATTCCTCTAGGATTAAGTATTGCACGAAAAGGTTTGCTTTCTTATGGTCAGTTTTCAATTAATTTTCACATATTTCTTTTGTTTATCAACAATATAACACTTCTTGTAATGAATGTAAAGTTCAAAATTTGCATTATTAACGTAAGTTAACTTGGTTTGCGTTATATCAGTTTCTGTTTATTTTCAAAAATATGTTTATATTGTAATGTGTCCCCGAGTCTCGATTTTTCGCCGCGGGTGAAATATCCCTACACAGTATTTGAGTGACTCCTTGAGTGTGCGGATGTACGGTCCAAAAACGTGTTTTTTGAATGTTTTGTCGCTGTGATCTCAGTAAGCCGGGAATTCAACTAACGCCACCTAAATAGATCTATATAGATGGCGTTGATTAAACTCCAGTTCCCAAATGCATTTTTTTCTCAATACGCAATAATTTTATTTCACTGACGTTGGCAACACTCATGTTGACACCTTTAAGTGAAGAAGTGAAGAGAAGAAGTTAATTTGAACAAGTGATTTGCCCGGCATATTATATTTTTATTTTTATCCGTATCCTATTATCATATTTTTTTAATAAGTTGGCAAAAACCTACGAACAGTTTTGCCTTGGAACTTATTAAATTTGAAGAATTTTAAGTGAATACGGAGAAAACAAAACTGTGAGTAATATTAAAGAATGAATGAACGTTAGAATTCTCACTTTTACGTTCGTAAGTGAACAAATATTGATTTTGAAATCAATGTGACCAAGAACTTATTCTTATTAAACTTAACTAAGACCTTACTTAAACATACAAAATAGTCGCCTTTTAATGTACATATAGATTCGCATACAAAACGATTAATAGATTAATTGCAGAAGTAGACGTGAAGACAAATTAGACTGAGTTTGTGAAGTTTTAGTCTTCAAAAATTAGGGAAGAAAAATATGGTGGTGCAAAGCCGGACGAAATCCGGAGAAGAATCAAAAGTAGTTGCAGAAGATTTTGCGACAGAATTTTCGAAACTAAATAGCATTAGAGAATAGCCCAGAAGAACAGCCTACAAGTGATTGTGCATATTAGCAAAAATCGTAAAAGTGTAGCTATACTAAACTCTAATTATTCGCATATTCAATACCTGCAAGTAATTTTTACAGCGATTATAATTTTTAAATAGCAATATTACCAGTTGATATCCCGTATGGAGGTAACCTACAAGGTCATTGGGGTAGGTAATTTTTGAAGGGAATTTTTGAATTATAACATTATCAGCTACTACGATTCATTGATAAGTCCAATGCCAGATAAGAACATTGAACAAAGCTACGCATGAAAGAAGTAAGAAAAATATTTTCAACACATGAAAATACTTCCCAAACTGTTTTCAGCGTCGGCGGCGCCACATTCAACTAGTTTTCTTTTAACATGGGAGATGGCGTTCGCGAAGAAACCCAGGTGTTCGCGAAGAAACCCACTTTCAGGGGGACCAACGTGATTTACAACGCATTGATATGCGAGGATAGCATCCCCTTCGCCGAGGCCAGCAACGGACGGGCATATGTGGATAGTAGATGTTTAGAATAATGCTGGGATGGCCTACTCCTTCCCGGCCATCTCCGAATTTCAGTTAAAAATTACATTTTTTTAGGACCGAGCGACCATTGAATGATCGCTTCCCCATCCGCATTCTCTAGGCCAATGATAGGAGATTCACGTCGCTTGTCATGTGACCACGGGAGTCGCCGAGTCGGGAGACAAAAAAACGCTCCCTCACTAAATTTTCGGCGAGGAGCGTGTGAAGTTGGGGGGGGGGGGTAGGAGCAGAGACGACCCTCGCGCCCGTGAGTGGCGCTTCCGCCATCGTCGTTCGCGAACCCCGCCACCCCGCGGCGCGCTACAGAGGGCGCCTGCGACAGCCGCCCCTCACGGGAAACCTGAACGCTTCCCGGCGAATCGGCTGCCGACGCCATTGCGCCACACGCTCCACCGCGAGTAGAAGGCCCAGTAGCTCCTAAATAAGCACGAAATGAGTACAACTCGGAGTCCTCCCCGGACTCAAGTACCGATCAGTAAGGGCGATTTCTCTATTAACCGTGCGTGTGGGACGTTCTCACCGCGATCGCCATCGCTGCTACTGCGCGCGACGGACGTCGTCCGTCCGAAGGACGCGCCTGCCGAACTCCTTTATTATTATTATTATTATTATTATTATTATTATTATTATTATTATTATTATTATTATTATTATTTTTCTGGTGCAGTGGGTTAACCACTTTACAGAACAGTTACAAAAGAGTATTACACATAGTACATATACTATGATTAAATTATTACAAATAAGGAGGGTGTCCCCTCTGGGATCCTCTTCAACAATCTAGCAGTGCGGGATTGGAATCATTTATTTTTTAGGTGTTTAGAAACTTTATTATATGTCGATTGTAGGAAATGTAGGGAGTAATGGTATTGGTGTAAGGTGGGCGGAGTTTGTCCTTGGGAAGTCTGGAGCGGATTCTTGTTTGTAGGGGGTCAGAAGTTTTACCTAAATGAAAAATGTTCTGGGCTGAAAACTTAGATAGTTTTGAGTAAAACCAATCTGAGATTCTGGAAATATATTGGGAGATCCGCACTCTCCTCCCTAAATTCACAGAGCAGCCGGGCAAGATTGCAATCAAGCAGAGGGAGGTACGTTGGGGGCTGGATTGAACCCGGACGTGGGTATTACAATATTTTCCAATATAATTTTATTAAAAAGTGTATCATAAAGAAACATTTTGTTTTTTCCTTGAACGTTTGCACGCCGATTTCAATGAGTCGGTGAGTGTACGAGTGTTCATGTCAGTGATCGAAGAGACCGCGTCAAAATAAGCAATAAGCAATATATTGGAAAATGTAACATACGGGCCAGTTTATATTGCGGTCGCATGTGTGGTCTGGTTGCGTAAGCAGTATGTGGTTAACGTTAATGGAATTGAACAGAGAGCCCATCAGTCTTGAAAATACTGATCGATGAATCAAGTCGGTGTAAATTACTATGAAATGAATATGATTTTAATTTGTGGTCTCTGTGATATTTTGCATTTAACATTACGCTGAGAAAAGTGTTTCTGTCGAAGGAAAGGTGTATCAGAATCATCTACCATCTTTTTTAGAAATATATGGGAAAAAATACAAGATACTCACATTTTGCCTGTAAGAATGTGATGAGAAATATATAACTGAGTTACATATGTGATATTTGTCCCCGAATGGTATGATACTCATTCTGCACTTGTGTTTTTCTGACACATAAAACCTCTGCGACAGAACCTAAACCTACTAAACCTCAGTGTATGATGATTGCCAATCAGGGGCAAATGTCACATCTGTAACATTGTTATATGAAATTTCCCACCACATGTTCATTGGCAAAAATATACTCTTCAACCTCCAGCATGTTGTAGAAATTCATAACATTTATTCGGAGATATTCGGTGATATTCTGAAAATCTTATATTGTTTGAAGATAAAATAGCTTATCCATGCACATGAACGAACTGCTACGTTTTAATTTCTAAGTGCATTTTATGGAAATAATAGAAATATTTTATACTGATCTTATTCTGAGCATCTAATGCTGCATATTAAGAACATGCTGCCATGGCGTTATATATAAAGTAACATTTGGTAAAACAGTCTTAATATCTGAGGTGGGTAGGAAAAGGGAGTTCAATCATTTAACCTCTGAATGAACAAATATTTTACTTTGGTCATGCCATACTTAACTCTTTCTTTTTAGGGATATCATGATTAATATCTAAACAACAATGAATATTTCCCGTAAGTACAGTTTCCTGCCCACTATTTAAATATGCCTTTTCGGGATATTTCTCCAAATTATGTGAAAGGAATGCATGTTTTTAGAAAAAATGAAAAGTAAAAAGCAAAAACTTCAAAAATAGGGTCCCAAAGGTATTACGAGATGAATAGTTTACATAATATGGAGGTTTACGTCATTAACGTTTGTAACAGGTAGAGTGTTGCGGGCGCGCTCTACACCTGGAACAGAATAAACCAGGCGAGGATTCGACGAGCAGAGGAAGCAGCCAGCGGCCCGCACCGGGCGCCGCAGCGGGGGGAAGAGCAGGAGATTGAATGAAAACGTTTGTTTCGGCGGTTCAAAGTGAAGTCGACTAATAAAACCCGCGGCCGCCTCTCAAAGCGCCTTCTCAAGCAGAGTTTAATGAGAAGCGCGTAAAGTGCCTCTCGACCTCTCGACGCTTGACGCTCGTCGTTCGTCGCTTATCGCCGGTTTATTGTCCTCAGTCTCCCGCAGGTCCCAGCATCCGCAGGCTTCGGGGATTCCACCTCTGTGTTGCCTTCCACTGCGTGATTTTACGGAAGCATTTCGCCTCATTGTTTTGAAACTACTTCTCAGTGAGAGGAGATTGGATAAATTTCGATAGCTTTGCTCTTATCTTGAACTCTTTCGTGGGAGTTTGATAATTTGATAATGTTACATTCATTCTTATTCGAATTTAAGGTATCTGGTTGAATTAAGTATATGCATGTTTAAAATATTGATAAGTATAATATGTGAGGTTCAATTGCATGATAACATTAAATATTTCAAAACTAAAAATGCCACACTCGCAATCTTCTTTGTTCGTGTGGTATATTAGTAGCCCAACAAACTGTATAAAGTCAATGTATGCCAATTTTGGATACATGTAAGCACTCTCATATTTAAAAAATAGAGATTGCTTTACTCATTTCAAAATCCGTTCACACTTCCGAGTAATAGTATTGCAACATTCGTCTATTTTATCACACTGCATTCAAAAAATCACCAATGAGAAAGGAAAAAATTCGAAAAGTTTTTCAATCTGATACTCAAATGTTCATTATCTATTCTCTTTTTAAGTTTGTTTACATTTGAGGCTGACTACGCTTGATTAATTCGTGGGGTAATATTAATACAGTTCTTTTGATAGTTAACCCCTTCACTAGTTAATTAGATATTAATTAATGTATCTTTAGTAAGTGTTCGGAGAGTGTCACTCAGTGCCAAAACGATACCTGAAGCACTGGGTCGCGACGGACCTCGGTCTGTCGTATACACAAGGCATTTAGCGCGCTTCTGGACATCATACGTAACGGTATGGGTAAACAGAGCGCGTGTGTGCTCATCGCAAAGCTAAAACAGCCACGCCCGCGGCCAGCGCGCGGCCGGGCGACGCGCTCCGCGGCGGCGGGATGCGGGGGCGGCGGAGACCTTTATTTAGACGCGTGGGCGGGCGCAGGAGGGCATGCAGGCACGTAGAAGGGGAAGGAGGAGAAACAGGAGCGAGGGGAAAGAGAATGAAAAGGAAGGGAAGGAGGATGTTGAGGAGGGGAAGGAGAATGAGAAGAAGGGAAAGAAGAAGAAAGGAAAAAGGAAAGATGGAGAATGAGGTGGAGGGAAAGAAGAAGAATGATGAGAGAAAGAATGAGGTTGGGAAGAGAATAATTTAAGAGAAGGAGAAAGCGAAAGATAATAGAAGGAGAAAAATGAGGCGAAGGAAAGTGAGAATAAGAGGAATAGGAAAACCAGAAGGAGGAAGAGGAAAAGCAGGGGAATAAAAAGGAAGAAGAATAGCAGGAGGAGGAAGACGAAAAGGAATAGGAGGAGGGAAAGAAGAGGAAGGGCAGGAGAAGGAGAAGTGCGGCACCGCAGTGGTACAGGGATAGCAGCTATTCGAATAGCAGAGATACCGTATCCCCTGCGAGGCGCTGTTCATTGTCTTGGCCGAGCCCCGGCATTCGGGAACTGCCTCTGTCTACCAAGTGAGTGAACTGCGAATGGAATTTATTCATGTGCCTGTGTCAATTAATGTTATCTGTATTTTCGAGATTGCTTTAGTTCTTAATTTCTGGCGACTAACCATCTTTGTTAGAAGAATGACGAAGAAAATAAATTCTAGGCTATTTTTAGTTCAATATCTAGTCTGTGTTGCTGTAGGTCTGGCAGTAAGCATCTTTCAACCTCCTTCGGATGACTTACTGAAGAAAACCATCTGCCAAATGCTTAGTGTGATCACAAGAGGCTCTACTTGTGTAGTCTTTCAAAAAAGCCTTGTCCGACAAGCAGACACTATTTTCATAAAAGATCACGCTTTTTCTATAAGTTAAAATAATGTGTATAAGTTTAAAATGTTGAAAATAAGTACGTTGCTGACGAATACACAATGACCCAGAAGATCGAAACGTAAAGAAGTAATTTCAGGGAAAAAATACTTCTTTACGTTTCAATATGTAAACCGGAAATTAGAAATTATTACAAACGCATTTTGGTATTAATATTCCATCTTCACCTCTCTTTAAAATATTCCAAACTTACAGAAAAAGTATCATCAATGGAACATGAATTTGGCTAATACATACAATACAAAAACAAACACCTTCATACGAGTATAACAACACGCCCTAGTAGTCACGGTCTAAAAGTTGATGGCATCCAACAAAACTCAGCCATCTCACATTGAATCATAGAAATTAAAATATTGAAATTGTCAGAAATTATTCTTAGAATTAGAATATAATTCCGGATAACATTAATATAATTGTAACTCAAAATATAAAATTTCTGATGCATTAACGTGTAAAAGTTAAATTTGATTCTAATCCCAACTCAATTTTAATATCGTTGAAAAGCCGTCACTTAGAAACAAAAGCAATCTGATTTTGAAATGGAACGAACAGGGACAAGCTTCGAAACACCTTATTAAACGAATAATATCGTCCGAAGCTAATAAAAAAAGTTCACAAACAAGACAGATATCAATCACTTTCAACACAATGCATTTCATTAATATTAACAATTTAGACCATCTTTCAATCTAGTTGTTCTCGATTTTTTTCAAAATATTATAAAACGTTCTTCAGGAAGCTTATTTAAAGTTATTATATTACTGATCAATTACGGGCACGAGTAATCTACGATGATTTTTCACACCCATTTTCTCTACTTTACTTTTTCTTTAACACAAGAATACTCGTGCTATTTCGGATGTTAACCTGTTGAAAAATAAATATATATGCATATGATACATTACTTATTATTTCTATAATACAAAGACCAACATTTACAGGATTAACCAGAAGGTTTAGATGAAATAATTAACTTAATGCGAAGGAGATGAATAGTCACACATCGTGTTGAATCTCATCAAAGTGTACCCAGGTTGAGTGAAAATGTCTTCTACACCAATTAAAGTTTATAACGCAATTACTTCGATTTTACGGAGATATTAAGCCTATCTCCGTAAACTAACTGGGGGGTATTACTGCTATACAAAAGTTAATTTGAAAATCTAATAACAAAAAATAACAAATAAAAATTATGAAAACTTGAACAAATTCTTTAATTTTATTAAAAAATTACACACTCTTGAGAGCGTATTGTTAATATTATTAAAAAAATACGATTATTTAAGATACGTTTGCCTAATTTGAAGTAATGTTGCTGCATTACAGATACAATAAACATTAACGTTTAAAAAAATCCCGTACGATTATGAGTTGGTTCATTTCTGACGAGCAAGTCTGTAGAAAAATAACATTGATAACATTAATGAGCTTCTACCATGTAAACACAGAAATATTCAGTCTAGGTAACACTGCAGATACCAAACTGTGTAATTTTCGTTTATCTAAAGGCATCATGGATTAAAATATTCCACTCACTCCTCTATTATGTTCAAATAATCATTTATAATTTAAAATACTATTATTTAAGAAAGAAGTGATGAGTTCAGTAGAGGAAGGGGCTATTCCTCATCTTTTTTGTGAAATTTAGTCATTCAAATTAAACATAACTTCAAATGCAATTCCTTTTTTGTGTATAATATAATATTTAAATCCAACACGGACTTATAGGCAAATGCACTGTATTTATAAGTTTAAAAGTGTACTGAATTGCATTAAGAAGTTCTAGTAAAACCCTCAATACCTCAGGTATAAGTCAATGTGGATAGCCTCGTGTTCTCTTGAACCCTTCAAACGTCAATTTGCTAAATTGCAGCATATTCTTTCAAAGTTATCTGTCTGCTCTTCGCCGTACTACAATTTGTATCTATATGATTTTGTTAATGATTGTTCATGACTATCGATTGTTCTTCAAATAATGAACAATTTTTTTTATTTCAAATTTAAAAAAGTAGATATGAAGAGATATTTTCCAGCCAGTAACATAATTTTTCTTTTGAGAGGAGAATGAATTATTAGTTTCAAAGTAATATTGTTTACATTTATTGCACACTCGCTCTCACTCTCTTTGTTTTCCTTTTTTGTTCCCTTTATTCTCTCGTCTTTCGTACACTCACAAATTCGTCTACTCTCGCACACATTCTCTCTTTCCACACACATCCTATTTTTTCAGCACCTAATTTTTCCAAGAGTTCGTATTTTCTTCTCAGCAAAAGCAATAGTGAATGGAACGGTCTCGCAAAGACTTAGCTCAAAAATAGTTAAGACATAAGCGCCTGGAACTTAAGAAAGCATGAATAAGAAACCGTAGGAGGGAGAAACGACGTAGAAGGCCTGGGAATGCGTCCTTCCGATGAAAGCAGCATAAAAGTTTGAACGGCACAAGAGGCATCCCTTTCTTAGCCGGCGATGTTGAGAACCGAGGTTCATAAAAGAAGTGACGCAATGTTGTTATGTAAAGGAGGAGTATTGTCCACATACAATTTATTCATATCTTTTTATCCACATACAATTTATTTTCATAAAACAGAATTGTGTTGATATCGTCCTAAAGACTTTTCTGACGCCAGGAGATTGTATTGTTAAAACCAAGTCTAATGTTGCGAAATCTCCTCTGGGTTGGCCTTTCTTAATCAGCAAGGCAAATTGTGATTATCATTACAAAAAACTCACTTCAATTTTTAACATAATATGTCATTTACCCAAAACAGATGACAAAAATTTGTCCATTCCAATCATCAATTGCGATTGGCACCGGGTGATGTCGACTTCATAAAAATCTTGCCATTTTCTTTTTTGTTTCTTAATAGCAGGCCTTTTGTATCTCGAGAGAGACCTAAAGAGACGCCGGCTCTGGTGGCCTGCATGCACTTCCACAGACGCCAACATGTGCGCTAGGCAAAGCTGTAGACAGCGAACGTGAAATAGAATTGAAACCCATTTTATACAGTAGCACCATTCAAGTTTTGCGTGCTATTTGTCGCAGAGAAGTTTGATGGAGCACTTTATTAAATCAAGAACGTTTAGGTTATATCACGATTAATACGGATACTGAGAGTTGAGAGATAGGTCATATATGATATAGTAGTATATGTAGGTCATTTAATGCAATTGTTTGCAGTTAAACATGCATATAGAATTACGTGTGAAAATCATTGTAAAATGGAAAGTTAAATAAACTGACAAACTATAAACGTATGTAGTATTGAAAATCATTACCACTTCTCTGAATATCTGAATAAAAGTAAAAACATAACCTTAAAATCCTTAAAAATGAGTTATATATGCATGGACATGTTTTAATAAGTATAAAATAGGAGGGCAAAATTTAGTAGGGATTGTCACCAGCAATCAAAAATTGATGAAATGTACTTTAAACTTTTAGTGCATTAGCAAAAAAAATTAGATATTTCAAAACGCTTCCGATAATTCAAACTTCCTGGGTTTTTTTAAAATTAGAAGTGTTTAATATCTATTTCACGTTCGCTGAATATGCTACTAGTGGTTTTCAACTTGTATTGCTATCGTAAAACATACACTCATTTTTTAAGCTCCTTTATTGGTCTACAGCATCGCAACCCTAAGAATGTAAAGAAGATATACCCGCAATAAAAGGAGTATAGTTCTAAATGAAACATTTTTACTGCCGGAAGAAAGCTGAAGTAAACTGCACTTCACGGTTCTACCCAGAAGTGAAAAAGCAACGGAACAATTTCGCAATTACCGGAGAAAATTTATGTGGAAGTTTAATTCCAGTCTCGTGACATCCTTTTAATAAGCAAAAGCAATGATTTATGTGTACGTTTATTGCATGTCTGACCAATACCGTACTGTCCCGCGCGCATTAAGCGATCGCCAGAGCAGCGCAGTCGAAAACCACCGCAGCGTGCGTTGCTTAGGGCGCGGGCGGTGTGGAGGCAGCAGCGGCCGGGCGCCGGGCCAGGGCGCCGGGCGGCCCGAGGCGCGCTCGGCCCTCCTCTCTTACCTCGTCGTCGAAGTTGTCGGGGTCCGACATGGCTGGCGCTGGCGGGGCCGCGCCGCGCGGCGCGACCGTTCACGGGGTTGTCCGCTCACGCCGCCGCCGCCTCCTCCTCCTCCTCCACCTCCACTACCACCGCGTCCAGCGCCGCCGCCGCCGCCGCCGCCTCCGACGAGGGGCCCATGGCCGCCGGCGCGGCTCTCAGCAGCCGCCGGTGCTGGGACCGGCGCCGCGGCCGCCGCCGCCTCCGCCGGCGCCGCCGCCGCGCGCGCGATCCATACCCCACTGCCGCCGCCGCCGCCCCCGCCGGCCCCGCGGGCCCCGCCTCCCGCCGACAGCGGCGCAGTCAGCAGCAGCAGCAGCAGCAGCGGACTCGCCCCGCGCCGCGTCGCGCGCCGGCCGCGCCGCCCACCATTCTACGCGCGCCGCGCCGCGCCACTCAGCCCGCGAGCGCCGCCACTTGGGAGGGCGTGCGGACCTAGCAACAGGCAGCCGCCCCTTGCACGACTCGCCGCCCTCCCACGCACCCCGCCCGCCCCCGCCCGCCCGCGGCCGCTTTGCTGCCCCTCGACGCCGGCCCGGAAGCGAGGCTTCACGCTAAACTGCGATTCGAGCAACCGGTCCAAAGGGGGCATACTTGGCATAGTTCTCAAATGAGATTGCGTGGGCAATATGTAGTTGATGTGTTGAACTTTCAAAAATAGTTTCATATCATGATAATTTCATTAACATTTGTAAAAAACGATTGGTAAATTAAAAGTACTTCAATTTTGAGGACACGAGTGAGGCTTTCAAATTAATAATGTTATTTTAATGTGTTTTCTAATTGAAGACAATATTTAATCAAGTAGTTCAATCCTTAGATGCATAGAATGTACTCAGTGTATGTAATGGAGGAAAATATCATAATGATAGCAATATGGTAATGAACTGTTAATACATTTGGGTGGAATGGAATATCACTAAATTGGTACTCTGTATATTTCTGAGGTGTAAAGAACAAGGTAGTGTTGTGAGTGCTGTCGAGCATTCGTACTGAACTGCCAATTGTCAGCTTCATTACGAATTATCGCAAGCATGTGAGATGAAATTAAATTGAAAATTATGGGGGTAATGGAGATGTTTGAAAAACTTATCATGTTTACCTTGCTAATTATGTAAGGTCGATACAATATTACTCTTCTCCGATGGCATATAACTTTGACTTATATCCGTACAAATTTTAAAAAAATAACTAGCAAGTAAAATAACACCTGGAAAAAACTAATCACCATGTAATGATACTCGTTTTTTTCTCATTAAAATTATAGAGGCATTTGCTTTAGAAAGCTTGCCCAGCACAGCGACTGTATAATGCATTGATCGCGTGACACCACCTCCCCAGCATATTTCATTCCGCTCAGTGAGGGCACGTCACTTGGAACAATTTATTTATTAAAGTTGAAGCCTTGATTGAGGATCGTGTAAGAGTAATTTAATGATTAATTGTAACCCGTATGTTTTGAGGAGCTTCAGATGATTGACAGCATCGGCCTTCCATGATTGATTGCTGAGAGTCCGGATCACGACGGACGTCTTTCGGTGAGCTTTGATTCATTCTTTCATGTGCAACCGATCGTGTTACATCTTGTTGAAAACATCACAGCAAATAATTTAGGTGTCCTGCTATGAACTATTTCTAGTTTAGAATTTCTCTTATTTATATTAACAAGCTCTGTAATATCCATGTAATGACATAATGTGTGTGAAAATCAATTATCTTTGTTTTATTACATTCATACTTATTGCACGTGTGCAGTATTTTTCACCATTGGACGTTTGAAATTTATGTGACATGTTGAACCGAACTCGTGAGCACAAGTGATTGTTGAAGTCAGAGCGACTGAAATTATTACAGACGTAGCGTCAGAACAGAAGAGATCGTGTACTGTTTTGTGTAGTGCATATATTTTGATACTATAACTCTGATAATACGTATATTTTGGAAGCAAATTTACACGTTAGGTGGTTAAACTTTTGAGAAAATACGAAAGACAGTGTATTATCAATACACAATATCTGCAAAGAGGCATATTTGTTTATAATAATAACGTTGTTGGACAATCTCATTGCGTGCACTAAAGAGTAATACGTGTTATCTTGTATAAGAACTCCCTAATTGTCATAAAAATCAAGAAACCATTCAAAATAATTCTATCCAGAGAACACACTAATAATTAAAATTTGTGTCAGACTACAAAAATGTTTTACATAGTTTGTGATTTTTTTATGAAGAGCTATGGGTTTTTCAGCGGAGTGTGTTTTCACTTGTAGTTTTGGTTTACTGACGCTGTACCTGCAAATATAGGTAAAATATTTCCAAATGTTTAAATAAACTAATTTGTAAATGACCGTAGAAAAACGAATATAATCAAATTAGAGAAGAGCGAGTTAAAATTACATTCCAGCCCGAATACTACAAAAATAAATTCACTAACGTGCGAAATTGCATGGCGGGATGACATTCGGTATTAAGGGGATCCGTAGGCCTCGGGACGACGGTCGTAATGTAAGACGACGACCCGGCTCGGGTCGTCGCCAGTCGCCACAAAAAGGCCAGTCGTGTTCTGACGGCGCCCCGGGGACTTTCTCACGGGGCGTTATCGTTCGCGAGGGCTGTAAAAGGGTCTTCGTCTTCTCCCGCACACGGCACGCCCACCTCCCAGCGCCCCGAGCGATGACGGACAGCGAATGGCAGATCGACGGCACGCGGCCGGGAATGGCTGGGCAATTACAAAAACGCAATCCTTAAAAGGACGTAAGCGTAACTAAATAATGAGCTTCCTAATAATATTCAAATACTGATGACATTGAAATACTGAATGAAAATAAATAAGAAAATTAACTTCAATATCTACAACTTAGCAGCTTAATGTTATGTTTTTATTATGAACTACCAGAAATGTTTGTTAAACCAATAATTCATGCCCCTACCCACCAGTGGCTCCAAACACATGCTCGTGCATTAATACAGACCCGGGAAAACAGAAAGAAATAGTTTTGAAACTTATTTATAGATTTTTTTCTTCCTGTTAAGCAAGAAAGGGCAAAGCAATTTCCCTGTTGCAAAGCATTTATTTGCAACCGGGAGAAGCGTTTCTTACGAGAAGTTACGTCAGTGTATTGAAACTGTGAATACATTCGACTAGAAATTCTTAATATTTCGCAAACTAAAAGTAGGTTAACAGGATGAAGATCGTCAGGGTGAATAAAGAAAATGAAAATTTTCGGGGAACGAATCCACTCGGAGATAATTCGGGCAAAGGAATCGATTGGAGATAATTCCCAACTATTTTTATAGTTGATCTATCATGAATTTAAGACATGACGACAAACGTCTAGGAATAATTAATGCTTTGTAAAAGAAGTATAGGTACCCTTCAGAAAACGTATTGTGAAAGAGATCGACTGGACACGTATTTCTAGCCGTTCTTCCTAACCTCTGACATAATCGCTGATTCAGCAAGGAAAATCCAAATTACCACGCCAAAATATTTTAAAATGTAAGGATGCTTCCACAAACAATAAAATTTCATTTTTAAATTTATAATTCGTTTTTAATTCTTGAGGATGAATGTGACCATCAACTGCATCGCATATCGTTTGTTATTTCGTAACGATATTGTTAGTATAAATCAGTTTATTTAAACGTCTACTTAGATAAGCGAATACTCCCTAATTGTCGATGCGTGTGACCTTCGCACTCGGTATATCTTTCGTACAGCACGTTCCTCCCATAATCGACTTGCTCCCCGCAAGCCAACCTCCCTCCCGTCCCTGCCCACAACCCCGTTTACCGACGCGTGTGCCCCCGCACGCACGCTCGTTGGTGGGTACGTGAGAGGCCTTTCACGGCCACGCGAGCGGTTGCGCTTTATTGACCTAAATGAATTTACTGCGAATCGGGAATTTATGTGACATTAGTGGCTTGTCCACAACCAAGGTGTGCTCGCGGGGGATCGATTTTCGCTGAAAGCGATCCAAAGGGACTCCACAAGGGAGTACGGCGCCTTGGCCTCTCTTAAAATAGTATGAAGGATATTTAGATAGATAAAAGGGATATTTAAATTACTGGTTTGCTTTAATATCGTTACTAAAATTTGGGTGCTTCAATATCTTACAATTTTTAAACTTTATTTTAATAATTTTAACATTAATTATTTAAAAATTAATACTAAATATATTTAAACTTGAACGTCTTCAACGTTGACAACGAGTTCAAATTATTTTAACAGAAAATTTAAACGATTTAGTAATAAAATTGGACGTTCTTGAATCTTTTAAACTTTTACTAAACTTTAGAGAGTTCTTCATTTTTTCGTCGATTGTTTATATTCACTTATTTACTCATAAAGTTTATAATTTTCTGAATATTAATATTTCGTTAAATTAGCCATAATTTATTATAATGTTAAAGTTAATGAATTAATGTTAGCAATTTTTGGAATTGAAACAATATGCTCTCTTTAATTTTGTAATATGACCCCCTCTTAAATATTTTCTGAACCCTTGTGACGACGGTGACTGTGATACGGTAGTGGAAGATAACTACTGAATGCGTAAAGGAATGGAACGAACCATTAAAGCGGGAGAGAGTAAAATAACTCCTCTTTCGGTTTCTTTCTCCAACAGCGTTGCATTCAGCAATTTTCTTTGATGCTTTGGCGAGAAAGGAAGTTTCGCTACATTTCTTTTTTCTTCTATACTTCTTGAACAATGACATTCAGAGGCATGTGTTGTTAATAAATCATTTTTGGTCGGGTGAGTAACCTATTACTTTAGGTTGCCTTTCTCGCTATGTAGGTCATTTCGATCAATTTTAGTTAGTCGTCTTATAAAACTTCAGAACAAATGGGTTTGATTTGTGTCGTGTCTCTCTCTTTAATTACTTGGGAATCACATAAGATATAACGAATGTGTCTTCTTCATCGGCAATTATATAAAATTTCATAATTTTGAAGACTTCCTTATCAAGAAACGGTACTTTGGGTTTGGACAAATCTGATTTCTGAAACATTTAATATCAGATGAAAAAGCATCGATTCGACAGCTACAAAACATTTTGATATGAGAGTGCACGACAAATATTTAATATTAACTGGACCCAAACCCATACTATTATAAACTAATGCACTTGAGCCACGATCTCTATGACAAAATTATTTTTTCCATTGATGACACGAAGGTGATGACACGTTCAAGTTTATGATCTTCTTTTCAAGTAAAGTTTATACAAAGTACAAAACGTTACACGGAAAGATATAGCTACTTTTATAATGAAATAACACAAAGTTTACTACATCCATATTTCAGGTTTATGCGAATAAGGAAGGAAAAATAATAAGGCCCGGTATCAGGTGGTCTATAATGGTTTCCAGAAATTGTTAACAAAATCTACTACCAGCACTAAATTTTGTGTGGTCCTAAATGTTTAAACATGGTAAAACAGTTTTGATTATAAAAGAAGTGCTTTGTATCCTCGCGCGGTAGCAATGGAACTTTTCGGCTTCTAGAAATATTTGATTCTTTTCCATTGCCTTTTCCCATTTGTTAACTTTATTATTATTATTATTATTATTATTATTATTATTATTATTATTATTATTGGAATTAGAAATGGTCAGACATAATTCAATTCAAGAAAGTCTCTTTCTATTAAATACTTTTGTTGTGTGTACAGTTTTAAATTATTTATTCGTCTAAAAATCTTATTAACTGTTAAGTTTCGTTTAAGTTCAAATTGGTTTTAAAATCACCACTCACAACCATTGACATGTTGTCCAAATCTTTTATCAACAGTTTTGAATAGCATGTGCCAACAAGCCCTCATAGATGAAATCAATGATATCATGAACCTTCGCCAACAACAATCATTTGCCCATTTTCCTGTTGGAATTTGGCTTCACAAATGTCACTGATTCCTGTATTTCGTAAGTCCAATTTATATTCCTGTGCGTGTTTCCTACGTATCTATCACAAGTTTCTACTTCTTCTCCCAAATGTTCTCCGCATGTTCTCCCAAATGTTTTCTCAAAAATGTTTTCCAAAACGTTCCTCTCGGAATGCTTCCCGAAAATGTTCCCCCAATTGTTCCGTTCTAAATGTTCCTCATGATATTTCCCCAAAACGTTCACCAAACGTTCTCCCAATTCATTTCTGAATGCACCAGGGCATCCGTCGTGGAATGCGGCTACAACGAGAATTATGCGTTTCACTTTGCGTCTGATTCAGGCGCCTATGCTTCACTTGAAAAACTAAGATCCGGACGCACGAAACGTTCGACGCTGAACTGGCTGCGTATGGAAGGGCAGGGTGGAAAATCAATGGAAACGCGCGGGAACAGCCCCGAGCGCGGCCTGGGCGGCCCCTCCGCCTCTGTTTACTCTGCCGTCTGTCGCTTGCACACGTGCTCCCCGCGCGCCGCGGCGCGGCCAGCGAGTGCACCGGGGCGGCGGCGGTGGCGGCGGCTCAGCGGTTGGCGGTCACCACCCACCGCCACCGCCACGGCCACCGCCACCCCGCTGCTGGGGAGCCATGTTCCCTTGGCGCCATTTCCACTCGCCGAGAGGAGCCGAGCGCGCGCGGAGCGAGATCGAAGAGGCTGTGGCTGTTCCAGCTGCGTTCCCACAACGCGGGTGTCCAAGCTGTGTGGTGGGGCGGGAGAGAACGAAACGAGGTGGAGTAGTACGAGGCGGGTCGGGGCGTATGAGAGCGGTACGAGGCGAAGTGAGATGTGAAGAGGGACGAGGTCTAAGGGAGGAGACATGAAGGAAGTTGGACGAGAAACAGGCAGAACGAAGCAAGGTGAGGCGGGGCTTGGTGATGAGAGGCGAGACGAAGGAAGGCGGGAGGGGACGGGACGAGCCGAAACGGACCGAGACGAGGCAAGGCGGAGCGGTACGAGGTGACTCGATCCGGGACGAGGCGAGGCGAGGCGTGGCGAGGCGATGTGGAACGAGGGGAGACGAGGTGAAGCCTGGCGGGATGCGCTGAGGTGTGATAGGACGAGGGCAGACAAGGCGCGTCGGAACGAGGCGGTCCCAGACAGGTCTAGGTGAGGCAGGTCAGGACGCGAGGATAGGTAGGACGATGCGAAGCACGGCGAAATGTGGTGAGTAGGCAAAGTAATATTCAACAGAACGAGGCGCTACAATCTCACATGAATGAGGTAATCCCCTATGAGGATGATGTTTGACAACGGCTGCATTCACATTAACGTAAACAAGGAGTGAATTCTACATATTGGTTTCTAATGTTTAGAAATCGAACAAGGGTGCCGTACTTAATGGAGAGGTTGCATTTGCGTGTTTTATACGTGCATATGTAGAAAACGGATAACATGGAAATGTTAATTCGGAATCAATCCTTTGTGTTGTGGACGAGGAGGTTGTGCGTGCACGTAACTGGCGAGCGGGCGCTCTCGAGCCACATCCAAGAGGGTGTAACCTCGCCGGCGCGGCGGGCGTGGGAGCGTGCGAGCATGCTCGGGTAATTGCGCCCTCTGCGGAGGCTCTCGGAACATCCGTAGCTGGAGGGCCCGCGTGGAGAGGTGGGCGTTGCGAGCGAAATCGAAGAGGTGCCTCTGCGTGGGGCGTGGACTCGCTGTGTTTGAGTGTTGATGTGGGTGCGTATGCGCTTCGGAGAGAAACGTAAATAGAACGTGGATCGCGGGAATGCGTTGATATGTCTCTGGAAATGCGCTCATTGGGAAACTGTTTTGAGTGTTGCGGGAGAACCTCAGGACCGAATACATTCTAAACCAAGAGAGGTCTAGTGTGGGTCTAAATTTGATGTAAAATCATATCCTCGTAATGTAGGTTATTATAATTAGACCTTTCAAAGGCAATGCTGTAAATTAATCAGCATGTCCATTAACGTTTAATGGCACATTAACATTTCAGCGTGAAAAGAAAAGAATAACACCAGATATTTGAACGAGTATAGCTCTTCAGAAAATTATGTCGAACTAGAATAAAAGTTGAATTTCTACTTTATATCAATAAATAATCCAAAGCTTCTTTGTGAATATTTTTGTATCAACCTTCAGTAAACACATGTGTTGATTAAAATAACTGTGAATTGCTTCCCAATTCATGTGATACAAATTTTCTTCTGAATCTTTAAAATATATATTTGGTTTATCCTTTCTTATGTAACAGTAAGTGCATGAAATGCGCAATGAGATAACGTGGTTGTACTCACTACAAGCAGGAAGGTCTAGGGGTTGATGATATGAGTAAAATTCTGTAAAGTTTGTAGCGTAATATTTGGAGTAATGTATTTTAACTTTGAGGTACGAAAATAACAGAGCATATTTGTTCTGTGTGCTAAAAATAGTCGTGTTTAATCGCACTGCATGCAGAAAATATAACTATGAGGATAAAACTGAGTTCAGGTTAATGAAAATTCAGAGCATTACACTTGTGCACAACGAGATAGAATGAAATTATCATGTATAAAACGTATTTTAGGTTAGTAATGTACACTAAAAGGTCTTAAGCATGGTTGCAAAAACTGAACATTTTTGATTTCTTCTTTTTGAAGGTTTTGTACCGTTCAACTTTACGTGTTCACTTATAGGGTGTAGTGTTTTCATTTCCTTGGCTATGAATTTTATGGGTTCCCATATGCCTGGCAAATCCCTCCCGAGGTGATGCAGACATCATACATGATAAGATAACGTCAACGAACATATGTCGTGTCTGCTACATGGTCGTGGCGTTTACTTGGAATCGAATACCCTGCCCTTTCATGGATATACACAAAATGTGATGTTTCTTGATAGCACCTCACGCAATGACATCGAATCACAAAATTATAACAAAGAAAGGGGGAGCGTGAATCTTTGGTACACCCTTTCATAATGTATGCATCAAGATCAAACTCCCCGAAGGAGCATGCGTACTCAAAGACCGGCCGCACGCTCCCATATGTGCGAGCGTGGCCTCACTCGTGCCCCGCGCTTCTCGAACTCCGCCAGGAGAGGGCGGGCGGGGGCGCGTACTCTAGGTCGCGGGCCGCGAGGGGCGCCCGTACACGCCTGGTCGGGCGCTGCGTGGGCGGTGCTCCGGGCGGGCAGGCGGGCGCGCGGGCGGTGGCGATGGCGGCGGCGCGATCAATCGTAGCCGTACGTACGTGCGTAGGAGAGCGCCGGAGGCCGACGAAGCGCGCGCGGAGGCGAAGGAGGAGCGACGGCGCGCAGGGCGGCTGGAGGCGCAGGGCGCTGGGCTGGCGCTGGCGCGGGCACTCAGCTGCCGGCGGCGCCGGGCCGCGAGGTGGCGACAGCGTCGAGGTCGCGCATCCCCCGGCGCGGAGCGGAGCGGTGCGGTGCGGCGCGGCGCGGCGCGGGCGGGTGCCACTCAACTGGCGCACGCGGGCGCGCGGCGCACTGCGCGGGCGTGTGTGTGTTTGTGTGTGTGCGTGCGTGTGAGGGTGTGTGGGCGAGGCGAGGAGAGGCGCAAACACCGAGCGGCGGAGAGCGCCCCGGGCGGCCGTCGGCGCGGACTGGAGCGGCGGAGGCGGCGACGGTGGAGGCGGCGGCTCGGCGCTGGCGGACGCGTCGAGCGGGAGGCGGGAGCGCGACGGCGCAGGCGCGTGCGCGGGCGCGGGCGCGGGCGCGGGCGAGGCGCCGGAGCCGGACCACCCGCCTGTGGAAGCCAGTGGGCGGGGCGGGGAGTCCAGACGGCCAGCAGACCATGTGGAATGGTTCGCGGAAAATACTCGTACTCCCGGAATTGTTTGCAGTTCATTCGACCAGACGATACAGTATATTAGTTTGACGAAACAAACATACTCTATTATTCAACCAGGTAACGCCATGAGTGGATGACGCAGGGACTTGAATTGCCTAACTTCATGGAGCCGAGGGCTACGGGTTTGAATTCTGAAGTTAAGCATGCGTATTTTCACTACTGATTGTGACGTTCTCTTCTCGTACCACACCGTATCCTTTCTGATCCTCCCATTCATTGCCATTCAAAACGCATCATTCACCCCTCATGACCGCACTTAATGTTTTCCATCCAGAGGAACGCAATGTCAAAACATCATGTGATTACCGGACTGGGAACAAGAAAGGAATAAACGCGCAAGACTTCTCTCTCGCGTGCATGCAGGTCCCACCAACCTTCGGTTTGAGATTATCACTAACACCAAATAATGACATAATAGTTTTCAATTTCACTGAAGAATATTAATTCATAATAGGTGGTTCAAGGTTCGAGGCAAGATTAAATGAAACATATAATTTATTATTTTAATCAACGTTGATTTATATTGCATTTGTAGATATTTACAAATGTCTCATAATGACTATGGATTATTGATGTTCTCATTCGCCTGAAATATTAGAACTTTTGTCAACAACTCATATGTCATACAACAATATGTAATTTTGTCATTTAAGACATGATGAACCAGATCAAAATAGCGCCCGAGGTGCGCCTAATTCTCTAAGCTATTTTTTACTAACTTGTTGATACAAGAAAGTGCTGGTTGTACTATTTATTTATCGAGAAAAATAGTAAAAACTATAATGACTTATCGCCTAAATTTGGCTCCGACCAGCAGTGCCTCTGTATCTACAACAACTCTTAACTGGATATTCTAGGGTTCCAGTCGCGACGATTGTCGACCCTAGTTACACAGTGCAGTCACATTAATGTTACCGCCTCCTACATTCTACGTAAACGTATAATAACGGTGGCAGGTGGCAGCACTAACACTGTAGTATTTAAAGCACATGTCGGGTGGAAGCGTAAAACGGTGCAGTAGTTGCCGTAATGCAGAAATGGAACGATTTATTAAACGTCCAAAGAACATGATCATTTGCTTTCGGGACAACAACTGAAGCATTTCCAAAACGGCTAGGTTTGTAAAGTGATCGCGTACCGTCATGGTTAAGCTATACCATCCATGGCAAAATGGCGATATCTAAACCTGATGCTGAAGCAACTGTGGCGCCCCACGAGATGACAGGAAAGAACGACGTTCAAAGAGATGTGTACTGGCGGATAGACACACAACTGTAGAGCAATTTACCGCGCACAAGAACCAACGGGCAACCAGCAGGGCCTCTCAACAACCGTTCAGCGAACATGACTGCGTATGCCCCTCCAAACCAGGCGCTTCGTTCATGCACCCATGCTGACTGCTGTTCAAGGGCGAGAAAGGCTGGAATTTACACGCTAAGAGACGTCTACTGAGTGACGATAGATGACCTTTTCAGATTAGTTACGTATTTTGCGCCATCGGACAGATAGTCGTTGGCGTTTATGGTGTCAAGCGTCTGAACGCAAACATACTGCAACAGTCGCCGAACGTGCAGGCCGGAGGAGAAAACTTGGAGTGGCGAATGTTTTCGTGGCATTCCTTGGGTTATCTCTTCCTTCTGGGGGGTACAATAGATCAACAGAAGTATGCAGCCATTCTTAGGATCCATGTCTGCTCCTACTTGCAATATTTTTCCTCAGCAAGATGGCATCTACCAGCAGGGCAATGCGAAGTGTCATGCAGCTCGCAGTGTATGTGCGTGGTTCGAAGAGTACCAGGATGAGTTTACAGTATTCCCCTGGCCACCAAGCTCTCGAGTCAATCCAATCGAGAATCTGCAGGACTACCCCGATCGGTCTGATCGCGCCAATTATCTGCAACCAAAGAACCTAGCGCAGCTGGCCACAGCAATGAAGTCGGCCTGGCTCCACATCCCTGTCGGTATCATCCAGAACCTAATTGAATATCGTCCTGCACGTTTTGCAGCGGCCAGCGCTGCAAAAGAGGAGTTTGACTGGTAGTCACCTTCATATGACTGAACTGTGTAGGTTGAATTTAGCCGTTGTCTAGGGGAGAATTCCAGCGGCCGACTGCTCAGGTCGGAAGTTTTCCATGGTTTCTCCGATCAATATCAAGGGAATGCCGGTACGTACCCAAACACGAGCGAACTTTCTATTTTCTTCCATATCCTATTATCTCCCTTTACACACACACACACACACACACACACACACACACACACACGCACATTTACATGCTCTCCCGACGCATGTCGAGAGACCAGTCAGAAGTTTAGACTTCACTTGAAAGTTACAGTTAGACGCGGCTGATGTGGTGTTCCGTTGGTGAAGATGCCTCCACGGACAAGTACCCTACAAGCAGAAATGTAGGTCGGCGTCGAATCTCATCATTGAGAAAGAAAGGAATACTGCCGCTTCTAAGCTCATAAATGTCCACTACACTCACGAGACTAATTTCCATTGGAGTTCACGTGCCCCAAAATATTAGTCAGTCAATCACGTATGGGGAGAAGTACATATTAGATGTATTCCGGTTAATACATAAAGTACACATTAGATGTGCTATGATTTGTAAAAACAGATTACCATATTTGTTTACAATTTTGAATGGATTAATGGTGCTGAAAGGTTTTTAAGATACTAAATAGAATTAAGGAAAGTATTAAAGAAACGATGTGAGCCATTGAGTGATTGTTTGTGAGTTTTGGCAAGTGAATTCTCACAATTAAATTGTAACACCAAGTTGTTACTAAGTCATCACCACAATGTTTTCAAGGACATTGCCACTCAAGCGAATTGTTAGCCCAGCTTTTTCTTCCTGGGTTCGACAATCAGAAGTCACTGAAAACTCCCTTCAAGGGAAACTTTCTGAAAATTGGGGGAAATTGAAAGAGATTTCGAGTGAGTAATTATTGACTTTCATCTTGCGTTGTCTTGTGGAAGACACAATATTAACGACAGAAACTTTAGACAGTCGAAGTTCATCTTCGAGATAGTCTCTCCACAATTCACTCTCGAGTCACCTGCTCTCTTTCGCGTATTAGCAGCGTATTAATAGCGTAATAGCGTATTAACCGATTTGATTGGCTCAGGGTATCAACTAATGACCCTGCAGAGTCTCTGAGGAGGTACTAAGTTTCGAGTGGCAGGATTTTTGATACTAAGTAGATAGCTTCGTCGAATTCAGCCGCTATTTGGAGGAAAAGGGCTAGAGGTCAGCTACTCTGAGATAGATAGTTTTCTGTGATTTCTCCGATCAACAAACACCAGGCGAATGCCAGAGCGGCGTGCGTGATATTTCCTTCCTATTCGTTGACATACCCTCTCTCCTTACTTAAACGCACTACACTATCATACATATCGGGAGCTTAGAGTTTGTTCCGGCTGGCGCGGTCCCTCACTGATGGAAGTTTCGTGAATGGGGAAAACCCCGCAAACCGGCATATAGGTTGGAGCCGGATCTCACCATCCTGCAGAGGAAGAATACTGATACCTCCCATGATTAACATACGCATTACACTCACGGAGCTGTCCATAGAAGTTGTCGCACCCAGAAACACGAAATAATGAATCAGTCAATAGCATATTGCTGGCGCAATGGTCCGTCCTTCGAGACCGCAATACCATCTACGACCTATACTCGAGGGCGGCGCGCAGATGAGGCGAAGGCGGCAACGGAGAACCGATTACGTACTACCGGGAGGGGAAATACGGCGAGGATGGAGAAAGTAGTGGACGACGAAGAAGTGGGCATAATTATTTCCTTGGGGTGCCTAAATCTCCTACCTGTTGTGAAGACACTCATTTAATTCTCTCTCTGCTTCAGTAGAGTATTGAATATGAACTTGTAATTTCTAAATTTCAAAAACACATACAATATTCATTATTAGGATGCTAAGGAGGATTAAATTCATGCACATCAAAGGCAATTTTATGAAACTCATTTGTGGAAAAACTTATTTATCAAAACTAATACCAATCGTAATGTTTTGTGATGTACTATTGGTGACGTGATATAGTTGATCACGTGATATGATGTGATATAATTGAAGAAAAATGAAAGAATTAAAAAAGATTTTTATTTCAAGTTGGTAAACGCAGGCTTTTCTCCATCAAGAACTATATTTCTTGCCTTTCATCATTCCCTTTAACCTAATTTGTCACGAATTCGCACAAGTACAACATTTATGGTAATACGTGGCACTCTTCCGAGTGTTCTTTTACAAAGAAGACATTATTTATGTTTTATTTTTTCCAGTAAAATTTTGTTAAAATAATAAATTCAAAACACTTTTCTTATCAGGCATGGATATAGTAATAGAATTTACGCTTAGTATTACAAATTTGACTGCATTGGTTTTGATTCGGTCTCTAACTCTGAACGGAGATGTATGAAACTTAACGAATCACGTAAATGAAGTTGTATTTACGAATTGCAACACATTTTTAATTACAAAGAAAAGATATTGGCTGGTGAACACTATTTCAGAAAGTACAAAACGTAGAAATATACTAAAAAAAGCAATTTTCAAAACATTACTTTCAATATTTTCGAAGACTTAGTAACTACAAAGGCATTCAGAAAGATGAAGATTTTTTGTCTACCCGTCGCGTTATTCCGGCCCACTGCGTGGCGATGGCGAGTGAACGGGAGGGCCGGCGGGCGAACTGGCGGGGAGGGGTGGGGCGGGGAGGCGACGGGAGGGGTGTCGCGGGTCCTCCACCTCCGCCCGGCGCCGGCCCGCCCGCGCGCACGCGCTGCCGCCGTCAATACCGGGCGCGAGCGAGCGAGCGGCGCGGCGCGGCGCGGCCCACCGGCGGATCGGAGGTGTCCCGGCAAAAAGGCGCCCCGGGCGCCCAAAGCGCGGGAGGAGCGGCGGCGGAGGGGGGAAGCAGGTGACGACTGCGGGACTGCCCCTCCGCTCCCGTGCGTGACAGAAACGGGTGGAGAGAAGAGGGCAGTTTAGGCGGAAGCGGAGTGTTGGGTATCGAGGGGGAAAGCGGGGTGGAGAAAGGGAGTTGAGGGCCGGTTTCGCATAACGTTAGGTTAATGAATCAACAGTTAGTTGAAGAGCGGAGTAGGGGATTATGGAATATCAGGTCGGCTTAATAAAGTAACGGTAGAGTAGCGTAGTGTTTATTATTCTACTGCGATGTGTAGTTCAGGGGCTAGAGGCGGTAAATGGTGGGATTGATGAAACGGTGGAGTAACTAAATGGCGGAATAGTAAAATGGTGGTATAGCTAAATGGCGGAATAGCAAAATGACGGAATAGCTAAATGGCGGAATAGTGAAATGGTGAAGTAATGTAGCATCAAAATAGGATAGTGGCGAAATGTTAGTTATCTCATTGTGGGATAGGGGTCAATGGGAGACGACGATAAGTTGTGAATCGGCGCGATATAATGTAACTGTTTTCCCCAAATACGATGTGGCAGGCATTCTTGGTTAACTCACATTAGTTTCGTTGCCGAGAAAAGCCTTTTTGAAAACAAACATGCCGTGTATAATAATAATAATAATAATAATAATAATAATAATAATAATAATAATAATAATAATAATAACAACAACAAGCCGGCCCCGTGGCGCAGACCGAGGAGTTTTCAAGTTCGAGTCCTGCGTAGGCATGGTCGTAATTGTGATTGACCCTTCACTCCTCCTCCTCCTCCTCCTCCTCCTCATCATCATCATCATCGTCCTATCTCCTCATAATTCAACAGGGCGTAATAATCTTGTCTTACGAAGGAATATTGCCGAAAAATGCTGATCTTCGTAATGACACACGTTAATCTCTCTCTAAGATAGAATACGCATGGGGTTTCGGAAGAAAACCTGTTGCGTGGTTAGTAATGGCCGATATAATAATAATAATAATAATAATAATAATAATAATAATAATAATAATAATAATAATAATAATAATAATAAATAATTTTATTACTTGCAAGTGGACTGTTGAGTGGTGGCAAGTTAAACAATATTCTAAACATAACACCCACATTGGTTTGATTGGACATGGAATTCACAAAATGTTGTCTTAGAAGTTCAATGTAGTACACGAGTTGTCTGACACAATACCAAAGACCTAGGGAAACTAATCATTACACTCCTAGAGTTAATAATTTATTTTTATCAGTCAATCGCACGAAACATTTTGTATTCGTATGTTATGAAAACAGTTCTAAAACTGTTTGATGGTGAGAAAGAGTAGCGACAGATTAATGTAGCATCGTAGTAGTAGACGAGACAGTGTTACAACGGTGCAGACACAGTCTACCCGTCTTGGAAAATAATGGGTGAATGTGCGTCGAATAAGCAGCTGATGGGGCAACCGACGTCACTTACATCAGTAATAGGGAAGAAGTGGGGTAGATATGCAGTGGTGTTTGTTACGTAGAAATATGTTGGATGAGGACTTGACGCCTCATCGAGATGATCAGCAATACACGTAGGAATAGAAAGCGAGAATTTAAATTCGAAATGAAAAGCTTCAGATATGATAGAATAATAGTGTATATTCAATAATATTAATATAATTAAGGAAAGTGGTATTACTCATTGTCTGTTGCAAATGTAGAGATCAACAGGAGGTGCATACTCTGAAGGAGTTCTGAGATTGTCTTAATTTGCAAAGAAAAGAAATATGTTTGGATATGTAGGCACTACCTGGGTAACAAAAGAGTGGAAATAGCACAAGAGACAAATTGTTGATTAAAGGCAATGAAGACTCCAGAGTTCATTAGTATTTGAACACACGAATTAATTGACTTATTACCAGTATTTTTTCCATATCAATTTCCTTTTCTCCAATGCCAATTAATAATGAAAACGTTTTTACTTTCTCGCCTTATGAATACATAAGAAGAGAAAGTTATATTATCGTGCGCCAGAGAACGGCGAATTTTCACCAGAAAACTCTTACTGCCGGACTCTGATAACGAAAAGAGGATACATTATGTTGCTAAATTTAGAAAAAATCTTCTAACACGTGATGTAGCCAGAATCAGTATTTTTTTGGTTCTTAATACTGAAAAATTAATTGACGACAAAACGTCCGTCAGTCAGTCTGTGATCAACGTTAGGGCCTAAACCGTTCAGCCGATTTTCAAATGAAAATTGATATTCCCTAATCGATCTAATGAACTTGTGGCTTTTTGGATTTCAAACGGATATTTTAATTTTTGAGGGAAAATTTTGTAATCGTGCACCGGAAAACGGTAAATTTTCGCCAGAAAAACGCTAATTGCAGGGATTCTGGTAATGCAAAAGTGAATAAATCCTGTTGCTAAATTTAGAAGAACTAGTGGTGCTATAGGATGGTAAAGACTTTCTCGCTCTAGTTAGTTTTCTAATCTCATTAGTCTGGACTAGAAAAATCCCTCTTGTCAATATTTCCATTTCGGGTATTTTGAATGCATTATTGCAATTGTGAACATAAGTGCTTCAAATTACTTAAAATGTAAAAATGTTTGTCGCTAATAATTTAGAGCTGTTTATGGCTCAACTTATGAAAATTATGTGACTTCATGTGACGTTTTTGGAACAGCCTTTCCCAGAATTGCCCATCATTACTCTACACCATATATACAGAGCAATAGACAGCATATATCAGCTCTGGATGTTCTGCTAGGAGAATGAGATTTACGGATACGACATCGATGTCGAGGTTTTAAAAACATCGATGTTTTTATAAAGATTTATGATGTCAATTTATCGGATTCAACGATTTATCGGATCGGAAACATCGGTTTTAAATACGATGGTTTTTAAAATCTGTGTTTTGTGCTCTATATTATTGCGATGTCGATATTTTATTTTTGAACAAAAATGTACCATAAAATAAGAAAAACTTTATAACTTAAGTAGTCAATAAATTCAACATTCTTTGAGACCGATGTGACGAAAGGTGAAAAATAAGACAGACGAGATTCCGTCACCAAATAGTTTTGTTTATCTAATCAGATAAAAAAATATTATTTTTTCTGATAATTTTTTTACTTTCAATTATAAATTAATAAACACCCCCCTCCGCGAGAATTAATGTTGAAAATTTTTAAAGGAGTTTGGAATCATCGATGTTTTGATGACGATGTCGTACCCTTAATACGAATCACATCACAGATTTCAAACTTGAAAGCCACGACAATAATGTTCACATTTACCGTTATTACCTTTACATGTTATATTGTGTTTACATGTAGGAAAAAGGCACATCACTAATAAAGGCTAAATAATTATATTTAGAGTCATTGATTTATTTTTTCAGTTAGTTGCATTTTTCATTTGAAAAAGCCTTTTCAAATACGGTATACATTCCCTCTGCCTCAAAATTGGATGGTTAACTTAAATAACTAGATTTTCTTTCCCCAATTGTGTTATATTGTGAACACTGTAATCAACAAACACACCCTCTTAAGAGACCATATAAGCAAGTCTGCAATTTCTGAATGTTAGATGTTTATTTTTCCGAGATTGTTATAGTACGGTACGCATCTAGCCAGAAAGTATTCCTCACTTGCGATACGAATCAATCTTCTTCTAAAACCGCACTTATCTATAATAAGGTAGCGGTGAAATCGTGTGCAGAAGATTGATATTCATCTACATAAATTTCTAAAAAATGTAACCATTGATCAATCATACAAACGTGATAACGTTGCAAGTGCTTAAAACAGATAAGAAATGGTCAGCAATATGAGAATAAATTGTATTTTTCTCTCTTATCAAAAGTACCGTATGTTTTCTCTGAATGTGAAATGTTACTAAGTGTTAATATTCACAGCGACACTTTATTCTGATTATTAATACCAGAAAGCGTCTACATCAACAGTTCTGAAAACATTTGAACGGCGTGAAGAAGGTTTAAATGAAAGTAAAAGATAATGTGTATGGCCAGACTATTTGAAGCCCATTCATGACTGTAAAGCTAATTTACTAGTGAAATGGGGGTTCCTACTAAAAGACTGGAGATAAATAACTATTATGACCCACTAGATTAAATCCTCAGCATACTTGGTACTACCACGTGACAGATGATTTAAACTTGTGTATGACACAGATTAATAACAGAATTCTACCAGAAGGAAAGCGAACATAATGGCACAGTTAACACAAAGGAGGTGCTGTCCTGCTCCGACGAACGAAGAATGGCAGACGGCGGGGGCAATCTGGGCAAGAGTGATGGTGAGGGCGACGGCGAGGGCGAGGCGAGGATGACGGTGTCGAAGAGGACGACGGTGAAGGTGAGGACGAGGGTACAGCGAGAACGACGGCGATAGCGAGCACGACGGACAGCGAGCAGACTGACAGCGAGGACGATGCCGAGAACGACGGTGGTGGCAAGGACGATGATGACGGAAAAGACGGCAACGGCGAGGGTGACGATGACGGCGGCGACGACGACGATGACGGGGAGAACGACGGTAACGGCGTGGACGACGATGATGGCAAGGACGATGGTGACGGAAAGGACGACGGTAACGGTGATGACGAAGGTGACGGTGATCACGATAAACAGCAGGGAAGACGATGACGCGGGGATGACGTTGACGGCAAGGACAATGGTGACGGCAAGGACGACAGTATCGGCAAGGTGACAATAATGGCAAGGACGACGGGACGGCAAGGACGACCGTGACGCCGAGGACAACAGTCACGGCGAGGACGCTGGTGACGGAAAAGGGTGGCGGACAACGAGGACGACGGTGACGGCGAGGACGACGGTGACGGCGAGGACGACGGTGACGGCGAGGACGACGGTGACGGCGAGGACGACGGTGACGGCGAGGACGACGGTGACGGCGAGGACGACGGTGACGGCGAGGACGACGGTGACGGCGAGGACGACGGTGACGGCGAGGACAACGGTGACGGCGAGGACGACGGTGACGGCGAGGACGACGGTGACGGCGAGGACGACGGTGACGGCGAGGACGACGGTGACGGCGAAGTCGATGGTGACGGCGTGGTTGACGGTGACGGCGAGGGCGACCGTGAGAGCGGCTGCAAGAGCGGTAGCAGGTCGAGGGAGAAGGCGTCAGCAGAGGTGAGGGCGAAGGCAGTGGCGAGGGCGCCGGCGAGGGCACCGGCTAGGGCGCCGGCAGGAACGAGGGTGGCGGCGAGAGCAGTGGCGGGGTGGGGGGTGGAGGCGGTTGGTTCGGGCATCAGTGTCGTCGCGGGCGATGAGCTTTTTTGTGGCGCTCGGCGAGGCTCCACCTCCTCTTTCGCCAGCAATCGCTCCTCCGCCTAAGACGAGGCAGTTTCGTGACTTCGCCGCGCGATTTCGGTGCAAGTTGAGACGCGGCCTCCTGGCGCGACTGAGAGATGGGCTGTCTTTCCGTTTTCTCGCCCTCTTCTTTCCGATCTAAAAAGGTACAGATCACTCCTTTCTTATTGTGTTCATATTCTATCTCACATCTGTCACGCCGGATGTGAACGTCTGTTGTCGACCTAGGCTCAAAGTTTAACACACATTTTAGATTTTTCCCTATACGATGGAATATGCTTCAGAATACACATTATTATTAATTATGAAGTATAAATTCTTCGAAAACATTTTATGTACAAATTGAAATTGCCAATTGTGAAAATAATATTTTCTTATAGAAAAACGTCTACAATGAAAATACTCGAATACATCGAGGAACGATTCACATCTCTGTTTCAAATTGTAAATTGTTGTATTAAAGTGTAATAGAGTAAATAAATGATGTGAAGTTACTTCCTAGTTGATTACATTGATTTGCAGCGTGCAGGATACAGGATAATTTTATGGACATTTTTGCTAGTGTACATTTCACAAAGGCATGCCATACTGTAATTATTTTTTTAATTGAAATTCTAAATATTATTTAAAATATATCAAGTACTTCGTTTTCGAATCTTACGTTTCTGACTTCGAAATATTTCAATGTTTGTGTTAATTTTTACAAAGCCTTTTTCAAAATAAAATCGGAATAAATATTTGTGTACTATTATTCCTTAAACTCCCTCCTCATTATTTATTAGATCATGGTTATTTGTTCTTCCTGTCATAAATATTATAAAAAGTAGGCACACTCAAAATAGACTGAGTAATTGCCACTTTTAACGTTACATTATTACGAAAATTAATCGTATGTATTACAAAAGAAAATAGATTAATCGTTCGATAAGAAAGCTATAAAATGCCCTAGATGATACACACATACAAGATAATATGCTTTATTACAATACATTTAAAATTTGGGGGGGAAACTGGGAATCTTTTTCAATTTCTGGTCGCTGTCTTTACTCGTTTCGGAGTTGCGTACTTCCTCCCTTCAGTCCAATAATTGACACAATCACGAAATTGATAATGAAATTCGCAATTATCAACTCTATGATTACTGGTGACATATCATCGGTTCGCAAATTATCTTACAATCAGCAATTTTTTTCTAAATTAAATTATTTTCGAAATTACAAGCCATGGCACCTCTCGTAAGACACGTCAGAGGGAGTATGAAGTAAATCTTAGTAAAAATTTTGATCGAGAGGTAGAATTGAATAAGCGGCACACAAGATCCAAAGCCAAACACAATAACAGATACGTTCGTTCGTGACAGTAAAGTTCAGGAAGTCGAGTTAAATGTATACAAATTAGTCACACTACAAATACAAACGAAACATATTTACAACTGCATCATCCGCTAGAAAAACTTCACAAATAAAGCAAATCTGTACTGCGTAAAAAATCTAAGCTGCGTCAAAAATCTTTAATAATTTAACCGATTCTTTAGATTTTTGTCAATATTGTTTTTCACTTATTTAAGAAAAGGTTGAGGAATTATTATCAAAAACCTTTAAGAGGACTTACTGCAAAGAAATGAAACGTTACCCAAACGATCAAATGAGCCCTCAATTATCATTTTAGGAAGTCAGGGGACTTCATTTTCGATAACATACATTGAGACCGTTCCTTTACAACCGGAGAGAGTAGGGTAAATATGATCCAATTAAAAATCCGGCTACCGTAGCTTTCAAATAAGCCCTCAACCTCTTTTATAATACATGATCTGTGAGCTCCACACTCGGTGCCAAACGTTAAGCATATAGCGCTATAGTGCTAAGTTTTATTATAAAAAAAACAATATTAGACAAAGCTGTATTACTCTTGTTTGTGTGACATATCTCTTTATTACATCTCTCTTTAATCCCATTGAATGTCTATCTGTATCTTCGTACTTACGTATCTCTATAATTTGCTATTTTTGCCGTAACTTCCGAACTTCAAGCAGCAAAATATTATTTCCGCTTTTATTACTACAAAATATTCTTTTCCAGAGTAAATCTAAAAACAAAGTATGAAGCAGAAACAAGGAAAGAAATAAAGAAAAGGAAACAAAGAAAAAAGAAGGGAGAAAGATCACTCTCAACGTATTTCCAGACTTTACAGTTGACCCTCAGTATTGATTTTCGAAGCCATCTTTTCTGCATGCAAAGGGCAGATATTTTCCCTGTTTCTGCCAACGTCCCTTTTAAAACAAGCTTGGGATTGTATTTCCAAGTGACCTTTTCGACTCCTTTCATGTAACCTACACTTCAAAGGATGGTGAAATCGGGAACTTACGACATTTCCATTTGATTGACTATTCAGACTTTCCAATTTGTACTTCAAAACCTTAAGATCTCTTATGTCTGCTTGGGCCCTGAACTGAAGTATTTTCTAAAATTAGAACCAAGATAAGAACTTAAGTCACAGAGTTTGAAGGGAAACGTTGGTGGAATAATGTATTGAAAATATTGATTGATGAATTCCATTCATACTGAACTATAGGAATAAATATGATCTGGATTATTTTTTTGTACATCGTGAGTAAGAAATAGATATATGAAAAGCTAATTTTGAGCTAATGAGTAGTAGATTGGATTCTTTCAACCAATTCGATAAACAATTCTTTCGGAATGGATACGCTTTTCCCTGATGTGAAGAGATTTGTTTTCAAAAAATGACCCTCTCAAGAAATGTAATTAATTCTTTTATTTGGAAAAAATTGTTTTTGATATAATTAATACTTACTAGTTTCAAAAACATTTTTGAACCTTCTATGTCGGAATGGTGTACATGTATTTAAAGCTATGCTTTACACACGTGCGCGCGCACGCACACACACACACACACACACACACACACACACACACACACACACACACACACACACACACACACAATGCTTCTCCTTCACAGTGCTAATTTTTTTCTTCTCAAAAATGAAACTCGATGTAATACAAAGTATTTTCATAATAATTACTTCCATATAAATTGCCACTGTGGAATGTAGTTGATTAGGTAATATTCGTTCTCGGTGTTTCATTTTTGAAGGGACGTGCTGTTTTTAAAAACAAACCGCAACTGATCTCTTCATCATGCCACGGGTTTTGCACGCGAACTCTGTTACGAGTTTCTAAATCTATTTGTGGATCGATTCTGACATTCAATCACGAGCGATTTGTAAGATAAACCGAAATCATTTCCAATGCTACAAATAGCACTAAAATGAAGGTTAAATGGAGGAAGCCTAGATTGAATTGGCATATTACTAATCTTCGCACAATACATTACGTATTATGTAATTTCGGGTAACGTCTTGGCAATTATCGTATATTGACCTACATTTGAAAAATATAGATATTTGGATTATTGAATCTGTGGAAAGACAATGTAGGTTTGGTTCAGAAGAACTTGAGTTTTGCGTATGAAGTGTTATACATATATTAATTAAATGACGTGGAAGATATGCCCCTAAGGAATATGGGATGGATTCCTTTACTACCATTTGAAGAAAATACTTCATTGCACTATTGTTTTCAAGAACTAACTATCAAAACTTCCCGATAATTCTTATTTTATCTCTTTTCATGAAGAAATGAAATACTGGAGTAATTTAAGGCATCGTTTTATGTCAAGGCGCATTACATATTACTTCACGTCAGTTCATTCCGGCATTTCTATGCAAAGAGATGTAACTGTTGTATCTAGAAATAATGTCTTCCATAAATCTGTTCAAGAATGAAATATTTGATTCCAACTACAAATGGATCCTTTTTATACCATGAAAACCTACCATTATGTGTGTCTCATTACTTTATCGTATACTAACGTCAGTTGACTGTTTTTTGTGAAAGTTTTTACTTTATTGCTGATTTTTAAAACAATTCAACCTGCAACACACATGCCTTATTATTTCTCAAACGTACCAAGAAATAATTTTCTATTATTTTTAGAGGATGTAAATCAGGCAGAAATGAACATATAGTGCAAAATGAGAGAAAGTGTGGTTTCTACTTTAGGATCACCCTCATCACGTCTAAACTGTTCAGGATATCGAAATGCAGTTTGTGCTTAACAACGCGGAATCGTTTATTGAAAGTTTATTAGAAATTGTCTATAATATTTTTAGTTTTCGAGAAATTTAATTATCTTCGATTTTTTAATCGAACTATATATTTTTCTCACCAGCCTTGAATAGACCATGAAAAGAGGATTAAAATGATGTATCATATGCTAATATTTGATAATGATTTGAGTATAAAATTATCCTTTCTGACATGTGATTTTGAATTAAACGGGCCATTGTGTAACAGTCTTTGCAACTCTCGCCTTCGGGGAAAGTGGCCTCTGCGGTGTCAAGACTGTTGCGTACAGAGAAGAGACTGAGAAAGGTGGCAGTGGGGGATAAGAGGAATAACTACAGCAATCCTTGGTGTTAACACAGACATCACACTAAGTAATACCAATTTTAGTGATCAGAAAGGGAGATTTTTTCCATTTATTTATCTGGATTTAACTTGTCTTCTACTGAAATTTCAAAACATCGATCGTTTCAAAGAAAGATATAAAAATTGGTAGCATAAGGAAGATGATAATAATAAATATCATTTTCAAACTAAACATGAAGCCAACCCCCGTCTCTTCGTTGTTAAAGTTCATTTTTAAATAAAATGATCCCTCGTCCACTTTGCAACCATACGACTGCTGTTCATAACTGAAAAAAAATTCTGTTCATACTATTATGAACAGGATCCTATGATCCGTCTTCTGCCGTGGATTTTCAAGTTTGTGGCAGCACTTGGCGCTATGAAGAGAGAAACTCTGTATTTGCAGTCGCAACGGTAAATTTTACACTGATAGGACTATCAAGAGTATTTCAAAATTTTTATTGCATTATTCTTTTGGTACCTTTGTGTTTAAATAGGAAGGCTATTAACAGTACGTAATAAGAGAAAATGTATAGCTATCTATTATTTGATGAATTAATCGAGATATTATAATGAAAATCTATAAGCATTCATTCGCTTCCGATGTTTTAAAATGATGGCTTGTTTTGGCACTGAGCTCGAGTCTTGAAAGTTTGAAAATGGTATGAATATTATTGTTTGAAAATAAAATGAAATGAATATTATTATTATTATTATTATTATTATTATTATTATCGTTTTCACTAATTTTTTTTATTTCGTTCTTTTCGATTATCGTTCATTTGGAACTTCAGAAGAAGAAAAGTTCAATTCAGATGAAGAAATAGGAAAAAATCTGGAACTGGAATGCTAGGATCTCCCGGTCAGAGGAACTGCTGTGACAGCAGTTGATGCCCTGAGCTACCTCTCCCGGTCCACCGGAGCGAAGTGCTTTTGCGTGCGTGGGCGGGTTTCCTGCGGACGAGCGATGGAGCTCTTGCGCCGGCTGCCGCAGCCGCGCGGTGTCTTGTTCCCCGAGCCCGCGCCCGCGCGCCGCCGCATTAGGTAATTGCTGAGGGCATTATACGTCGCTGCCCTTTGCTATGACTGCAGTGGCTGTGTGGGCTTCGTTGAAACGGACGCGGAGAATAAGAGGAGGGGCTGGGGACACTCCGCCCAGGAAGGATGCAAAGCAGCTTTAAGTAGAATTAACATAATTTGTTTCAACGTACACATTTTAGCCATTGTTGAGGTTGGTGATTAGAATAATGTTGGAAAATATGATGTGTGGGACATTGATCGATATAAATAAGAGGCAGAACGAATTGAGGCAGAGAAACGTAATGAGTAGGCATATTTTACAGGTGAAAGGAATAAAAACATATCCCATCACAAGCCAGGAATGGTCAAAACTACAAATGACCATTTTTTTGGATTTTCAAATACACTCAGTAGTGATCGCACACAATTATGTGGATCATCTGTGAATCTGAAGTGAACGTTTCTGTATGTAGAAGTTAGGACATCATAATTCACCTGAAAGAAAAGTGATACAGGATGATTCAGTACTTGTTGCTAATACGCCGGATAAATATCCCTTACGTTATATACTGATACAATTTGCCAAAATTGGATACTCTTCGTCGTTTAGTCCTCCGCAAACGCAAGGAAAAACAGGAATTTCTAAAACCATTCTTTGAACATATGAAGCGTGTTTTAAAAGTCCTGAAACAATTCATGTGCATAATTTGCATGTGTGAGACGAGAAAAATTCACATGTTACACGTAGCATAGATCACCGAGACTGATTCTCTGTATTTTGTGGGTTGACATTGTGGATGAATTTATGATCGGTCTTCACTTCTAACCCGAGTGATTGAGAGACGTTCAGTATTTGAATTCTATAACTCAGGTACTCCCAACAATTATGGGGGCCGTCCCGTTCAATATGTGGGCCCAGATGTGATACCAGCAGGATGGTGCACCCCTCCCCCTATTAACACGGAGTTCGGGAATATCTAGTTATAGACGTGGATATGAATATCCACGTAGGTGTATCAGACGAGTGGACGAGGAGACCCAATAGCATGCCCGCCTCGGCCTCCGGATTTGAATCTGCTGCATTTTTTCTCGGTGTTTATGAGGTCATGCTACTGAAGATGTGGATCGTGATGCCGTCTTCGGCACGTTGAAAGCGTGGCGGCAGAAATAAAGGGACAACCCGGCTCAGATGTGCGCGTCACAGTAGCACAGATGCCTATGTTGCATCAGGTTCACGCAGGAGTTCATTTCGAACCCTTGCAGAGCCCCTGTTACACGAGGTGAAAATGCAACATTTTGGCTGTATTATATCTTTAAGTGTTCTAAATAACACTTAAAGAATAGTTTTATCTCTCTCCTTTCATATTCATTAGCTGAGTAGGTAATAAGAGCCAATTTCCATTTACAAACATTTTCCCGTCCGAATTTGTAGCAACGTCTATTGATATGGATCTACTATGTATTCTTAGGGGTGAAAATATTAAAAGCGTACTCCCACTTTCGTTACATCCATGTTTTAATAACATTCATAATTGCTGTTTCTCAAATTAACTTTGTTGCACGAAAGTTATTACATCATTTCCCATTATATTTGCTCCATTTAGTCACGGTAGTTAAAAGTTCACAAAGTGGACATGTAAGTACTTAACTTTATAAAACAAATGCACTTTCTCGTTAACTTATCTTATTAAATCGAGGTATTAATTTCGGTCGTTAATTATTTGTTCCACTTCTTAATAAAGAGAATCACGAAATAACACGCGCACTTACAGCATTATTTCAAAACAGAAATCGCACATTCAGGAAGCGGGGCTCTTTCGAAATCAGCAGCGGCCATTGGGAGAAGTGCGGCCGTAAAAAGTGGGTTACATCCGGCGCTTCGGCCGCGAACGCATCCCTCAGGGAATCACTGGGCAGCTCTCCGTACTCGCGCACGCACGCACGGAAGGGCCAGGGCAGACACGAAGCACGCGCCTTCCGCACGCGAGCGGAAGTTGGCGGCAGGCTGGGCGAGGGGGCGACGGAGAGGAGGAGAGATTGAAGAGAAGCAGGAAGAGATATTGAAGAGGAGGTAGAGGAGAGATTGAAGCAGAGGAGAGATTGAAGAGGAGGAAATATCGAAGTGGAAGAGATGATATCGAAGAGGAGGAGGAGAAGGAGAGATCGAAGAGGAGGAAGAGACATCAAATAGGAGGACAAGGATAGATCGAGGAGGAAAGAAAACGAAGAGAGGGACAAGGAGGAGAGGACAAGGGGGAGGAGATGAAGAGATCGAAGAGGAGGAAGAAAAAAATCGAAAGGGTGAAAGAGATATCCAAAAGGAGGAGAAATCAAAAAGGAGGAGAAATCGAAGAGGAGGAGGAGGGGAGGAAGAGAGATAAAGAAGAGAAGGGTAACGACGGTGAAGAAAAAGGGGAAAGTAGAGGAAGGCGAACGAAGAGCAGGATGGAGAAGAGGGAGCTAAGAGGAAGAGAGAGAAGGAAAAGAAAGGAGCAAAATAGGAGAGAGCAGCAGGGGGAGGGAAGTGAAAGAGGAGTAGACGGAGGGGTGAAATAAGAAATATTAATGCAATGGAGAAATACAATAAGCAAAAAAATAAGAAAATGAAAAAGAGAGTAGGGGGAAAAATAAATATGGACTGACATTTTTATGGAGAAAAGTTAGAAAAGATATAAGGATACAATGAGAATTAGAAGAAATGAAATATAAATATAGAGAAGGAGGAAAGAAAAGGGGGTTGAATTGAACGTACTTTTTTCTGTTGCATTTTTTTGACAATCTATATTTTATTCCAATGCCATTCTTGCATGAAAAAGATGGACACAAACTCAATATATTTTGAAACATGCCCGACTTTGACTGGTGCCAATTTGAAACATAATTATTAACGATAAATGTAATTTGGGCGCCAGGAGAAGGTTACACTCGAAACCTAATGATTCATATGTAATTTAAATATCTCTTCTTCCAAAATTATGTTGTGCTAGCTCAGTTAATTGGCGTTCGAAGTTCATAATTGTTGCTATTTACTCTGCAACCAATTATTCAATCTGCCATCCATTCGGAGTGGCGAGGAATCTGAAAATCTTATTAAAATGCCGGATTGCACGTAACAAACAATGATAATCAGTTTTCTTTCAACTTAACAAATTGGAATTTATTATATTGATAATCGAAATGAATTCATCTTTGGTCATGGCCAGTTTTCTCTATATTACAATAGTTACAAAACCTTGTTATTCATTTGTGGGTCTTCGCGCGCTCTTCACTTCTTCGTTCGATGGCGCCTCGTAGAACCTTCTCTGACGACGCAACAGAATCCTGCCTCTGAATAAAGTCCTCGTCTAATGTCCGTGATCTGGTTCGAAATTCTCCCGACGATACTATTATAATTCGTGACTTTCCTCAGTTGCGAGTCGGGTGGACGCCTAGACACGAATTTTACTTCATACAAGAACGATCTATTCTAATATAAAAAACGATGGTTAATTTGATACAGCTGTCAATTACAGTCTTTCCTCGATCCAGTAAAATATATCAAGAGCCGACCGCGTTGCTCTAGCGAATGAATGTTCTTCTAAAAACTCTGAAGCATCCGAATTTTATATATTTTTCTTTTGTCTCTCAAAACAATGCTTATTCCGCCTCTGCTCTGTCATTTCAACCTAACGAAAATGATCCTTGACGCCGGTTGTTTATTTGTCACAAAGCGACCCCCTCGCGATCGTCTATTGACATCCCTTTATTCTATGTCAAATAAAATGACATTTCCATAATAAGTGGTTCGTCATTTTGGTTTATCGTAATATTAATATAATAGTACAACATTGTGTAAGAATCATGTTTTTGTATGTATTGTTTCTCAGAAAATGGGACACTTGTACCAAAAATATCACTTTTGAAAAAAAAAACAGGTTAAAGGTTTTATAGTGCAAGGGAATTCATGGCACTGCATTCAAATTCATGGCATACCACTCACCCATTGTCGTCGTCATTTACTCATTGCCGCAAAAAACTTTTTTACATCATTACTAAATGTACAACGAATAGAAAATCGACGAAAACCAAAAATCGAAAACTTTCATCCACATGGTTTAACACCTCCCCATAACGGCCAACCTGAGAAGATATTTAATGTAAAGGTCACTTACATATATTATCGTTGGTCTTAGAGAGCGTGTGAAAAGAAAGTATTTTAATAGATATTTGTGTCACGAGTCCTCTAAACGAGTCTTTAAGGACACAGCCGGAAGGTTAACTGCGAGGCGGAGCGATAGCGAAGCCGAGTAGTTAACCTACCGGCTAAGCCCTTAAAGACTAATAGAGGACGAGTTACATACAATGGTTTTTGTTATTTTTTGTTATTTTAGTTTATCGCTTATTAAAAATAAACTTTTATCACTTTCGCGAGTTCAGAATTGTCATTACTCTTGATTTTCTGTAGCAAGGGTTGGTGGTACTGGATGCTTTGTTTGTGACCAGACAGTTGAATATTTTTTCTACTAATGCAAGCACATTTGGAAAAATGTCTGGAAAGTGTTCATAGCAACGGCCGCTAAAATGATCGAGAGTCCATTAAAAATATTTTAACGGCCGTTGCTATGGACGCGCTCTTAAAGCATTATTTAGATGGTTGGTTGCTAAGGGGCTAAATGCGTGTTTACTAACGTAAATAACAAAAAAAAATATTTATTAGGTATATTATACATTTTTTAGGGCTGTGTTTCTTTGGACTTACAGCAAGGGTTAGTATTTCTTTAAAAAGCGTTTTACAAAAGACACGTTGACTTAATAGTGAAGAAGAAAATTATGGGAGTAGAAGGCTGCTGGTTTTGAACATCGTAATTACGTGACAATCACTAGAGAGATTCGAAAACGGCGCACGTTGATATGGCGAACGGTGCAGGGTCGTACTGCAGACTCCTGCCATGTCGCGCGCACCTGTCAGTTGTCCATGCTATCTCGACCGCGGTCACTGCTCTGAGCACCTGCCTCTCTCGCCACCCGCTGAAAGCGTTCGCGTAACTGACTTTGCACGAGCCAACGCGCTGGGGCGTCAGCGGCGTTTGAGGCGGTGGCAGGTAGGCAGATTGTTTCATGTTTACATGAGGCGACGTACGTGTGACCGGACGGGGGGGGGAATGGCACTATAATTCCACAGGTTTTGTCGGTATCTATTCCTCATTATAAAACATATATTCTTCTCATAATTTGCTTTAGTAAAAGAAATATTTTTGCAACTTGGCTAGAGCCTCTAACCCCCTGGTAGGGTGGTATACGGTAGCCTCAGCGCACGACTGATGAACAATACCCTTGATCATTTGCATCATTCACTCCATCTTATTTTGTGAATATCGAGATAAATCAATCTATAATCTTACTTAAAAAGCAATCTGTTGGCAAGTTCTATATATTTCACGTGTTGCTAACGGGATTAAATTCACGTAAATCTTTAATTATGTATTGAAACGTTACGACCCACGTCACCTCCGACGCGCGTGCTCCGGAACGACGGCGGTGGTAGCAGTCGGGGTGAAAGGGAGAGGCAGTGTAGTGCGGGAGTGGTGCGGGGAGGCAAGTAGGGGTAGTGCCATGTGTGGGCACGGGGGAATGCGACGTGGTTGACAGGCGAGTGGTGAACGGTTAGTCAGTCAGTCAGTCGGTTGGTGGGTCGCTGCTTCGCGAGGAAGTCAGTTGGTCGGCCGGTCGCGAGGCAGTCAGTTGGCGAGATGAGTTTGTTCGGTCAGTCAGTAAGAGGTTGGCGAGCTAGAGGCTGGAACCCAGAAGAACTCTGTCTGCCTACCGGCTCTACGCGCCCGTTTTGCTGCCTCGTCGCGTCGCCCCGTCGCTCCGTGTGACCAGATGGTGAAAACGTGGCCGAAACCTCAACTGCTGCTCGCGCCTGCCCCGTCGCTGCGAGGCGCCGCGCGCTCGCTCTGCTGGCCGGCCGCAGAGTCGCCCCGACGCGCCCACGACGCATGGCCACGACCGCGCGAGCCCTCCCGGCCAGTGCCGGCGTTCAAGTCCGGATGAAGAATCTTGTGATTTATTTATGCTTTGTAGTTTGTCTTTTTAAAAGATTTTTTGTTTAAAGAGAATAAATGTTTGTTTTTTACAAAGAATGGCACTCCTTTGCTTATTTGTCTCGAAAGGTGACTTTCGCAGGAGCAGGGCCTGCATCCCAACCTTACCAGGTGAGGAGAAAAAATAAATGTGTGATCACCCCACTGCTCTCCACGTAGGGAGCGAGCAGGGCGAGAGTGACGTTACAGGGTATTAACGACTTGTAGGAATGAAACACTTCAATACCGAGCTGCATTTTTATGAATTGCCTATTTGATTATGCTACTGCATCGATTGTTAATTATTGATTGTCGTTAACCTTTTTGTGTATAAACGTTTTTTATTCAAGTTTCGAGAAATTCTGTATTTAACGTACACTCTTTTACGGTAAATATGTTGCAGGATGCAAAATGTTGTTGGTATTGTGAGGTAACACACATCGTATTTCCTTACTTGAAAATGAAAGTACGTACTTTACTGGCAGAAAGACGAAAGAGACCCAGAAAAGTAATCTTAAAGCGCGGGTATTCATTGCTACAACGAATTAAGGTACAAAGACGGCTTCATGTGGGACGAGCTTGTACAGGCTCGATATTAATAAGAAATCATATTTATGAGGGACGAGGTTGAATAGGTTTGATTTTTATCAGGAGCAATATTTATGAGGGACGAGGTTGAAGAAGCTCGATATTTATAAGGGACGGTGTTTATGAGGGATGTGGTTGAATAGGATCGATATTTATAAGGGAGGATATTTACGGGGGACGAGGTTGAATAAGTTTGCCTTTGGGAAGAAATAGGGGACCCAACCTTCTCATAGCTTCTTTACAGCTGAAAAGGGACACCCCTTCGCGACCTCCTTTCGACAATGCAAACCCAAGGTGATGGATGTTTGCTATCATCTAGTGCGAGGAAAGAAGGCAATGAAGAATCAAGCAATATTAAGGAGATCACGAACACGACAGAAAAATGATACCAGCTCATTGTTCCACCAAAGTGCGATGTAGCACAAAAGTCGGACAAGATAAAATCGCAACTGGAGCGACAGACCTACTTAATGGACCAATAAGAGATTGTGACTACACCGTAGCAATCATCCCGACATTAACATTACGAGAGTAGGAGGAGAGGGTGGTGCTTGGTAGGGGGCGAACGGACTTTGATGGAGGGAGGTACCGAGTTGTGATGGAGAATAGCGGGAGAGAAAATCGGCATTCATTCACTGAATTCATTTGCTTAACAAATTCGCTAAACAGATTCGCTTGGCAGATTTATTGAACACACTCCCTAAGATAGCTTCGCAAGAACCCTCGCTAAATGACACTCTTGGAGAACTCTTGCAAACTTGTGGTGCATTTTTTTTTTTTTTTTTTTTTTTTTTGGCTTTTCATCTCAGGCACGTCTCCGATGCGACAGCGCAATGATAACGAACTTTATACACGACCATCGAGCACAATGATACCTCGTCGAGTGTAGTTCTCTGCAGCCGTCGATGTAATCCAAATCATGAATAATTTTATAGCAAATGAAATAACGGTCGCAATGCTATCAGATACATAGTACAGGTGAAAAAAAATTGCGCTTCATAACAACGATTCGATGTCACTGCAGGGCCTATGACCTTGAGGTCCTAGGTTCGAGTCCTGTTTCGTACACGCCACAAAGTTCTCGCCGGCGTGTCGTCACTTCCACATGCAGAGGCTGGCCGCGTCCTTCACTTGCACCCAGCACCCCCACTGCCGGCCACCCCAAACGCCGCGGCCGGCGAGCGGCCGGCAAGGAAGTTACCCGGAAGGCCTTAAGGCCGGGAAAATTATGCAAGTGAAAGTGATCTAGAGAAACATATTGAACAGCCCATCAATGGATTCCCATAGAAAATCAAGTTATTCATACATTAGTAGTATAAATTATTGTTCACTTATGAATTGCTTGTTTTGCAAAATTTAGGCCATATTACAATGTATCAAAATTCAGTAGAAAATTGCACAAATAATCCTATTTATTTTTTAAAACTTACACGCCTTGTGTGTTAATCAACATTCCTGATCTCCTAAAACTATATAAGTTATTTGAGGTTAATTCTCCTGAGAAATATATATTTTTGAGGATGGTTTGTGCTTTCCGTAGGCTGGCAGAAGGGTTGAAAGGGGTTCAGGGATCAGCGTTAAATCGGGAATATCACAATATAAATATGAGAAGATAGTGCATTAAATATGTACCAGGCACGTCAAACTGCGCCGGCACAAGTTACTTGCCCGCCTGAGGAATCCGGCGCTCCTACAGGTAACTTCCCCTGACAACGCACTCATTTCCCTTTAAAATCCTGGAAGGTGTATACATGCGCAAGCTGAAGCGGCGCGAGGAGGCGAATAGTGGCTTCAAAACAAAATATGTTTGCCAGACCTTTATCAAATAACTGAGTATTATATTATGTTTATATTCTTCATTACTAATTACTATTTCGTGTTTATTTTCTTACTCAATTCTCCCTTATACAAACATTCCTAAGTAGCAGGAATATGTTTGATTGGTGAATTCTTTTCTTGATTTCGTTTTGTGTCGTGTTATTAAATCATTCAGTTATTTATTGCATTTAGCAATAATGTAAAATAAATTAAAAAGTCTCTGTAAATTAACAATTCTCGCTTACGGACGGACAGCGCTTTTTACAAGGAAGAATATGTGTATATTTAGCCTTCTAACCTGAACGTAGAAAATTCACGCTTTTATATCACTCTTAAGTAAACAGGATTAAAAGTTCAAGATACTTTTGATTCATTTTTTACTCTCAAATGAGAATTTGAAACCCGACTGATGCATTATTTCATTTTAATGGATAATTTCTTTGCTTTAATGAGAAAATGGGAATTAATATATCTAAATTCGTGACAATGAGTGTGAAGAAACTTTTCCCAAAGACCATGGGCTAGGTAGCCAGTGACGTACCGCCACTCGGGGACAATTGCACAATCCTTACTTTTAAATCTCGCGCCAATTCTCTGAACGCATTTCCCGCAAGCTCTGGTAAGCTCGTTACTTACCCGCGACTTTGACGCACTTGATGTAAACAAAACACTTGTCGTGATTATAAAATGACGTGTCAAAACCCAAAGGGAAAAAAGAATTGAAATTTGAAGCAAACTGCTCCCTCAGTGTTGTCACTTAAAGTGTAGCACGCTATATTGTCTAAAAGTGTTGATGTTACTGAAGCAAGAATGAAACTACTTCCCTAGAGAAGAGAATAATATGACGGTTATTGCGTGGTCTGCCTTCTCGCCGCTGCCTGTCGTTTCCTCTCGAGTACAGTATTTTTTTCTGGCTCGCTCTTTCTTCGCGGAAGCTGAGTGAGAGGCCGAGGAGAGCGCAAGTGCCGCACCGTCGTGCGCCTTGACGAGATGGCACGAGGGCAAAGGAAGTGGCAGAGGCGACGACTTAAACAAAGACGACGGTGACGACAGTGGCCGTCGGTGACGAGATGAAACAAATGCAGGAGATGACGTGGAGGGACCGGCGTGGAGGAGACGGCGTGGAAGGTCGGCGTGGAAGGGCCGGAGAGGTCGGCGTGGAGGAGTTGGCGTGGAGGAGTTGGCGTGGAGGAGACGGCGTGGAAGAGACGGCGTGGAAGAGACGGCGTGGAAGAGACGGCGTGGAAGAGACGGCGTGGAAGAGACGGCGTGGAAGGTCGGCGTGGAAGGGCCGGAGAGGTCGGCGTGGAGGAGGTGGCGTGGAGGAGTTGGCGTGGAAGAGACGGCGTGGAGGAGACGGCGTGGAGGAGACGGCGTGGAAGAGACGGCGTGGAAGAGACGGCGTGGAAGAGACGGCGTGGAAGAGACGGCGTGGAAGAGACGGCGTGGAAGAGACGGCGTGGAAGAGACGGCGTGGAAGAGACGGCGTGGAAGGGCCGGCGTTGAGGCACCAGCGTTGAGGAGACGGCGAGGAGGGGTCGGCGTGGAGGGAATGGCAAGGGAGGACGGCAGGGAAAGAACGGCGAGGAGGGCCCGGTGAGGATGGGACGGCTGCAACACTGGCAGGTTCCACGTGACGGCATTGGCGCCAGAATGAAATTCCACTGAAGTGGAGCAGTAGAGGCAGCTCAGAAGGAGACTGCCAAGGGCGCGGTGAGCCGTGTTGCGGCGCGGCGGTGCATGATGTCTACGTTATGTGTCCGGGAGGAATGTTCAAGCGTGCTCAACAAGTGGAGGAGGCAGCAAGGGTGGGGCGTAGGCTCCAGAGTTGGTAAATGGGACGAGAAAGCCGAAGGTGCTGACAAGATGCGTAGTAGCAGCTTGTTAGGCACACTCCACAGAGCGACTGGAATTAATCGCTGTTTGGACAGCGTCAATTACAAAGAACAAATACACTATAAATATGCAAATGATGGGGAAGTATCTTTGTACTAAGCAAGGAATTTATGCGGTGGTATAAGAATTACTAAAATGAAATATGTGGCCGAATCTAATTAACTGAGCTCGACTTTTCGTTGAAGTGTTGTAGTAATACATTGATAAAGTCCGATTGTTTCTCGTTGTTTAATATTACTGTTTTCTTAATATTCACTCATAAGGGTAAACTGTATGGAAACATTTAATTAAACAGTTCATAGAATCCCTCTGCTCAAACAACGCTGAGGAATATTAGTTTTATACAATTTTTATGATGCCAATTGGGATGTGTTTTTTCATCCTAATCTACGAAACAAGGGGGAGCTTTTATAACATATTTGAAGGTTTAAGCATAGTGAGTACCAACCTCCATAGCATGAATTGCTGTAAAATCTCTACACACGGGGAAAATTAAATTGTCTGTATGGAATACAACAAAAGTCTATTATTTAATTTGTAAACAATAAGTAATACTCAGGTGAAGGCCTTGGATCTATGACTTCGCTTTCAGCATTAAGAATATTTTTCATTTTAAAACAACCACACGTTTTACAAAATACGTAAGATTCTCCTTGGTTTAGCTAGTGCATTATAAATTATTGATTTACAAAGTTGAATAATTAATTGAGTATTGTAATTTAAATATTAGGAAATATTACAATGTTTACCCACGTACAGTGCAGAAACTGTTGAATTAAGAAACGTTCAGTTCATTCCGGGGTGAGCCGTTGAGGCGGTAACACGGCTCCAGACTCCTTTTATCGCGCAGTATGGGCTACAGCCGTTATCAGTTAAGTTCTGACTGTTGAGTGAAATTCTCTATCACTGGTGTAGTGCAACTAAACATTGGTAGTTTAGATACTACTTGCGCTGGCCTAGTCCAGTGCATTAACAATGCATTACTTACAGAAAACAACATTCTGCAAAACAGTGATGTAGCAATGTAACTATGAACGAAACAATTGAACACACACCATCAGGATTTATCCGGCCTCAAAAATTTCTGCAGCAGCAAATTTTCCTCCAACAGATGCACTTGCAATTCCAACAACAACGGCATCAACAACAGCAAGCAGATCAGCCAAGTAACTGTAACAACCGTCTGAAGCCCTCAGGGAGGCCAACCCGCAACAAATTAATGCAGTACAACAGCTCAGCGACCGGTTCGGAGAACATCTCAAATCCACAATGAAATAAACCTACCGATCAGTCAACCCAATCAGCGTGCAATGCCAAATCAAAATGCTCTTCCAAGTGTATGATCTCAATCCAATTTAATTACGAGTGGGAAAAACGACAGCGATGTTCACTCGACTTAGAATATACGTACAACATAAAAGTATCTTCTAGTTCTAATTATGTAAGTGGTGAAACAAACACAGACGAAACGACATCTGGAAAAATACTCACTATTAAAATACTCCCGATACATTATCCCCAAAACATTAAATAGATCGAAAAGATTACTAATAACTTCCCATCAAAAGTGATCAAATATGAAACAAAACATTATTTCTTTCATGGAATACTTCAGTAGTATCAAAATAATATTTTTGATCTAAATGGAAATATGTAATATTACTCCTACCATGTGGATCAAGGTAGGAGTAATATTACATCTTTTTACTAGCAATACATTCTCGGTAAGGTAGTCTGCAAAGGCATTACCGAAATGCTAAGAGAAAGGGAAATTCTGGGTGAACTAATTGTTCCATTTTTCTTCTTTTTGTTCTATTCATTTACGTCAGTCTGGTCTAATAATATCCCGTATACTTGCAGACATGATGTGAAATAGGACATGTTGGCTTGTATTCCTTCCGTCTCATTATTTCTCAATTTTTAATGATCATTTGAATTTTATTTTATAAACAATATTTTAGGTTTGTGTGCAACAAATCATATTGTCAAATTATCAGATATATTAATTTGATGAACACAACAATATATAGTCAAAATTGGTTTTACTTTTTGTTTGTTTTATGCGTAATACACGTACAGAGTAATATATATATATATATATATATATATATATATATATATATATATATATATATATATATATATAATAGAGAAAGTTATGTAATGCTCCGAGAAAAAACGGCAGGTTTTCGGAAGAGAAACTCATTGTCTGGCCTTGATAACGCAAAAGTGGATAAAGTCAGTTGCTAAATTTAGAAAAAAATCCTCTAATATGTGATATAGCCAGAATCCCAGTTCTGTGGATTCTTGAAATCGAAAAATCAATTGACAACAAAACATCCGTCCACTAAGTCCTAAACGATACGTAGGATTTTTTTTCAACATGAATATTCTCTGGTCGATTTGACTCAGCTCGAAGCGCTGCGATTTTGAAAAACATTCTTTAAAATTTGGGAGTGCTTTACGTGAAGCCCAAGGGACATTTTCAAAATTTTCTAAAAAATACTCCAAATTTTTTCTTTAAAATTTTGGAAAGAATAGAGTAAAATACACTTATAAAGATGACATATGTTCGATTTTCACTGTAAACTCTGATTTTTGAAAATTTCAAAAGATTGAATTTTTTCGGCGTCTTTTTACTATTACAACATTGAAGATAGAGATTTTTCCTTCAAGTGAAAGTTTTTGTCCGTAGTTAGTTCTTTTATTAAAGTCATGTACATTTTGAAAATTTTGAAGTTTGGCACAAAATTGCGAGCAATACGTGCTATATTAAAAAATGACAAAAACAAGATTTTATCAAAAAGGGCTGTAAATATTTTCTTTAAACTTTCTCTGTAGGTAGTGCTAAATTTACTCAATGATATAATGTAAACGCCATTTTGCCTATTCTTTTTTTCCACAAATTAAAAACATTAAATTTTTTTGACTAACCTTTCACGTCTTAATATTTTCATTCGCGGCAATTTGTTCACATTATTGTATTTATGAGTACATGTACTTCAAATGACGTAAAAAGATTCTCGAAAACTCAAAACTTTTCTGCCTAAATGATCTCAAAGTTTCGCATAAATAATTTCGCATATACTCAGAAACACTCTAACGCAAAATCTCTCACAAACGGCTCCAAATTTTTTCTTCAAATAGTTCGTACGAATAGTACTAATTGCACTATTTAAGATGACAAAATTAATTGAACTGTATTATTTGTTTTTCTCAAAATTACAAAATTTTATTGAAATATTTTTCACGGTGTTAATATGTAAATTTCCAACAATTTGTATACATTAGTGCATTTGTGAGTGGAAGAGCTTTAAATGACTTCCAATGAAGTTTTTAGAAAACTTAAAAGATTTCTGCAAAAAAGAGCTTCAAATTTCGCATTTACAGAAACGCTTAAATGGCATATTCTTAAAACGACTTCAAAGGTTCCAACAAAAATTTCCTTATAGGACGAGGTTTTATTCTTCTTTAATATTCTAAAGTATTATTTCGGTTCTATCATTATTTCGGAAAATTGAGAAAATTTGAAAAAAAGTGCTTTGGTGGCTGGCAATGTGATAGATAACAGCTGGCAAGAGGATTTTGCAAGAATGTAAAGCTAGCTCAGACCAAAGAAATTAGGAAAGTAACTAGTACGAAAAAGTTTGTGTCATTCTGTACCACCACTAATTTTATAATTAATGTTTTTCTGCTCTCATTCAAATCCGTGTTTCAAAAATGAACTGGGCGGGCATGCTGAAATTTACTTATTTCTCAGATCTTAAATTGATAAATACAAGCGACCCGCTAAATATTTAACTAATGCTATTCTCTAGACCTGCCAGCATACATTGATATAAACTGGGGGTGGAACAATGAACCCTTAATATAGAGCCCGATAACTCCTAGTATAATAACTGCACACGAACACGAAACGCATTAAAAAGTACACAAACACAGCCCAGGAATTATTATAATATTGTGGAACGATCCAACTTAAGGACTACACAAGTTCACATGACACAGTAAAGATATTTCACACAATCTCGTTTTAATTTTTATGAATACATATGTATATATGGTCGCTAAGAGCGAGTACCGACTCAGCGCTTCGGTCCGAAGGGTCGCGGGTTCGAGTTCCGCCTTGGGCATGGTTGTTTGTCCCTTGACTTTGTATGTATGTGTTGTCGCGGAGGGCCTCGCGTTCTGCTGAACCCCGATCAGAGGAGCCCGCAAGTGTGTTGGTCTAGTGTATGGTCGAATATGCGTCCCATCGGGTCGTAATGGGTAACTGGCTGTTGGCTGAATAATAAAAGCCCTAGAATATATATATATATATATATATATATATATATATATATATATATATATATATATATATATATATGTCTGGTTCGTTTCATTATCATTATTGATTACATTTTAATATTCCTTATATCATCAGTATCAATATCAGTCTCTTGAAATATTACTTCTGATCGTGGTGTGCTAGGATCAATGAATCTAATAATATGTGATTCAATGTCATGTAGTGAATGCTTGGAATGGAAGCCGTCATGCCGTGGAAGCGACGTCAGTGTTAGTTCGCAGAAGAATACAATATACTAAAACGTGGTTGAATCTATTGGAAATCTACATTATATCAATATTAATAAAATGGAAGTGCTTGTCTGCGATGTCAATATAACTAAATTTTTGGAAGCTCATTATTATTTACATGATAGAAAACCCTACTGAATTCTTTTTACAATTTTTAGTCTGTGTGTGTGTCTATTTCCGCTAATTTCAGAAGTGGATTAACCAATTTCGATTTTGTTTTCACTCATAAGGTCGCTGAATGTCTTTATTGTTTTAGACTGCACTTTTCAAGTTATTACTATTATATGTACAAAGTTGCTTGTTAAAAAAGTATACTTTTTTTCTCTATCTCAAAAAAGTTTATACACTTCCCCTTAAAAACAAGAGAAGAGTTTATCTATAGGAGCTTTCATAAAAAATAAAACTTCTTTTAAGTGCACACCTTTAAAGGTTTTCTAAAATATCTTGAAAACGGTGAGGAAATTCACCAAATTGCATAAGAATTCCCCTTGGGATTTTATCCAGTTGACACCTAGTTACTCTTCGTCCCGTTACATGCGTCCCGAAGGGAGGCATAATCGACCATACACTCGACACTAACACACTTGCGGGCTCCTCTGGTCTGGGGACAGCAGAACGCGAGGCCCTCTGAGACAACACAAGCATGAGATACACGGAACAATCATCCCCCAGGCGGGATTCGAACCCGCGATCGTTCGTTCTCAAGTGCTGAGACGCTCTTAGACACCTCGAACAACCAGGTCGGGGGATAGGCATTTCTAAAAGTCCGTGAACTTGCCGACTAAATGAGTTTTGAGTCATTCATCTAGCGCAAATATACTTCCAGTGTTTTGTGGTCAAAATATAAATTAGTTCTGAAGGCGATGATGGCGGGGAGTGTTAGTGGAAGCGGGCGGGACGACGCAAGGAGACCATTCAGAAAGAGCGCAGCGTGCGGGCAGGCGGGCGGGCGAGTGGAGCGAGCGGAGGCGAGAAGAGGTGTTGCGAGGAAAGGTGAAAGGGCCGGGACGGGGTGGGACGGGGAGGGCTGAGTTCAGCTGGCGGAGGGGCGGGGGTGGGAAGCCGGTTAGGTCGAACGGTGTGGAGTGGAGTGGAGCGAGGCATCGCAGAGGTGTAAATCAATTTCATTCATTTTAACCTATAAATAGAATTCATTCCTTTCCATTCATTTCATTCATTATCATGATTGTGATAAATATGCCGAGGCAATGTCGGGTTAGTTATTAAATTCCGCCTGGGCTATGAAAAAAGTTGACAACAACAAATCAAATGCAGGAAGCATTTTTAATTATTTTTTTATTCTAAAATGCAAATACAAAATCTAAAATGTGTCTAGCACATTAAGTCTCAAGAGAGAATGCAAATTTTCAATTTAATGCTTAACAATTTCCCTGACATTATAATCATAAAATCTATTTTGCATTTCGCTGCGTTGTTTTAATTTTAATGAATTAAAATAATGTATGTGTGTTAGCTACATTTTTTAATCAGTGGAACGTTAATTTTGCCCAAACTCTTTCGAGAAGTTGAAAAAAAAATTCTTTTTTTTTGAAGCGCAGGATTACATACCTTTCTCTTCGTACGAAGACCTTGGTAAGGCGAGAAAGTAAAAACAAAGGAAGCCTACATTGTATGTTAGAAACAAAGAAGTTAGCGACCGAGCGGGAACGGCGGGAACGGACGAGAACGGGCGTAAACAGAGGAGAAGGGGCGAGAATGGGCAGAAACGGTTGGAAACGGAAGGGAACGAGCGAGCACGGGTCGGACGGAAGGAAACGGGCAGACCGGACAGGAACGGGCGGGATAGACAGTACGGGTAGAAAAAGGCGGGAATGGGTGAGAAGGGGCGGGATCGTGCGGAACGTCTGGACAGACAGGATAGAGAGGACAGGTGGGAAGGGGGAAAGAGGGAAGGGCGAAACGGGCGGGGCGAGTGGGAACGGGCGGACGCCTTACGGGTGGTACGAGGCGAAGTGGTAGGGCGAGATGGACAGGGCGCATTCGTAGTGAAGACGGTGGAGTGAACGGGTCGATAAGGGCTGCTTAATTAATAATTGTAAAAATTTAATAGCGCCAGGTAATCTTGCCAGGTTATCAGGTATAATTTTATAAAATTCAAGTGGAAGTAACCCGACGCTGATTTGGTTTTTATTTATTGCAATCATTTATTAATCAGTGAAACGAATTATATGCACATTATAAAAACCACTATCCACATTGTATTGAAATTGCAGTAATTTTATATAC